>JARFJB010000726.1:107500-537500 GCA_036346205.1 Vesta saturnalis | reverse complement strand
AAAATTCTAAAAACTGCCAGTGGCGCACCGTGTTTAGGCCGCCTTTTGTTTAATTAAAATTCCATCCCAACTATACATATAACTAGAGAGCGTTTTATATGCAGCAGAAAATATGAAAATATCTACATATATATATATATATATATATATATATATATATATATATATATATATATATATATATATATATATATATATATATATATATATATATATATATATATATATATATATATATATATATATATATATATATATATATATATATATATATATATATAATATGATTTTTCCGAAAATATGCAGAACTTATGCTAAATATGCAGCATAATATAGTAGAAATTTGAAACAAAAAATTAAGAATCTTAAATAGCATTAAAATTATTAAACCTACCATTTAATTTAATCGCATCTTAGAATAACAAAATTTAGTTTTTGTAGTAGCTTGAAATTAATCTAAGACAGATTTTGCTATAAAGTACCAGAGCTGGTAGCGTAGTGGTGACAAGACCTGCTTATCATTCGGGAGGTAAAGGGTACATTCCCGTTACCGTCTACTTTGTATGAGATTTTTTCAGGGGGTTTTCCTCATACACATGTAGCGGCATGGTCACTGCGTGTATGCACACCATGTGCGGCTACTTAGACGAATTCTGGGGTAGTATTTCCCCCCTCAGAACCCTAATGCCGTTCCTTCGATCCTATCCTGACCACACCAATCCTTAATCCCCCCATCCATACATAAGTAATGCATGTATGTACGTTGGGAATCCATGATTGTGGCTGAAGGAGCTGGGAAATCTCGAACAGCCCGCCCTCCCTCTTGGGGAGGGAATGAAATACGTGGCCTTTTCCTATAAAGTAATTTTAATTCAATAAAAATCGTATGCAATTTACAAATAAATATATTTAATTAATCTGTTGGTTTATTCCTTATAATTTTTCATGTTTAACAACATAAGCACAGATAAGAAATCCTTTTGTGAGTAGTCTTGAAAAAAAAAATTTTTACCAATTTTATTTAACAGTAACTCTAGATAACCTCAAATCTGTTTAGCACACGTATAGAACGCTCGCTACAATAACTACTCTAAAAGAGAGTACGTTTTTAAAAAAGTGATATGATAATGTATGTACCTCTACTGAGAGCTCTATTCAGCTTTTTAGTAGAAAACGGCACAAAGACTACCGAGAATTTTATAACTGACCATCTATTCTTCAAACACATGCATCAGATTAGAACTTTGAAACCCCTCTGCGAATTATCGGTTGCTAAATATTTTACCTAGAGTTTCATACCTATCTTACTCGTCAAAAATTTGAAAAATATTCAATTTTTCCAAAGTTTACATAAAAATGTTAAAATATGCATAAAACATAAAATTATGTACACATGGGACAAATATAAAATATATGCAATTATTAATCAGCGTTAATTAACACTAATTGCTACAACTCGTTAATGTAATTGACTCTTCATCAAAATATGCAAAAATTAAAATATTAAATATTTTATGTTTGAAAAAATATGGTCAAGGGACCACTACTTGGGGCGGACTTGAAAATTTAATAGAAAATTAAAAAAAAATATTTTATAGCCGATTTTGATCGATTAAAAAAAGATCAAAATATATTTCATGTATATTTATATCTAAGTCCTACAAAAATCTTTAGATCTAAGTTCCATATTGGTTTTAGTAAGTTATTCATAGATTTAGTTAATTAAAACGTAAAATAGAAATAAGGGAAATAAACATTTATCAAGTCCATCTTAATGTTGAACCTAAAGAGTGATATGATACCTTTGATGTACTATTATTGGAGATCATATGTATAATACGCCAAAGGAGAAGAAGAAGACAACCTTCATTTAACTACGAAGCGAAACTGTCGTTAATAGGTTCGTGTGGCCATCTTGAAATGTGTCAACAATAAGTAATTTTATTCAAGTTTTTTTTTTTATTTGGCGTAAGGCTGATACGGTTTTGGGAGAAATCCAGCCGCGGAGGGAGAAAATACCTAGATATAGACCTTACACATATCGATTAATTATGTTCAATGCAATTTTTTGATATGACGCCTAATTTAGCGACAAGAAAATTCCTATGTAGAATTTAAGTGTTAGTTAAAATTTTTCATTATCTGCATTACGATTAATTTTATAAGAAAAGGTATAGGCGTATTTCTTGAAGAAAATTTAATTTTACATAAATTTTCTTTATGAAGTTTTTTAATCTAAAGCGAAATAAATGTAAAAATTAAATAAATATGATTGAAAATGCTGAAGCTCCATTATCGATAGTTATAAACAAGCGGCGGCTTTGGAATTTTTTTACGTTAACATGTATTTATATCTATGAATCTCTTATCTGATATGAAGTTTTAAACATTGTACTGACATAGATTATTGTTTTTGTTTTTACAATGTTTCCTGTTTCCGCTATGAACGTATACAAATATGTTGCACAGTTATCGTAAAAAAATTGAAATTAAAATTAAAATTTTTTTAATTTAAGTTAGCATCTAGATTTTAATTAACCTCTGTCTATCATGAAGTTTTAAACGTCTGTTTGAAATAGATTATTGTTTTCGGTTTATAATGTTGCTTATTTTCGTAATGAACTTCTTATAAAAGAGGTTGCATGATTATCGCAAAAAGAAATGTAATTAAGATTATTTCATTTCTTTTAATTTCTGTTTGGTAAGTTGGAAGGGCGTGTGGTGTTCCACACCAGATATTTTATACGTTCATAACGAAAACAGGCAACATTGTAAAAACAAAAAATAATCTATGTCAGAATGACGTTTAAAACTTGATGTCAAATAGAGATTAATATATACACGTTAACTTAAAAAAAAATTTCAAACCCACCCGCTTCTATAAGATATCAATAATACAGTTTAACCATGTTCATTCATATTTAATTAATTTTTAGACTTACCTTTTAGTTAGTTAGTTTGAGTTATATTAAGAAACTTTATGAAGGAAAGTTATGTAAAATTAAATTGTCTTTAAAAAATATGTCTACTCTTTTTCTTATAAAATTAATTGTTATTCAGATATTTTTTTTATTGCCAGATTGTGAATTTACTATCTACTTCTATACAGAGTATTGAGTAAATGTATTGCATGTGTTAGACTTTTAAGGGAATCATCCACTGATGTTTCCACTTGTAGATTGTGGTTTCATCATTACGCTAGGTCTTGAGGCCAGGTTCTACGTAGTCTTCTCATGGCGGGACCGCTGTTGTTGAGTTGCTTTATTAGGTCGTTCTCGTGGTTTGTTACTTGATCTTTGTATTTAGTGGCAGCTCGCAGTATCGCTTCTGTTATAAAGGGGATTTTTAAGTAGTTGTGATGCGCGTCATTAGTGATATACCATGGAGCATCCACCATTGTTGTCATCATTTTAGATTGGAACATTTGTATGATTTTTAGGTTTGTTAGCTTGGCGCCCCCACAGCTGGAGCCCATATGTCTATATCGGATTGGTTATAACGTTGTATAACAGTAACTTGTTGTTTAGGGAGAGCTTAGATGTTCGTCCAATAATCCAATACACCTGTCGAAATTTTATGTCCATCTGTCTGCGTTTTGTTTTTATGTGCTTTTTCCAGGTGAGTTTTTGGTTCAGGGTGAGTCCAAGGTATTTCGTTTCCGTTTTAGTAGGTATAGGGACGTTATTGATGGTTACAGGAGGGCAGTGGTTTTACCTGGTGGTGAATGTGACTTGGACTGATTTTGTTTGATTTCTAATTATTGTCCATCTATTCTACCATTCGGTGAGGAGGTCCAGATGAGTTTGTCGGTTTTCAGGGCCAATACTGGGTTCTCTTTGACAGATAATACAGTTACGTCATCGGCAAACGAGGCAAGTGGGGTATTATTTGTTTGGGGTATGTCGGCAGTATAGATTAGGAGTAGCAGGGGTCCTCGAACACTCCCCTGGGGAACACCGGATTCGATAGTATAGTAGTTGGATTGACTGGCATTATGTCTTACTGTGAAGTTTATGTCGGTTAGGTAGGATTTTAAAAGGAGATAGGAATTGCTGGATAATGTGTTTTTTATTTTGTAAAGAAGACCCGTGTGCCACACTATCAAAATCGTGTGAAGTGTCAAGGAATACTGTATTTCAGAATTTCTTTTCTTCAATACGCTTGGCAAATTTGTTGACTACCCTATGAATCTGTTGTGTAGTGGAGTGGCGTTCCCGGAATCCGAACTGGTGGTTAGGTAGTAGCGTCATGGGGTCATGTTCTACGTATATTCATTTAATTAGGTCGTAGCCTGGAGCTTTGTGTATGTTTGTACTATCTATTTCTCTCTTGACTTCCTTTGGTGAACATTGAGTCTTCTACTTTCCTGTCATTGCCACCTGGCTCGGGCTTGAATACTTCAGCTAAATGTGTTGTAAAAGTATCAGCCTTGTCTTAGTCAGTGCATGCCCATTCACCATTAAGTTTACGGATTGGATGTCTTTTTAGCTTTTTTGTTGCGTATGATCATCTGGGGATAGGCTGGTAACGTAATGTTGAAAGGTAGTATTTTGGGCTTCTTTGAGTGCTGTTTTTAGTTCTGTTGTAATTATGTTGGTCTGCAGTGTTTCGTGACCTATGCCATATTTTTCTAGCTCAGCGTTTCTGAGCTATTAATTGACGGATATAGAGCGGTGTGTTGGTACTATTGATTTTAGTAAGGTCGTTCTGAGGTGTGGAGTGCCAGGCTGCTTCTTGCACTAATCTAGTAAAATATTGTGTTACTTCATTTAGGTCATCAGGCGATTTTATTCGTAACTTGAGATTTATGTTTCTTTTTGTGTAGTCTTAAAAACTGTTCCAGTCAGTATTTTTTGCGGAAAACTTTGGGGGAAGCGGCTTATTAACAACAGTTGTGCTGATACTGTCAATGACCGGAGTATGGTCAGTTGAGAGATCAAAGTTAGATTCCACAATGCAATGCCTTCTAGGGATTCCGTTTACTATGTAGTAGTCAAGTAAGTCCATTAGTGAGGAAGTCGTAATGGTTTCCAATCATAGTATGTAGGAGGTTTCTGCCTTTTGTGATCCCCAATGTATATGTTTGGCGTTCCAATCGCCCCCTGCGACAAACTTGTTTCCAAGGGCTTGGAAGGAATACTTGTATTCCTCCGTTGATATCGTATGCCGTGGTGGGCTGTAAATGACACTGACCTTAATGTTCCATGGAAGAGTTCTTAATTCGACAGTTTGGATTGGATTTTTCTGTTTGATATTTAGGTAGTTCATGATGGGAGATTCATTTTCGCAGGTCTAGCATGGGCGGTATTGTCAGGATGAGCAGTATGATATATGGAGTATTGAGGAATGAAAAACGCTGTTCGGTCTGTGAAATTAAACTCAGAGGTAAGCAAAATATCAATATTATTTAAATCTAGCAATCTTATGATTTCTTTCTTATGGTTAAGCAGTCCGTTGGCATTTTAGGTTGCAATTCGTAGAATGTAGGCTATTATTGATTTAATTTTCCGATGACTGTCGTTAGTAGGTTTAATATTATACTGGTTTGATTTATTAGTTGGGCGAATATAGCTTTGAATTCATTAAAAAATGTGGTAAATTGCTCTCCTATGTTTGATGGTTGTTCTGTTTTGGTGGCACTAGCGTTTCTGTTTTCGATCTGGGCGTATGATGTTTGGCTGTTTGTTTCCATGGGAGTATTGTGGGATAAGTTTATATTTGGGAGAGAGGGATTAGTAGGTTGTATGTTGATTAGTTGCAGCTGGTTTTGATAGTTTGCTGTTCTTGATCTGTTCCTTGCTGCTATTAGATTTTGGTAAGCATTACAGCTCTTGCAGTTAGGCAGAGTGATTTCCTGCGCATAATGCATACATGGCTGGAGTGTGTCTGGGTTTCGTGCATGTCTTCGAGTCGTGCTGTTCGCCACATTTTACACAGTGGAAGGGTTTGTGGTTCTAAGTCAATGAAAAATAGTGATAGGGGATCTTTGGTTAGCCTGTGCTTGACATTCAAAACGTTGCGGCCTGATTTTTCAAGCTCTTCTTTAATATTTCCTATTGGTATAGAATAATGTAGGTCTCTAATTACAATTGTGTATGCACGTTCGTCTTTTAGCTGGTACGTATGGTGAATTATGTTTTCTTCTCTTAGTTGCCTTGCTAGGACCCTGTATGTTTCTATTGTATGTGGTGTGACACTTAAATTCTAACTTAGGAATTTTTGCCGCTAAATTAGCGTCACGTCAAAAAGTTGCATAGAACATAATTAATCGGTATCTATGTATGTTTATATCTTTGAAACATTCAGCAGCTATTTTAGAAATATTCGATAAAAACCAAAAAGTAACACTAATAACCCCCTGTCCGCTGCTGGATTTCTCCCAAAATCTAATCAGCTCCAAGCCAAATGAAAACAAGCTTAAATACAAAAGATTATGTACGTAGGTGCTTCGTTCTGGAGTTATCGTGGATACTAACATACATCCGAAACTTGGCCAAAAGTTGTAAAATGAGCTAATAAATCGATTTCAATTTAAAAAAAGGTAGATTGCATAACCTTCTATACCTACATATGGATATGTAGGTTGAAAGTGTATGAACAATGTGAAAGTTCAAAAGCAGTTGCGTAAGGCGTTATTGTGATATTGAAGAAAATTGAAATCGGCAAATTTTAGTTTATGTCTAAATATCTCAAAATCCAAGGAAGTCAGGATAAATTTGAAATGAGATTTGTTGCGAGCATTGATTCTCCATTTGACCGTTGCTCTATCGCAAGTATCAACTTTGAAGCTTTTGTATTTTTCATTCGTAAAGACCAAAGGTAGAATACTGTGCTCTAGTATGATATCCAATTTACACTTATCATAGGAATGCTTTAGAATAGATACACGTGTAGCTCACACTAATTTGTTTTAGAAATCACCAGTTTATGTGATGTGTAACAGCTATAATAAAATTTCATCAGAGTGCGATATTTTTTGTAACTCACTATCAAAATTTAGAAAACTTGCTTGAAGAAATCTATCGTAATTTTTGTTGTTTCATGTTTCTTTTTATTTTGCTTAATTAGGTTTTTTTTTTTGGTTTTTATCAACACTTTATGTTTTCAAATAATAAGTTACTTTTTGTGATATATGCATTATTAAATGTTTTTGTAGATCATACTGGCATAATCAGATAACTTGATCTTTATTTTATATATATATATATATATATATATATATATATATATATATATATATATATATATATATATATATATATATATATATATATATATATATATATTTTAACAAACCTCCGTTGGATAAAATCATAGTAGGCATAGAAAGTTCGATTAAATAATTGCAAAAATTGCAAAAAGTACATAAGACAAGCCAGTAAAATTAAAATTTCGGAAAATGTCCAGCAGGAGCCAAAATTTAATTCAAATCATTCAGAATTTCGAATTGTTAAAGATCTCAAAAGTAAAAATTGTTTTTACCTCAAAGCAGATAAAGGCAATCAAGTAGTCATTTTAAACAAAGAGGATTGTTTTGCTTCAGTCACAGAACTCTTATTCAAGAAAAATTAACTAATGACAAATAAAAATCATACCTGTCATTTAGTAGAAATTAGCCCCAAGTTCAGGATCTTATTCAGTAATTACCAAAGATCCTCTTCCTAAAATGATTACTTCAACTAGGAAGGTTTTATTAGCATGTAAAAGAGTTGTGGATGACTCTCTTAGGTTTCGACTAACGATATCCAATCCGATGCTACCTAGAATGCATTGCTTTCCTAAGATTCATAAACCAGGTAATGCTATGCGACCGATTGTTTCTGGTATTAATTCACCTACTTATCTGCTGTCCAAATGGTTATCTAGTAAATTTCATAACCTCTCCTACCAACAGCCCAACTTCAGCGTGGCAAATTCGTATGAATTTATTGATAAAATTAAAAACATTGAACTTACAGAAAATGAAATTTTAGTCTCATTCGACGTTTGTTCACTGTTTCCGAGCGTTCCAATAGATCAAACCTTAGTTTATTTAGAAGATGTTTTAAAACAAAACCATTTAGACTATAGAGAAGTAGAAGATTTTCTTAAATTAACAGATTTATGTATGAAACAAACCTTTTTCAAAATTAACCATCAATTTTTCCAGCAAGAACATGGTACGACAATGGGCAATAGCTTATCTCCGTTTATAGCCAATCTATTCATGGGCAAATTTGAGACAGACTTAAATCGCGATTTGCCTTGTTTTCCTAATTCCTTGATACTAAAATTTGTAGCGTTGAGAACTTTGTAGAAACATTAAATTCTAAATTTCCGACAATCAAATTTACCTACGAGATAGAGGCAAATGACAGTCTTCCGTTCCTTGATACTCTGGTAACAATAAATGGTAATAAATTAGGTATAGATATTTATCGTAAGGAAACTAGCACTAAAAGATTCACTAATGACTCAAATCACTGTAGACAGCATAAACTCGCGGATTTTAACTTTTTGGTTCATATATTGCTTAATTTTCCTCTTTCAGTTCAAAATTATAATAAAGAATTGCGCACTATTAAAGGAATTGCTGCATATAATGGGTTTTCAGATGAAGTGGTTATGAATATAGTTAGTAAACAAACACATAGGATGAGTAACTACATTAGGTAACGCTAGAGAACGAATAGAAACAAAGTATGTAAAGTTACCAAACTATCCTGCTTATAGAAAAGGTCTACCTAAAATCTTTTCCAAAATTAATGTGAAAACAGTCACTACGTCAGATAATAGTTTACAAACTCTTTTAGGCAATCCAAAAGATAAAGTAGATAAGAAGGATAGGTCGGGAATTTATAAGATTAATTGTAAAAATTGTGAAAAAATATATGTGGGGCAAACTAAACGACATATCAAAATTCGCTTTAAAGAACATTTAGCTCATATAAAATACAAACGTTGGGACAAGTCTGCCGTAGCCCTACATATGTTTGATAAAAGTCATGTAGTAGATAAGGTATCATTAATCAAACATGTTAGTAATAAGCACGAACTTGATTGTTATGAAAGTTTAGAGATCAAAAACAAACAAATTCTAATGAATAATGATGATCAAGGACCTTTAGGCTACTCTGAACTCATTAAACATTCATAACATTCACTTTCACTTCCACTTTCACTTTCACCAGATTAGCAACGAAGCGTTACTTGCTGATGGTATATATGTTTGGGATTTTCAAACCGCCTGGTAGAATATTTCCACAGCGTGTCTGCAGACAACCTCCACTCACAAACATTTTTGAATGCAAAGCGAGCCAAAGAACGAGTAACATTAAACTTTGAAAGCGAAGGGAAGGAAGTATATAATATACCTTCCACAATAAATGAAATGGAAATGCGTTGGAAAAACAAAAACACAGCCCACGGGCACGGCAGAATCATAGCATTTACACAACTGAAGTTTGTAAGTAGAAATGTGTTATTTCCTTCCTTGGAAAATACCAGAAACTGCTTTTCCACGTGTATTGATATATTTTAAATCACAGTACACGTTCCGTGCGCAATAAACGTCTTAAAGGTGTATTGCTTTAACTAGTTGTTTTTGTACAAGGGGATCGTGCATTAAAGGGTTATTAGCTAATAACTAACAATTTTAATGGTACAGGAAGTTATGACATCTTAATTCTCACAACGAAAATTAATTTAAAAGTAGTATTTTATTAACAAATGGATGTCGCCATAACTATGTTATTGTGATAAACTAACAACTTTTAGGTCCACTATTATTATTTGGAACTTATTACCAGAACATAGAATTTAAATTTACTCATAGCAAATACGGTTCATGTAAGAAAGTAGAGAAATAAAAATTACTTACTGCAACTAATCATTATGAATAAAATACGTTTAAAAATCCTAAATGGAAAAAAGAAAATTTTCCTACAGCATCTTGATATCGCACATCCATAAAATGTGTACTTCCTGCATTTCGTTTATTGGTATACACAAGAGTATATAAAATTTTAGATCGCATTACAAAAGGGCAATCACAGAAACACAAAATTTTGTTTACAGATGTTCAGTCAACAGGAATATATCTGTTAGCATATATCGTAGTCGCATTTGTACACTTCTTCGCATTTCTGTATGCAAATACACAAAGGTTTCTTGAAAATCAATTTAAATCGAGCTGCTTCATATTTTGTGATTTCAAAAACACCAAGTAGTACGATTATTCGCTTACTGTAAAATTATAGAACTCACATAATAGAATGCCTATGGGAGGTTCTAGTAGCGTTTGAAAATCAATAAACTGGCAGCAGGTGGAAAATACGCGAGAAACCAACTTACCATACAGATCTCGTCTATTACCGAACTTTCATTATTTCTCGTTCGTATTCAAATAACAAACTTCTTTTATAGCTTGGATAGAAGTTTCCAACTTGATACCGCAACCAAAATATGCAAGCTGTCTGGCATGATTCAAGAAACATTAGCATGACATTTATTGGACTAAAACGTGTTTCCCTAACAGATTTATGTCTTTGTTATGACAGAAATAACGATTTCATTACTAATTTCAAATAAGTAAGCCTTTAATTTGTTCAGGTGAATTTTCTATTAATGAAATTTCTTTGTAACATGTATTTGAAGCGATTATTACGTATGACATGTCATTAATTTGTGCTGACTTATTACAGTTCTAATTTGAATTGTAATGTGAGTGTAAGAAGAGTTGGCATAGAGCTTAATGTACTTCTAAATTAATGGTTATACACTAGGGTTTCTAAAATCGTTTCAGTTTTAATCCTTGGCATAAAATCACCTTAATCCTATTATTACGCTTCAACTTTCGTATAGAATCAGAACTAGGTATACAACATTCATATTTACTTAATGCATTGCTAGGTAATTTAAAGACCTTTGTACCAACACACATTTAGAAACTTTTTAATTGGCTGTCTTAATGCACGTAAAATTTTATTATGTTATTGAGTGCACGCGATTGCTTTAATTCTATCATAATTCAGTTCACGCCGTTTAACTATATGGCAGTTCTTATCACCTAAAGAACATAATTCTGTGTAAATGAAAATTTAAATTATTTATAAGAGATACTCTAGCGTAATATTTCCTAGATTTTGCTTTTATATAGGCGCCTGTTGACCGTAAAAAATTTTGGTTATAATTATACCTTTGAGGTGAAATATAAAGATAAAACATTGTTAATTAAAGTTTAGCCTGTTACGAGCCCCAGGAACTTTGACATACAGGAAAACAACTTGGGAAATCAGTTTTTAATGAATTTCTGTGCAACTTCCTAAAATAATTGAAATATGATATATTACTTATTACTACACATATATATTTTTAATTATATCCCAATTATGAAAATAAATATAAAAATAAAATATTCATCCTTTTTGTTTTTTTGGAAATGTACTGGATGAACTGTCAGAAATTCAATATTAAAAGAGCTGACATTTACTAATTTTTTTGCACCTCATCATATTATTTAAAGAAATGTAATTTGGATACAGTACGTTTTTTGGAAGTAAATACATGTGGGGATTTTTGTATCGATTAACTCTCCTATTGTGTTAACATTTTTCTGTCACTTATTGTGTTCGGGTCATTATGACCCGGGAGACTATAGTTGTCGTTTTATTGTCGTTAAATTGATATAACAGTAAATAATAATAAGAAATAAGATGTAGTACTTTCATACTTTTCTGCAGTTACTGTATTAAAAATTCTGTTTAAAAGTTTAAATTGATATAATAGTGCCACCTAGGGGATTTCTACGGTTTTTCTATTGGTTTCAAAACCGGTATCTGCTGCGACCGCAGATTTACCGTTAGAGGGCAGTACTAAATAAAATATGTAAAGTAAAACTTTATATTTACATACAAATATTTTGGTAAAAATGCGATCTGACATCTAAAATTTCTTTAAAACGTATGTGGGTAGCCATTTTCGGTGAAAAATGAAGCATTCTCTTTTTCTGGTTTAATCGATGGCATCATCATTTCTACAAGAGAAATGTTCGAGTATAAAGTATTTCTATATCTTGTAAGATTTACTAATCGCCATTTTGTAGCTGATATACAAGAATATTGTTTTCACTAAAGGGATAAGCTATCTACATTTTTAAATTTCTTTCAGTGTCAAGGCTCTAAAAATCATTAAATCTCTATTCTCACGACTGAAAATTAAGCGAATTCGTTAATAGACTACGTAGAACTCGGCTTTAATTTACAGACGTAAAGCATCGTCATCTGATCAAATTACGATTACTTCTCTTACCTTATCTTTAGCTTTCTTCGATTGATATTTCTTCGATTCATATCGCTTCAATTTATCTCTTCGATTCACATCGCTTCGATTTATATCTCTTCGATTTATATCGCTCCGATTTATATCTCTTCGATTTATAGCTCTCTGATGTTCTCCTTGATTTTGGCTTAAAGTTTTACTCAATTT
Source organism: Vesta saturnalis (assembly GCA_036346205.1). NCBI lineage: Eukaryota > Metazoa > Arthropoda > Insecta > Coleoptera > Lampyridae > Vesta > Vesta saturnalis. The sequence goes on along the minus strand of JARFJB010000726.1, from coordinate 525,035 downwards.
GATTCACATATGACGTAGGTACGTGTCTAAGAGTATGATTACACTTAAATTTGATACTCTTAATTATGATCTAAGTCTACGTTCCAGTAGTATTTGCTTGAAGTCATTATATTAGAGGCGTAATAATACAGGGTTAAGAATGTGTAAGTAAATGGTGGGAGTCCTAATACAGTAATGTAGATTTCGGGCCAAAATTAAACCGCGTTTAATCCATACTTAATATATTTCGGTTAATAATTCAACCTTCATCAGAAGTCCTAAAATGGGATACAAAAATACATTTAAGGTTGAATATAGATAAAACTTACAATTCTTTTTTTCATATACGGTAAGGTACTGTAGATTCCATCCAATAAGGAACAAACCTGATGTTAACATTTAATTGACTTACCACATATATCTATTGTAAATTAAAATTATACCAGTTATGACCTAAAAAAGGTCTTTGGTCTAACGTGCACGTACAGACTGGACACTCGTGTTGATATTGATTAAAAATAAGTAACAATTCAATTGGTTTATGAACATAATGTTTATGACATTGAGTTTAAATAAATACGCCCAAAGAAATAATTCTACACATCAAAAAGCTACCCCTTCAAACTCTTAAGATGTAGATTGACATCTAGAACGTGTTCTTTCTTTTTTTTTGGTGTATGGCTGTCCTAATGAAAAGGTGTAGATAGACCTAAGAACGTTTCAGTTTTTGAATTCTGAACTGCATTTGTATTGTTGAACACGTGACATATCTTTAAAAATTTTCTTTTGTGCTGGTTTGCTTCCAAGTCCAATAAGTTTACATTTTTAAAGTCTAAATTGTGGCCTATGAGCTGTGGATTTTGGCTTTAGCTTGGCATCAATTTTATGTAAAGCCAATCTTTTTGATAATTTTTGCGATGTTTGGCCGATATAGATATGATTGCATTAGTTGCATTTGATAGAATAAACGGCGTCAGAGTTTTGCAATATTGAAGTTCTATCTTTAATAATGGAATACAGGATATGAACTAATTACTACGCTATTTTGTCGAAAAAGTTTACATAACAGCGGTGACATCATTGGTATGTACGATATTCTTTTATACGTCTCATTATATTCAAGGGTATTACCTAATGATGTAATTAACTTTGTTTTTTACCGAAATTGTAGGATCTTTTGCTGTTTTTTGGTACGTCGAAGTGTCATTTAGCAGTTCTATAGTTTTGTTATGATAATCTTCTTTACGCATCAGCACTGAAACATTGGAGTTATCAGATTTAGTTAACATAACATTAGGATTGTCTTTAAAAAACTCTTTAGTTCTGGCTTCCACCTCTTTAAACGGATACATTTATTTTTATAAGTATTATCATAATCGGTTATTAAATGTGTATCTTACGCTCTTACCAGGTTTTGTTGGTGGTTCTCGGGAATTATGTCTATGAAATTTTCGATTTCTGATAACAACTTAAACATATCTATGTGTTTGTTAGACACCTAATGAGCGAATTTTTTTTATATCATTATGAACGTCAACGTTAGTAGAATTAAGAAACGATTTGTCGGAGTTAACAGCCCCAAAATATGTTGAAAGAGGATTTTTCAGTTTGGTGATTTGTTAATATTAGATTTCTTAATTTTACTAAACATTTTATCGAAATTGTTCTTTTATATAATGAGAAAATCATTTAGTATATGACTAGGAAGTGATGATTTTAAACTATCGACTGTTTTACACATAGAATATTCAATTACCTTTAGTTCTTGACCTGTATACTCTATGGCTGTTGTCAGGACGGAATCATTAACTTCTTTTCTTTTTTATTAATTCTGTGAACATTGTGTGTCGTTGACTGTTCTACATTATACATACTGTGTGTGTTGTTTGCAATAATAGCGTATTAACTAGTTCATATCCTATACGAAAAATAAATTGTTTTCATAACATTATTAAAGATAGAACTCCAATCTTGCAAAACTCAGACACGGTTTATTCTATCAAATGCAACCAATGCAATCATATTTACATCGGTCCAACATCGCAAAAATTGAGGAAAAGATTAACTTTACCTAAAAGTGGTGCCTAGCTAAAGCCCAAATCCACAGCTCTTAGTCTCCACTCACATTCTACAGGCCACAATTTTGACTTTAAATATGTAAGCATATTAGACTTGGTAGCAAACCATCGCAAAAGAAAAATTTTTAGAGATATGTCACATTTTTAACAATACAAACGCAGTGCTAAATTCGAAAACGGATATGAATGATCTTAGTTCTATGTACACTTTTTTATTAGAGCAGCCATACTCCAAAAAAAAACACGTTCTAGATATGCAATCTACATCTTAAGAGTTTGAAGGGGTAGCTTTTTGATGTGTAGAATTATTTCTTTGGGTGTATTTATTTAAACTCAATGTCATAAACATTATGTTCATAAACCATTTGATTTGTTCTTATTTTTATCAATGTCAACACCAGTGTGTCTGTTATCTAGTTTGTGTGTGTACGTTAGACCAAAGACGTTAAAACAAATTTTAGGTCATAACTGGTATGATTTTAATTTAAAATAGATATATGTGGTTAATCAATTAAATGTTAACATTAGGTTTGTTCCTTATTAGATGGAATCTACAGTAGCTTACCGTATATGAAGTAAAATAATTGTATGTATATTCAACCTTAAATGTATTTTTGTATCCCATTTTAGGACTTCTGATGAAGGTTAAATTATTAACCAAAATATATTAAGTATGGATTAAACGCGGTTTATTTCGGGCGCCCGAAATCTACAGCCATTACTTTATTAGGACTCCCACCATTTATCACTGGACGTAGTAGTATTGAAATTGCTGTACCTAATAATTAACTAAACGATATATATATATATATATATATATATATATATATATATATATAATAAAATTAAAATGTGAAATGTCTTACATATTCTTAACCCTTTATTATTACGCTTCTAATGTAACGACTTCAAGCAAATACTACTGAAACGTAGACCTAGAATCTAAATCATAATTAAGAGTATCAAATTTAAGTGTAATCTCCTTAAATTAAGCACGTATCTACGTTAAATGTGAATCAAATTGTTTTCTTTTCTTTAAGTTGTTATGATTTAAAGAAAATTAGAGTACAACGCTACTACTTCGTACCCTAAAAATCAATGGCGACATTTAGGTTCCTAGACATTTACCTACGTGTAATTTAAATAAAACGCTTCGAAAGATTTGCACACAGATCTTATACGCCAGTTAAATTTGCAGGTTAGAATAAAACTTCATAAGATAAGTATTGAACCTTAACCAACGGTTGAAAATCTAATAATTTTTGTTTCTGTCTTTATTCATAAGTAAATATGGGTTAAAATAAAAAGTATGACATTGAAAGACTTTTTATTTCGAAAAACCTACAAAGGCGTAAAGGTCATGCTATTATTTGCCATAACGTAAGGTGTGCAGTAGTGAAATGCAAATGGATAGTAGATAGTAACCGTTGTACATACGTAAAGACAAAATTTATATCGATTGGGGCTTGTATCTCGATAGCTCAGTTGGTTAGAGCGGTACTATAGCAAAGTAGATGTCGTAGGTTCAAATCCTATTCGAGGTAAACTTCTTATTTATGTATTAATAAAATTAATAATAATTTTTAATTACATATTTACTTTTGAACTTATTCGTTCATGACAAAACTATAATAATAATAATATAATATAATATAATAATTTAGCATTAGTCAAGTTGCTTTTGTTTGTGTGAATCCTTGCGATATTTCGGGCTCACAGTCCATTAATGTAAGTAATTTGACTGTAATCTCATTATATTAGAATTTACATCGAGACATTTACATAGAGACAAAATCTACATCGATTGGGGTGTGTCTCGATAGCCCAGTTGGTTAGAGCGCTACTCTGGCTTAGGTTCAAATCCTACTCGAGGTAAACATTTTATTTATCTATTAATAAAATGAATAATAATGTTTAAGTAAATAGTATTATTTAGACTAAAGCGTTTGACTATAGTCTACATCTAGGATTTATATTTCTTACTAGTTGTATGTAGTAAGCAAAATTAATTAGTTGAATTTCAAAAATTGATGCATGTTATCCACGAACAATAAAGAACTATGTTATAATACCATCTGTTGTATTACAAAACTTACGTAAACTGCGGTTTGAAAAGGAAACTTTTAATAAGTTTTACTGTGGAAGTAGGTTTCAGTCAGTGTCAGTTATTTACCACTTATCACTGACTGTTCGGAAGAAATTTTATTTTATTTGAAATAAACTTATCTGTTTGATTTCATTGGCTTAACCTGTTCATCAATATACCTACCATGACTAACATGTTTTATTGCCCAACTGTTTGAAAGTTTACATAGGTATTTAAAAATTACTTTAATGTGCATCAGGTAAGGAGTTACTAAAATTACTATAATACGTATCTTTGATATGCCAATAGTTAGAATTTTAATAAAAATATGCACCACATGGATGCTCTTATAGAGAAAAATGGCAAGTTATGAATTGATGACACCCGTTAAATTATTAGTTGGATAAGTGAGTTCCGCATACTGTGTCTAATTACATACTTTATTTAAAAAATTAAAATGCTACATACAGAACGGCGTTATAAATTTACAAAATCTTATAAGGAAAATACAATACTCTTTACAATTAAAACGGGTAATTCGATATTCACTGAACATTGTTTTAAGAACTAATTTATTTTATTTATTATGTTTTGTATAATTACTTATGCTACATCCTACATTGTTAAATTTAAAATACAGGGTGTCCTAATAATGTGGAAAAATACAATAACTCCTTTAAAAAGTTAGAAATAATGTAAAATATATAATTTGTGGAGAATATTTAGGTTTACATTTAAAATTATATTTAATTTTACATGATGTTTTATTGTCCAGAAGGCATCTAGCTAATGTTTTTAATGGAACACCCTGTATATTATTTTGTATTTGGACTAAGCAATTTGGTTTTACTAAATTAGGAATATAATACTTTAGAAGAAGCGTTATTATGTAAGCATTGTAAGGATTTCACCCTGGAGTTTTTTTATGTAAACGTTTTTATAATTTACAAGAGATTTTTTTTATGGCCTAGTTTTTTAAATTTTGATACTCTTGTTTAAATTTTATGTAATTTATAGACATGGTACATCAAAACTCAAAATTATAATTTTTTCATTGTTTTCGAATGGGACATCGTATAATACAGTAGACTCCCGGTGTTGTGATTACCGCTATATATGAACGGCTGGAATATGTGAACAAGAAAATGTTTGTATTAATAGCCGTATTATGTGACTAGCGGGGATTTTCTACTACTCACTTATGTGTTCTGCGGTACGGTAAGGGTGGGGATATTATTTTTCCGTTAGAACGTGTCTGCGTTGTATGTAAGAGTGTCAAACGTCAGTTACAATTTAGATTTTGATGGGTAAGAAGTACGTACATATTTAATATCTTTTTGATGTGTAATAATGGATAAGAGAGGGAAATGTATAAGAACATCGTTTTCGATGAGATTGGCAGGGGAACTGCAGTAACTATTTTGGTCGTAAAATATAATATTGCAAAATCAACAATAAGGAACCAGTTTCTGAATCTGTGGTTTTGTAATGAATTGATGGTACTGTGGTCATATGCGAACCAGAAAGTGGCCCAAATGGCACCGATGAAGAACCTCCCGTTCAACCTACTTCACAAAGGTCGAAAGCATAGGTAATATAATCACATGGGCATCGTACACTAGTGACATGGGTATCTGATGTAGCAGTACTAAGGAACATACGTGAAAAAGGTGTTCGAAGGAAACCCGAAGAAAAATTAAAACAAAAAAAAATTACAGATTTTTTTTTATATATACGTATATCTTTTGTCCAAAAATGTAGATACTCTTTACTCTTTGTAAGATGAGAAATAAACTTTTGCAATATTCTTTTAAGTCTTTAGGCAACATTTCTATTAAGTGAAAAGTTTTGCTATGTGAACAGGGTTGGTTTTAATTAGTTCACATAGTCGCTATTTTGTTACCTTAATAAATACCTTTAACTTTGTAACAAACTCTTGACGTTTGTTAATAAAATTTACGTTTATTTAGGCAATTTAACATGCATTGTTGTTTTGTTAAATTTTTTAATAAGTGCTGTATAATTTGTGCGGTAAGTTTATTATCGAAAAGCTGTTGTACAACAGTTTGAGAAGATGGAATTTTCAGGCACTTTTGATTTACTTCTACTTTACGTTTTACTTTATTTTATTTATCCGTATAATTATTTAACCAATTGCGTTTTATCGTTAGTTACTTTACGGTATATCTACGTTCAACCAATAATGACGCAATAACCTTTGTTACTATGAAGTGGAATTTTAATTCAGCAAGCCGCCATTTCGGAACCTACAGAAGTACAGTATAATCAAATTAAGGTATTTTATTTCTATTAATAATTCCATAAATTAGTTTTACTTAAGTTAAATAATCGTTACTAACACTAGCTTTAAGATGTTCTTCTTTATAATCAAAATTTAGGTAGTAAATAAAGCTTGTTATTTTTTTTTATTTTATTATATTCACTACTTCTTGTTTTTCCATAAAACGAGTTGGCGCCCTTTTATGTAACAATTTAGTTTGAAGGTTGTAGCAACTTTAATTTGTAAAGCGAACATATCTATATGTATATATATATATATATATATATATATATATATATATATATATATATATATTTACTTTTATTTTTTAAAGCAACATCTGATAATATTTATGATCCCCGCCTACCTTAATCTCCGACTGAGCAAAACGCACAAAACCTACTGGGTTATAACCAAACCTTTAACGTAAAATTGTAGCTTAACGGTGTATGGTTGCAACTTTTATTAAATATTCCTGTTACCTAGATTTGCTATTACTCGAGATATTTCAAGTTCTACGTTGAAAAACGTATGTTCCGTAAATCATTGTAACAATAAGACAAATTATCCAGGAAAATAATTTTAATTTCTATAGTACGTGCAATAAGAAAATATCTCACGGACACGTACACGGACACGGATATGGACACAGATACGGACACGGACACGGACACGGATACGGACATGAACACGGACACGGACGCGGACGCGGACACGGACACGGACACGGACACGGACACAGACACGGACACGGACACGGACACGGACACGGACACGGACACGGACACGGACACGGACACGGACGCGGACGCGGACGCGGACGCGGACGCGGACGCGGACACGGACACGGACACGGACACGGACACGGACACGGACACGGACACGGACACGGACACGGACACGGACACCGACACGGGCACGGACACGGAGACGGACACGGACACGGGCACGGAGGCGGACATGGACACAGATATGGACACGGACACGGACACAAATTAATAATGGTCTTGATAGTTTTTTAAATGCTCCAAGTGTGTAAAGTGGTTAAGAACTCGACATCAATTTTTTTCACCAAAACAGTACTTTTGTTGTGCATTATTTACGTCTAGTTTATTTTTTCAGTTCACATTATAAATATCGTTGGACAACAATACCTACGATCTCTAAGTAAATCGGTGAATCATGTTATAAATGCTTTTAGTACAAAAATAAGTGGATACAATCAAAAATAACACTATAAGAGAAGGCTAGTTGCTTTAAAATTAGATAAATATGTGGCAACACAACACGGACGCCCACTAATACCATTAACTAATTATGCAGGGTTCACGTGTTCTGACAAGTACAAAAGTATTCACTAGGCGCCAAGTAAACCTACACATGGCCAGGAAGCAACTTGGTGCTATAAACGTAAACAGTGTATAACCTTGTATAACGGTGGACTCAAGTAACAATGTTTGTGGACCCGATTCCATCTTGAGATGTATATATATATATATATATATATATATATATATATATATATATATATATATATATATATATATATATATATATTCTTGTTTTTCCATAAAACGAGTTGGCGCCCTTTTATGTAACAATTTAGTTTGAAGGTTGTAGCAACTTTAATTTGTAAAGCGAACATATCTATATGTATATATATATATATATATATATATATATATATATATATATTACTTTTATTTTTTTAAAGCAACATCTGATAATATTTATGATCCCCGCCTATCTTAATCTCCGACTGAGCAAAACGCACAAAACCTACTGGGTTATAACCAAACCTTTAACGTAAAATTGTAGCTTAACGGTGTATGGTTGCAACTTTTATTAAATATTCCTGTTACCTAGATTTGCTATTACTCGAGATATTTCAAGTTCTACGTTGAAAAACGTATGTTCCGTAAATCATTGTAACAATAAGACAAATTATCCAGGAAAATAATTTTAATTTCTATAGTACGTGCAATAAGAAAATATCTCACGGACACGTACACGGACACGGATATGGACACAGATACGGACACGGACACGTATACGGACACGGACGCGGACACGGACTCGGACACGGATACGGTCACGGACACGTACACGGACACGGACGCGGACGCGGACACGGACACGGACACGGACACGGACACGGACACGGACACGGACACGGACACGGACACGGACACGGACACGGACACGGACACCGACACGGGCACGGACACGGACACGGACACGGACACGGACACGGGCACGGAGGCGGACATGGACACAGATATGGACACGGACACGGACACAAATTAATAATGGTCTTGATAGTTTTTTAAATGCTCCAAGTGTGTAAAGTGGTTAAGAACTCGACATCAATTTTTTTCACCAAAACAGTACTTTTGTTGTGCATTATTTACGTCTAGTTTATTTTTTCAGTTCACATTATAAATATCGTTGGACAACAATACCTACGATCTCTAAGTAAATCGGTGAATCATGTTATAAATGCTTTTAGTACAAAAATAAGTGGATACAATCAAAAATAACACTATAAGAGAAGGCTAGTTGCTTTAAAATTAGATAAATATGTGGCAACACAACACGGACGCCCACTAATACCATTAACTAATTATGCAGGGTTCACGTGTTCTGACAAGTACAAAAGTATTCACTAGGCGCCAAGTAAACCTACACATGGCCAGGAAGCAACTTGGTGCTATAAACGTAAACAGTGTATAACCTTGTATAACGGTGGACTCAAGTAACAATGTTTGTGGACCCGATTCCATCTTGAGATGTATATATATATATATATATATATATATATATATATATATATATATATATATATATATAATACAGGGTGGTTCAAAAACCGTTCCGCTAATTTCTAGGGCAAGTAGAGTTTTATTATCTCTGAAACGTTTAAGATACCTAAATGAAATTTAGACCGCAAATACCCTTGATTAGGTCATAAAAGATAGTGTATAGGAGCGTCGTTAAAGGGGGGTACCACTTATTTTGCCCCCAAATCTTTTTTTATGGGGATATTTTTAATTTTTTGGGAAAAAATGGTATTTTTTAAACAATGTGCCACAAAACACGTAATCTCGTGGAAAGTAAAAAAATACTGGTTTTTGAGTTATTTGAGGTTTTAGCAAGTAATGCTGACCGAATTAATAAATTATTTTGAAATGAAACAATTAATAATTTTCACGCCCGAGAACGAACTACTTCGGGGTATAACGAATGTTTCAGCAAAAACTATGAGGAAAAAATATTGTAAATTATTTACTTAAAAACGTCTTTAATTGTATGAAATTAACACAGAACAGACAAAGGAAACAATTAAAAAAAAACAAACAACGAATAACACAAAACAAACAGAAAAAAAATTGAATAAGTAGGTACGGGTTTTTACATTAAATGTTCTAAATGCCCACCATTTTCACGAATACATAATGGTAAACGTTTTTCTAGTGAAAACATAATCCTTTGGAGTGGCCGTGGTTCTTAAATTAACATTCTTAAATTATTTTCAACTCTCGCTTGAAGTTCTTCAATGGAATTTATTTCGCTTGAATATACTTGTTCTTTAACTAAACTCCACACATCAAAATCTAAGGGATTTAGGTCAGGTGATCTTGGTGCCAGTGGATAGGAGCATCAGGATATCGACCAATCCAATGATTTGGAAAATGTTCATTGAGCCATCTTCTAGCTTATCTACTGAAATGATGTGGAGCACCATCATGCATAAAAACCATATTTCTTCGTAGATAAAGAGGCAAATCTTCTAATAGCGGAAATAAACGATTATCCAAAAATTGATAGTAAACATGACCATTTAAATTTCTATCAAAACTATGGTATGCAACGAGGCCATTTTTCCTCTGCCCAGAAGTAACTGTTATGACTATTAAACATACCTTGTCTAGTAAAAGTTGATTAATCGATGAAAAGAATATTTTGTAAAAAATCAGAGTTTTATCTCATTCTTTCTTGTAATAATTCGCAAAAGTCTCTTCTCAAAAAAATATCTTCAGGCAGTAATTCCTGTACTTGCCTGTAGTGAAACGGGATCAGTAATGGTCCTTTTAATACACGATGTACACTAGAAACTCTTGCGTTACTTGCCCTTGCACATTTCTTACACTTATCGTAGGATCCGCAACAACTAGGTTTAACATATTTTCTTCTGTTTGTGAATTTCTCGTCACTCGTGGTCTACCAAAATTTACCTTTTTTGGTTTAAAGGCCTCACTAAATTAAAAAATGTTTTTGAATCCGGAACACTTCTTCTTGGAAATTTTTCCGCAGATCTTCTTTTTGTTGCTTTAGCATTTCCATCACATTCCCCTAATGTTAACAACATATCGGTATAGTCACTATTAGTGTACATATTCATTTTCAAAGTTTTCAAAAGCGTTATTACCTGTTAAACACTACCAACAAAAATGTGTCAAACGAATTTGTCAAACATAAAAAAATTGCGAGTCTGTAGTCTAAGCCTACTTAATTCAAATAAATCCAATAAACTCAATATTTCTTTTATTTTCTTATTTTAGGTAAAACATGTTAAAACCTCGAATAACTCCAAAACCAGTAATTTTTTGGCTTTCAACAAGAGTACCTTTTTTGTATATATACCGGATGTCAATTTGAAAACTTGCCAGACCTCATATCTTCGAAACTGATAAGTAAAGTTTCTCAAAACCGTTTCTAGAACATGTAGGGGAACCAGTATGATTCGCAAGGTAATCTTCTGCAACCTGCCCCTTAGGTTCCAGCTATCTCACACCTATTTTTTAAATTGCACTACCCCATTTGTGACATATCATTGAGAAATCCTTTCAACATGCTATTCATCAGCTCTAAACAAAATGTTGATTAATCCATTACTTTCGTTGAAAAAAGCAAAAAAAGTTTCGGTAACTTTAGTTGTATGTCTTCATATTTATCGATACTAAAATCAAATAAAATTACTGCCTCAAAAAGATCGCAAAGAATTACGATCCGTAGGTCAAAAAATGCAAAATATTGTTTATTTATCAGAGGATTTCTTATTCAAGGAGCTTTCAGATAACTTGTGTGTGGACATTTTCTTGTAGCATTGCCAATAATAATTCTTTTTGCAAATGTTTAATATCAAGTAGGCGCCCTTTTATTAAAATTTGATTGCATTTATTGTGATTCTGTAATACTTTAAGCCTCTTATTAATTTTTCAAAGCTGGTTTGCACAACCGCTGAACGTGTTGAAATTATTTTTATTTATGGTTTTAAAAACCGTTGTGTTTGACAAACTGCTGCAGTATTGAAAGCATTACATCCTGGAAAAAACGTGTCATCAATGTTTTAGAAATAGTTTTAAAATTTTAACAAACCGGATCGGTTATCAATAGAAAAAGAAATCAAACTCGACTCCTACACGAAGCTGCTCGAATTGAACTTGTTGGTCATACTACAATGGATCCCACTTCCTCACATGGTCGGGTATCTAAATTAACGGGGTTTTGCCATGAATCTGTTCGCAAAGTGTTAAAAATGTACAAATTTCATCCCTATAAGATCAATACTACTTATGATGATCCAGATAGGCGAATAGAGTTTTGGGAAATTGTGACCAATAAGATTATAGATGAGCCTGAATTAATGAAAAATATTTGTTTAGCGACGAATGTACCTTAACGGTTGTGTCAACAAACAAAACTGCCGTTATTCCAGTGATGAGAATCCTAATCTTATTAGGAAAGACAATACGCAGTATCCTGAAAAAATTAATGGCTTGCAGGTATTCTTGGAGATTGTATCGTTGCACCGTTATTTTTTAATCAAAATTTAAATGGTGAACTCTATTATTAAATGTTACAGCCCCTTATAATTCACTCATTGCAAAATCAAAGAGATGAAGGTCATGAACTAGTTTTGAATGGCAATTTGTTACATTTTCAACAATAAGGCGCCCCTCCACATTATACACTACGTGTTAGTAACTGGTTAGAGCACAATTATGCAAATCAGTAGATTGGTAGAAGAGGATTAGTTGAATGGCCACCTCAGTCTTCAGATTTGACTCCATTAGATTTATTCTTATGGGGTCACTCAAAATTTGTGGTCTATAAAACTCAACTCCAGTTTATTCCAATCTGCAGCAACGAATAATTGAAGAGTTCCGAGTTATTACGCCACAAACCTTTGAAAATGTACGACATGAGTTTAAGAATAGATTTTATTACTGTCTTGAGAAGTAATTTTGAGCGTCTAATCCAGATTAGATTCTGTGAATTTTAACATGAATGTGTAATTCTCAATGGGTTATTATTGAGATTTTCTGTTAATTTTGACTACCTATTTGTAAAAATAATCTGTTTTTGGAAAATAGTCCCTAATTTGACATTTAAAACAATAAATTTGATTAAATTGATTAAAATACTATACTACTGTATTATTTAAAAAATAATCGATTAATTAACGTTATTTGATACTGATTACTAACATTTTTAAAGAGATTTCCAATCATGTATTACACATGGGTTAGTGCAATTTAAAAAAATAGGGGAGGGGTGGCTGGTGTGAGTTGCAGAAGATTTTTATACGAGTCATATTGGGTTCCACCTCAATATTCTAGAAACATTTTCAAGAAATTTTACTTGTTACAGTTTCGAAGAGATAAGGTCTGGCAAGTTTTCTAATAGACTATATTATATATATATATATATATATATATATATATATATATATATATATATATATATATATATATATATATATATATATATATATATATATATATATATGTATGCAGATTGACATAGGAAAAAGTACCATGCATAGTGCCACGCGATAGAAGACACTAAAATAAGAAAAAAAGTCCCTATGAACTTAGGTCCGCAACGCCTTCGTTTAAAAAATATAGGGTGTTGAAGTTTAATTATTTTTTTGTTTTTTTTTTAATATCTTTTTACAATGATGTAATAAGCAGACGAAATTTAGTATACAGGGGCTTTTTATCACGCAAAATTCAAATATGACTTTAGTTCTTTTATTACTGATAGAGGGCGCCACATACAGGTTTCCATCTTGTTTGAATTGGTCCTAACCTTTTTGCCTTACTCTGTATGTCATTTTCGACTGCAAAAATTTGTTTTCCCATCTTTTCTGCTTCAGAAAGGTATACCTTATTGCAGTCGCTAGGACCAACGGTTTACGAGAAAAATGCATCCGATGCATGCAAATTGTCCAAAAGCGCAAAAGTAACTTATTTGCAAAAACAATGACATAACACTTCTACAATTAAATTTTAATAGAAACAATGAAGGGCAGTGATTAAAAAAAAACATTAAATTTTTAGAAGATATTCAAATTGTTGTTCTTGTACTTGAATACATTTTTAAATTCTTCTTCCTAAGGATTGACGGCATCTTTGAAATATTCCTGTTATTTTCATCACTCCAATGGTACATACTATTTGGTGTTCCTAAAATGGTTCACTATACTTTTGACATGATTATTTGTTACGGAGAAGCTCGGTCAAATTTCTCCAAAGCTCAACGTATGAAATCCTTTAGGACAGGTTCCTAATGTTCGAACATTTATTGACGTGCATAGGCGTTTGGATGAAGATGGGTGGTGAAGATGTCTGTTTAAAAAAAGAAGTTAATAGTGGTAGTTTCCAGTACTCGTCGCACTGTTGAAAAGGAATAACCTGAACACATTATTAGAAGATGTTTCATTGGAAATTGTTGCAAGAGTGGACTTAATGCTTTATGCTTCAACACCCTATATCTTTTAAACGAAGGCGTTGCGGACCTAAGTTCATAGGAACTTTTTTCTTATTTTAGTGTCCTCTATCGCTTCTCACTATGCATGGCACTTTTTTCTATATCACCCTGTGTGTGTGTGTATATATATATATATATATATATATATATATATATATATATATATATATATATATATATATATATATATATAGAAAGAGAGAGAGGGAGAGAGAGAGAGAGAGAGAGAGAGAGTATTCAGGACACTACCAACCGAATTGAATTTTCGTAGCCAGCCAGGGCAGACAGTGTGAAAAAAAACCATAAGAACCACAACAACGTAGTCAACACCCACGAAAACCTGAAAAACAATATTCGATACTTCTACGGGGAGGAAGTTCTACAGTACACCTGAAGATGGTTGGTGCGAACCAGCCGAAACGTCTATATATATATATATATATATATATATATATATATATATATATATATATATATATATATATATATATATATATATATATATATATACATTTCTTTTGCCAAACATAATCGAAAGTTCAGTAAATTCTCAGTTTCTCATTAACTTATAGGTATTTCTTGTTTTGCCAAGTAAAGTAAAAATTTTAACAAGACAAAATGTTATCAGCATAAAAATACGAAAAGTAAACATACCAAGCAAAAATAACATTTGCTTCTATACATTTCTTTGCATTAAAAATGCAATAATACTTTTAACAAATAAATTTGAATGACATTGTTAGATTGCTTTTTCTATAAGACTTTTTTTTATAAAAGCGTTATCATATGTATAGTATTGATCGGTTACAAAATTGAGTGAACCATTAAGTGGTAATTTATTCTTGAATTACAGAGAAGTAAATTATAGAAGTCGGTAGTACAAAGTATTGTGGTACGATTACAAAGTTTACGATTCTCAAACTCGTTAACAACTTGTTCTGTGTTAAGTTGAGAATTAAGCTGTCTGCATTTACCCCACTGTAGTTTTCCGTTTAAGAGTAATAAAACTTATAACTAGAGAAAACTGTTTAAGGACAATCTTGAAACTCAAAAAATTAAATAAATATGAAGAATTTTAAATATGAATACCGCCACATTCTTTGTGATTATATAATTTTTATAACAAAATGCCTCAGGTATGTGGTTTAATAAGTTACTAAACAAAATGTTTAACCGTAAAAAATGGAAAACAATGGAATTTAAATAAAAAATAAAAATACATAGTATGTTATATTTTAAGCAAACACAGTACGCCATTAAATTGTTAAGGCTTAGTAACTTTTACTAAACTTGTTCACAATATAAATTATCTGTAATGTTGCATGCAATAATATAATAATATTGTTGGTGTGAAAGACAAAGTTGTGCAAGGGTCAAACTATTTCACTAAAGTATGTAATAAACTTGATGTAAACTGTTAATTTGAAAAAAAACAGGTGGCTAGTTAATAGTTTCTTAATAAATTTTTTTGGATAGATTAGTTTTAAGCACGCACAATCCGAATTTAGAATTATGGATTTTATATTAAAGACTCCTAATAATTCTGTCAACTTTTGGACAATCGAAAATATATAAAAGGGGAAATGCCTTTATATTTACCTTTAAAAATGTTTCTTTGAAATCATTTCCCTATTTTTAAGCAGCCACTTTTCTCAGAGCTTTCTACATACAATTCAAATATTCTTTTGGAGTAGGTTAAATGAGCCATACTATGGTATGGCCTGGTTCATTACAGACTGCGCTAGTCAAAAATAGAAAGTTCCCACAAATTTACAACCAACTTGCGTCAAACATACATTTTTGAGAGTGTATTAGAGATGTGCTAAACATAGTGATTCCAACATAATTTTTGATTCAAATAAACGCCAAAAATTGTAAGATTATCGTTGCAATTGTATCGTTAGAAAATAAATTTACATAGGGGCTTATTTTGTGTACCGTTTGTACAGGCTACAAATATAACTGGTCTCACAACCGATCCCTGAGGTGGACCTCGTACGGCATATTGAAAATCAGAGGGCACTCCGTGTGTTGTATATGTGTGTGTGTGTGTGTGTGTGTGTGTGTGTGTGTGTGTGTGTGTGTGTGTGCGTGTGGATAAATGTTCGTATCCGTCTGTTTGAAATTTTGGATTTAAGCTTCGTTTCATTTCGCGGTGGAGAGGGGAGGTTTATTACCTGCAGTGTTTGGTTTTTATCAGATATTTCTGACACAGCTGCATATTTCAAAGATATAAAAATATTTAGATATAGATCGTAAACATGTCGATAAATTATGTTCTATGCAATTTTTTGGTACGAGGCGATTTTGGCGGAAACAAATTACTAAGGTGGAATTTAAGTGCTTGTTCAAATTTATTCAATACCTTAATAACGATTAATTTTATAAGAAAATATAGTGATATATTTTAATTTCACATAACTTTTCTATATAAAGTATTTTAATACGAAGACACAAAGCATTAAAAATTAATGAAATAAGATTGAAAATGCTTAACTGTGTTATCGATACTTTTATAGAGGTAGTCGGCTCTTGGAATTTTTTTTCAAGTTAGCATCTAAATATCTATTAACCTCTATCTGACATGATATTTTAATTGTCTGACAAGGACGGCAAGGATGTTTTTGTTATGAACGTATTAAAATATCTAGTGCGGAAGATCACACAACCTTCCAACCTACAACATTGTAAAATTGTAAAAATTAGTATTTGTTTACAAGGAATTTTAGAACCTTCTTTTAAATGGCTTTTTACCCTAATAAATACCAGTGATACTTATATTTGACCGTCATAGTTTCCATTACCACAATTTTAACACACTAGAATATGCACAAGCCAACCGCAGCATTGATGTACCTACTTTGTCACACAATGCAAGCATTGCAACACTTGACTAGACTAGACAACTTCCAAATCAGGTACCATTTCATCGTATCTTTAGCGGGGGGAATTTAATCTTTCAACAGGTCTTTTAAACCTACATATTTTTTCTCCTAATATCATAGGGCAAATCCTAACGTATTTCCTGTTGCATCTACTACAAACTTAAACTGTGTAAACGCAATAACCATATGAGTAAAGAAAGAGAAGGATATCAATCCACAAGCGTTTCTAATGTGAATGGTCAAGGATCCAAAAGTGTTTTAGAAACTTCCTCAAAGTTGTTCGAAGAGGTTCCTCGTTATCACATGAATTGTTCCAATGAATTGAAAAGCAGGTGTAAGAAAATTGACGGAACTGCAATTAGCGGGAAAGAGAACGAGAAAGAACAAAATCAATGAAATTAAAGACATCATCGGAAGATAGTGATAACATGGACTGCTTAGAATGATTTGAGAGTTGTATAAAAGAAGTTGACTGCATGCAATGCATAGATAGTCGTAAATGGTTGCAGGACTATGAAGAGTGACAGATTGACTTTGTAAATTTTAAATCTGTACACTTGTACTGATTTTAACTACGTGATTTAAGTTGGGTAGTTCAGCATTGGATCTAATCTGTTTGAACTAAATTAAATTCACCAACGCTATATCCACGAATTGTTGAATTTGTTAATCTTATCAACATTGTTCGTCCATCCGCATCTCGCTGGCTACAAAAAAATAAACTATAATTAATAAAAATTTAAAATTCTAGGTTGCTGTGGCAACCGTCAATCTGACATTTAAATCAATATTCCGCTTTTAATGAGTTTTTCTTTTATATCACGTACTTTTGTTTACATACACATTTAGTTTAAAAATAATTTAAAGATGCCATTATACACAAATGCTGAATATACAGATATTATTTATTTTATGGTCTTTGCGGTGGTAATGAAAGGGCGGCAGCAGAATGTTACCGAAGACGTTTTCCGAATAGAAGATCACTCAACCACCAGAATTTTTTTTCGATCTACCATTATTTACAACAGCGTGGAAAATTTCCTTCTACCAGTATTCGAGTTGATTGTATTTTTCGAGATAATGTCGTAGAGCTAGAAAATGTGGAAATTGTACAAACCGCAAAACCAGCACTAGACGAATTAGTCCATAGCTGGGAATACCCCAAACGCGAATATTGAGAAAACTAAAAAAGGGAAAATTTATACCCTTATCATATCCAAGAAGTTGAAAGGTTGGAAAAAGTTAACCGTATTCCCAGGCTTGTGTTTTCCCGTTGGATTGCATACCATAGAAGAACAATCCTTCGCTCAGAAATTCTCATGTTTGGGCAAATGAAAATCCACACATAGTAAGACAGCCTCACTCGCAACGTAAATTTTCTTTTAATGTCTGGTGCGATCTAATTAATAATACTTTTATTGGGCCGCATGTTTTCGCTCAAAGATTAACAACCGCCGTTTGTTTGGATTTTCTTAAAAATTTTTCGCCTGGGCTACTTGTAAACCATAATTTTCGGGGAATGTATTTTCAGCATGACGGTGCATGACGGCGTTGAAGGTAGGGAATATTTAATCAACAATTTTCAAACCGTTGGATTGTACCTGGAGGGCCACATCCTTGGCCGGCTATATCTCCTGATTTCAACCCGGTGGACAACTTTCTGGTGGGCAATTTGAAACAAAAAGTTTATAGTATTCGCATTGAACACAGGGAGCAGCTACTCCATAGAATTAACTTCTATTGTGAAGAAGTTAGACAAAATCCAGATATGATAAGAAAGTCAATTTTGAATTCTTGAAGATTTCAAACCGGTTACTTTTGAAATATCATAGCCTAGCACATTTCAGGGAAAAACTCGATTTGATAATTGTACATGATACTGCCTCTAGTAGTCATTGCAGAAAATAATGTGTAGAAATTTCTCTCTGTCACTTCTACTGAATAGGGATTTGTCCTAATACTGCACCTTTAACCGTTTCTGAGATACTAGATAAGTAAAATATACGGAAGTAAACTGATATAGGTGTCATGAACTATCAGTTGTTTTCTATCCCTTCTCATTTTTGCGTTATCCTTCAAATATCAATTTCAACGCATTCCTAAAAGTTATTGTAACCTGCTTATTAAATCAAATTCATGTTTTTGTAACGTATATTACGATGGTGTAGTAAGAAACGAAATACTGCAATTTCGAATTGAGTATGGCTTAGGCTTACTTATACTTTATTACAGAATTAATACTTCAGTCATAGATACATGTTTTGTGCGATGACACTATGCTGTCTTATCATATTAACTATATTGTGAAAAATTACATTTTGTATTTAATTTAAAATTTATCCCTTGTAGTTAGTTTAAACGTCACCTAGTTTAAAAATGGAAAGTAAATGAATTCCTTAATGAGTTCCTTACTGAAAGACGACGGGGGGTATATAGAAACGGGGAAGGAAACCTTGAAACTTATGCTAGAATGGCACTTCTCCGATGCAAAAACCCTCATTTTGATGGACAGAAATGAACCAATACTTCTAGATTTCATTTACAGGGGGAAAAAGAAGTGATTGGGTACTTGTCCGTGAGGTTATTCACCAAACAAACATTGGGTGGGCGGAAGGTTTCCATTCTCCGGGAATGGATGGAATATTTCCTGCTCTACTACGACAAGGGGTCGACTTGATAGCCACCATACTATGCACGACACTAAGGGAAAGCCCAGATCGTGGAGGGACATCAAAATCGTCTTAACACCAAAGCCTGGACGGAATACTTACGACCAAGTAAATGCGTTCAAACCCATATGTCTGACGTCGTTTCTCCTCAGGATCTTAGAGAAACTCATTGATAAACATATGAGGGACTGGACTCAATCAGTAGACACCAACATGCTTATCAACCAGAGAAATCCTGCGAGGTAGCCATCCACAGAGTTGTGGATATCGCTGAAATGGCAATCTCCATCAAAGAGTTTGCAATGGCTGCTTTTTGGATATAGAGGGGGCATTTGACAATACTTCGCTAGACTCCATTCAAAGAGCTGTAGCACGCAAGAGAGTGCATCCTACTATCAGTAGATTGATAGATACCATGTTATAACAAAGGAATGATTGGACCACACTTATTAACAACTCGGTGGTAGTCCGCGCCGCCCGGGGAAGGCCCACAGGGAGGAGTGTTATCACCCCTTCTGTGGTGTCTCGTCGTTAATACACTGCTGAGGAGGCTAAGTGAGGGAGGGTACAACAGTTGGCTATTCAGACGAGATAGCAATTGTGATACAAGGCAGATTTAAGCAAACCGTGTCAGGTGTGATGCAAGGGGCCGTAAATCTGGTAGAACAGTGGTGTCGAGACGAAGGGTTGTCGGTTAACCCGGTAAAACTAATCTTCTTCTCTTCACATGGAGAAAGAGACCTGAAAAGCTAAATAACAGCAATGTACGGCGCAAATCTCCAGGAAGTCGAAGAAGATTAAAACTTGGGCGTCACACTAGGTCGAGGATTAACTTTCAAGCCACACCTAGAGATCATAGCGAACAAATCTGCAAAGCCTTTATGGGTTTGTAGAAGTACGTTCGTACACAAGTGGGGACTATCTCCAAGAATGACCCACTGGATACATACAATAATGATAAAACCGACCATAACGCACGATTCTCTGGTGTGGTGGCACAATATGCACACCCAGAGCAACACACGGATACTTAGCAATGTTCAGCTCCTAGCTTGCCTTGGAATAACAGGGGCGATGAGAACGACCCCAACTTTCAGCTATGGGGACCATCTTTAACTTGCCGCCTTTACAGCTTGTAATTAAGGCTGAGGCGTTGAGAGGGACATATAGATTTAAAATCCTTGGAGAGGGTAAGTCGTCCAGAGTTGGGCTGTACCATCCTCGACGACATCTCCAAGATCGACATCCTCAGCATGACGTCTGAGAGAATAACAAAAACAGTCTCATGTAAGACACTGTTTGGTATCAAAATTCCCACACGTAAGGAGTGGGAAGAGAATTCCAACAAAAACAAAGTTAGAGGGAATCGTGTATTATACAGGCGGCTGTAAAACCAGTAATGGTACCGGTTACGGAGTATACGGGAACAACACACCAGGTCACAGAATTTCTGGAAGCCTGGGACATGCAACGACCGTATAGCAAGCCGAGATCTATGCGATGGCTGCAGTCGATCAACCATTGAAAGAGAAACCTTCTAAAAGAAAAATCTTTATAATGACCGCCAGTAAAGCGGCCATTTCGGCACTGAACTCATCTGTATTGAACTCGGCTAGCCTTCGAGTGTATGCAAATGCCAAACACACTGAGAGAAGCCAACACAGTGACAATAGTGTATGCACCTGGTCATGCAAACATTTCAGGTAACCAGGTGGCGGACCAACTTGCTGGAGCAGCAAGAGAAACGCTCTTCATAGGGCCAGAACCGGCCTGTGGAATTTCGTATACCATAGCTAAAGCCGGGAAACGTTGGCTAAATGAAAATGCGACATATGTTTACACTCGGGTCAAATGCAAGCTTTTAGATTCCAAAGATAAAAATCATTGGGAGAAAGAACGGGGGACCTTGCAGACCAGTCAGTTGTATAATTAGGACCAATGACGTTATTGAAAAAACTGAAATTTAAAAATTGGCGCACATCACGAACAAATCTTTTTATTGCTTGTAGCAACTTGAGCCACAGCCGGACCTACGTTTTCTTTCAATCACTGCAAGAAACGCAAAATTAAAACGTAATAGTCCAAAAAAGTTGCCTTTAGTCATGCTGAAACCACCATATAAATTTCAATAAAATCAAAAAAATGCGTTGAGGTGCCCCAAAGCGCTTAAAAAATTAAACTTTTATTAAAAAAGTTTTGTCATAATTTTTACAATCTTAAACAATAATAGTATTTTAGTGGAATAGTGATTGTTATGCGTTATGGTAGCGAGAAAGTCTGGCAACAAAGCATTTTCTTTTAAAGAATAAACATATAATTATTAAGTTTTGGGTTATGAACGGGATTGTATTCTGCCTTTTTAGATGAGTTGTCAAAGTTATGTGACGTCAGCACTCAGTGTACCACCGCCATCTTGAATTTTTTTAAACGACAACGTAGGTCGAGTGATATATCTCAGAAAAGCTTATTTCTTCCTCTTTTCAAAAACAGTGAATAAGTGCAACACTACTAAGAAAATGTCATGTAAACTTGCAGTTCTATTAATTTACTTGTATTTTGTACTATTGTTGGTACGCCACTGGTAGATGGTTAATGTAACACAAAACAGTAGTAGTCTATGAAAAAATGTGTCAAAAAAATACCATAAAGTGTCAGAGTATTTTTATTTGATAACTAAATGCTATTTTTAAATAGCAAATTGATTTAATCTTTGTATTTGGTATCTACAGTGTTTAAATTGTATTTTCAAGCAGTAAATTAAGAATGGCGTATTGATTAGAAAAAGAAAGAACCCAGATACTAATGTTAATTGGTTATGGTGATAAAAAACGTACTTATGAAGAAGTAAGTCATTTTTTCAATGATTTAATTGGTCAACGTGCCCCTATAAGTTGATCTACGATTTCCAGAATACTGAGTAGATTTAATGAAACCGGAAGCGTATACGACCATCCAAGGTCTGGCGGACCAAAAACTGCCACAAACGAAGATAAGACTTTAGATGTCCTGTTGGATGTTCAATAAGATCTCCATACATCTATACATGAGTTGGAAATAAATCATGATATTAGCAGGACGTCGGTCTAAATAATTTTACATAAAAATAGGTTCCATCCATACAAAATGCAAAACCAGCAAGAATTAACTGAAGATGATTTCCATAGAAGATTAGACTTTTGTGAAACGATTCTAGAGAAAATTGGTAATCAAAACAATTTCTTATTTAAAACCTGGCATATGTCTTGAAATAGAAGCGATTTCTTCAGAAATGATTAACAATTCCATTCGAGGCTTCCAAGATAGATTGTATTATTGCCAAGAAACAGACGGTCATCATTTTGAGTATTTGTTATAAGGAAACTTCATTATTTATTATTACCCTAGTTAGTATTGTTGTAATTTAGTATGTGTCCATGTTTTAAATCTTTGACAATTGTTTCTTGTTTTTTTTTAAGTAATGTTGCACTTATTCACCTACCTACGGCGCTATTTAAAAAAACTCAATATGGCGGCGGTACACTGAGTGCTGACGTTACATAACTTTGACAAGTCCTCTAAAAAACGCAGAATACAATCCCGTTCATAACCCTAAAATTTAATAATTATATGTTTATTCTTTTCAAAGAAAATGCTTTGTTGCCAGACGTTCTCGCTACCCTGTATGATTCGCAAAAAAAAAATTATTTTGGTAAAATAAAATTTTAAGGTGCCCTAAGGTCATGAAAAATTAATAATTAAAAAACTTTACACATTGTACTGATCAGCTGATCAGAGGTAATTGTTTTACTTTTATAAAAAAAACTGAGATGTGAATATTAATAAATAATTATTTATGTCTTAGTTACTGTTAAGCCTAAGAAACATATGACACAAACATCTCTTCCAACGGACAAAGAGGTAATGCAATGTTATTTGTTTGAAAGAAATGACATGAAGCAAGCTAATAGTAAAGAACCAACAGTTGGTGACATTTCTGAAAGATTAGCTTTTAAATTAGAAAAAATATAGGGAAAAGCTTCGCTTCCAATCGTTTCGCATAAGAGAATTTTTCAGCTAATACGGGCTTATCATGAAAAAATATAGATTCTTTAAACTTATTTGATATTTGCAGCTGTAAATGTACCGACTTTTTTCAGTGTTGTGAACAAAATGCTAAGGTCTCTCAGGCAGAGAGGGATTTTCTTACTGATCAACGGAGTGAAAGACAAATGTTCATCGGCGCAGTCGAAAAACATTTGACCCCGTAATTCAGCGTAATGCTTATTTAGCGCACCCGGAAAACATGATACTATGCATGCTAAGTGATGAAAGAAGAATCATGAGAGAGTTGGGATACCGCAGGGTTAAAAGCTCAAACTCTCCAACTCACGAACAACATCCGTTCCTTTTCAATTCCACCATTGAAATTCGAGGAGGCCAAGAACTATGATGACCTTATTGACTGGAACTCAGTAAATTTGACGGAGCCACCAATTTTGGCAAAATTTGACTGAATATTGTATCCAGTAGTTTTGCTTCAAGTTTTCGTTGTCACACACAAGCTGTGGAACGTTACGTGAAGCTTGTAACGGAAGCTTTAGAGGCTGAATGCGAAATTCAAGGCAGAGATACATTCATAAGAAGTCGTATAGTTTCAAGAAAGAGGATGCCATGTTTTGAGACTAAATACCAGTTCAATCTTGAGCAAAACTATTCCTTTTAATTTTTGTTACTTTATGTTTGCCTACTAAAGTAAGAATTTTTGCATGCTATAATTATTTTTTCTACACCAAATCTAATCCCTCAAAAAGCTTTATACGGGAAAAATGTAACATCACTCAAATATTACATTTTATCATGGTTTTGGGACACCTCAAAGATTCATTTTTCAAACTTGATTTCTTTTACATAGCCTAAATATATCCTAAAAAACTTATAAATCAGTATTCCATTAAAATACTTTGAATACTTAAGATCCTTAAAACCGATCCAAAAATTGAGATTTTTTACGAAATTTTCAACTTTTAAGTGCGCCCCAGTGCACTCGTTTTTTCATTTTATTGAAATTTAAGTCGTGGTTTTAGCTTGGCAAAAGGCAACTTTTTTGGACTATTACGTTTTAATTTTTTTTAAATAATTTTTTTCACTCCACCATAATCTTGGGTTCTGTTTTGTAAAATGTTATGTGAATTGGTGGTAGCCCATTCACTGCAATTTTGCACGTTCTCTTTAAGTTATGCTCACGCAACTCTTGATGACATTGGTATTTATGGGAGCGAAACTTGTGCTTTTTTAAAATTCGCTGCACTCGTGTGTGATGGAAGCCCAAGTTTCTTGCTTGTGTTCTTAAACTTATGTGGGGATTTTCCGCTACTACAGCCAAAACATTGAACGTATCGTCTTTTTTCTGGCGTTGTCGTACATTTTGAACTTCATTATTGTACTTGCAGTTATTCAATACTGTGCCCGTTCCCTGAAATATTCTTACGATTCGTACGAAGTAGTACGTTATACTACTGGGAATTGGCCGATTTTGATATTTTACGCCATATAAAGCACTAACTTGGCGGGCACTATTAAAACTATTTTAGCATTTCTATTTTCTCTTCAGTTGAATACATTTTAAGCCGAACAATTTATAATCAATCAATGTATTAAGTAAGTATACATTTAATAAACGTCAAATAGGAATAATAGGTAATGAAATGTGCACGCTGTGCTTTTTTTACATAATTCCAAGGTATACCTGATTTATTTTAAAATCAAGGTTTTTATTTTGCCGATTTCTACAGTTTAGGAAAACTGAAAAATATAATTAATAGTGTGTACAGATGTAGTATTTTTTCTCCGTAGAAACTTTTGCTCTAAAATAATTAGGGGACCTAATAATTGAATATAAAGAAATTACCATTGAAATCACTATGCTGCATCGAGTAAGGCACCACCACTCGGGACGAGGATTTGAAAATATAGAAGATCTAAAAGCCGACTGTGAGAAAATATCGCATTTTTAGTTAACCAACGTTAGACGGCAATCTTACAATAGATTGGGTTATAGTTTAACAGTAGATGTTGCTTTATTTGTTATAATTTGTTAATTTTTATGAATTTATATTAAGTTTGTATCTATCTCTTGTTATCGTCTTATACACATATTATTCACCTTGAATTAAATTTCTTTGATTATTCTAGTTCCGGAAAATTATAACGATAGTATCTGCCGACGCAGCATTTTATTTTCTTATAACCCATTATTAGCTTAACCATCATACCACTTCTACTTTTTCTTGCGTCGGATGTGTTTTAGTCGACACAGAATTACATGTACTAAAAATCAGTAAAAAACATTTTTAAAAAAACGCTTTTATTTCCAAATGTACTAAAAAGAATAAAATACTTTTTTTATCTACCCATTAAGGTGTAGGGCGTTGTTTGTAGTGCTTTGCACATTATTGTTTGAATGTAGGTGTTGATAGGCTTTGTTATAAGTATGAGATATTATGTACGCCCCACACTTTTATGTTTAGTCACAACAATTTTTGATGTTAATGAGTAGATACAAAAATTACTTTATTCTTTTGAGTACATTTGGAAATAAAAGCGTTTTTTAAAAATGTTTTTTTTTACTCATTTTTATTTTATACTTTTTAGTCGCTTGGATGTAAGTTCCAACAAAGAAGGAAACTCAATTTTTCAAGACCCCGGTTTTATAAACAAAAATTCCGCACTTACTTGGCCAATATACACATGCATGTCGAAGTTCAGCTCAACTGGAGATCGGAAAATAGTTGATTTTTTTTTGACCGAATACAATACTTTGAGGCCCCCGGGCGCAGCCCCCTGATCTTGAACTCAACTTGTCGTATATTTTGTGCATGGTCCTTTGCTAAAAGCTTAAGTCATGAATTTCAAGGCCCTAGCTTTATAAACAAAAATTACGACCATATTTTCCCAAATTTGGCCGCAATGCACCCCCTGACCTTAAAACTCAACTTGTCGCATATTTGTGTGCATGGTATTATGGGAAAGGTTAAGTCCTAAATTGCAAGGCTCTAGCTCTATAAACAAACATTTTGACCATATTTGGTCAAATTTGGCCGCAACGCAGCCTCCTGACCTTGAAACTCAACATATCGCATATTTTTGTGCTTGGTCTTATGCGAAAAGTCAAAGATTTCAAGGCCTTAGCTTTATAAACAAAGATTTCGACCATATTCGGCCAAATTTGTCCGCAAAAGTCAAAGACAAAAACATATGTTCGTATTGTCATCCAGAGTACTCATGTATGCCAAATTTCGGCTCAATCGGAGATCATGAAGTTGCTGAAAATTCAATTACAAGATATGACCCGGACAGACAAAGTGAGTTGAATAAAAGCGTTGAATAAAAAATCAGTCGATGTCAAGCAACAATTACAAATAATACAGATGCGCATGTTGTTTGTTTATATGATTCTTAAGCATCACCGATTTTTAATACAATGTAATTTTTTGTTTTGTCGATTTTTACGGTTTAGAAAAACGGAAAATTATAATTAATAATATGTACAGGGTGGCCAACTAAGAATGCGAGGTACTGTATCTGGGAAACTATCTATCGTAGAGGCTTGCACAAAAAAAAGTTAACTAAAACGGCCAATACAAAAACCTGGAAAATGTTTTCAAGTATCTGAAATGGCCGCTAGGGGGGTAACTGCAATCTTGAATCTAAAAAAGTGATGTTTCAGTGAATTCTGCTATATGAACCTAATAAAAAAATAACTGATATTTAAAGTAGAGGATAATCTGAACTTTTTTTGTTTGGCTCTTTTTGACGTATGTCTAAAAATAAAGTGGTGGGAGGTATTCAAAGGTTTCCTTAAATAACCCCCTGTATCTTCGAAACGGCTAAGCCGATTTCAACAAACTTGAGCGCGTTGAAATGAGCTATTCTTGGGCTACAAATGTTATAATATTTGAAGTATTGTTGCTTTCACATGTCGTCGCTTGAGGGCTTTGTTCGACATTCCGACAGAAACGGTTAATTTTCGCAAAAAAATTAAATGCATGAACAAGTAGCTAAATGATGCCTAAACAAGCTCGCGTAAACCGCATCTCGATATCTTGTTCCTAACCTAAAATGTCGGCCAAAGAAAACTTTATACGAAAATCCCTTAAATTTTTATTTTTTTTTAACTATATTTTTCTGGAATTGTTTCTATTATGTAAGTTGTGGCCCTAAAAAGGACCGATTTAAAGGAGGAAGGTTTTTAATGTCCCCATAAATGCTCGAAATGCTGACCATCACTCTATGCATTGCTGAGGCCTCTTATGGGTAGACAAAACTGTAGCTTCAATTTCGTCTCTGAATAGGTTACTTAGAAATTGTGATTTTAAATGTTTGTAAATTTATTCACCAGAATAAAATCACCCTCTTTGAAATTACTACGGGCGAGTAAGCAATGCTAAAAGTTATACGAAAGGCCCATTTTTTGTTTGTTTAAATGCATATTCACTATGGATATATACGAAAAATACAATTAATAGAAGCAGCCAATGGAAACAGATACCTAAACAAAACATACATAATTCTCAAATTGTCAATAGTTGTCAATACTTTCGCGTTACTTTCAGCAATTTTTGTGCTTTCAAAATGCGTTTTACGAATAATGAAGCTGTTGATATGCTTGCGGTTTATTTTGAATGTCTTTAGAATGCCGCAGTAGCTCGATATCCAAATCGGCGTCCTTGCGGATGTAAGAGTTTTTCCCCGATTAGTGGCGAGCTTACGAGCCAATGGTAGTTTTCGGCCTACGTTTCAACGGCAAAGAATTGGAAGGACACAAGAAAATATTAACCGTGTACTGGGCTATATTGAAGGAAATCCTCATGTTAGCACAAGAGAATTATCCACTGAGTTGGACATATCAAGGACAACGGTTCAAAATATTTTGAAGGACCATAGTAAAGTTCTAATGGCCATCAAAATATATAGGTATTCGTTTAAACTTTTTTTAAATACTTTAAGAATGCACCCATATCATGTCCTTCTGCATCAGGCCTTGAAAGAGGAATATTTTGATCGAAGGTTAGACTATTGCCACCTTCAGTAGTAACGGGAGAGTCAATCTGCACAATATGCATTATTGGTCTGCAGCGTGAAGTTCAGCGCCAAGGACGTTGGAGTTTAAATGTATGGTGTGGCATACTGGGAGGCAGAATTATTGGGCCATATTTTTTCGAGCAACCCTTAAACGGCAATGTATTTCTTGACTTATTGGCCAATCAATTACCGTTGTTGTTGGAAGATGTGCCTCTGGAAACAAAGCAAATATTGTTTTTGCAGTTGGATGGTTGCCCAGCACGTTTTGCTATTAATGTGCGAGAGCATATTAATGCAGTATTTCAATAGCGGTGGATTGGAAGAGGAAGTCTGTTTCCATGGCCTCCGCGATCGCCAGACTTAACTTGCCTCGATTTTTATTTATGAGGGCGGTTAAAGGACTCAACCTACTACTAGAGAAGATATGAAAAACCGGATTCGTAACGCAATACGTAACATACCGAGAGCCGAAATTGAAGCTGCAGTTTTGTCTAGTCATGAGAGGCTTCAGCAATGCATAGAGCGTGATGGTCAGCATTTCGAGCATTTACGGGGGCATTAAAACTTTCCTCCTTTAAATCGGTCCTTACATAATAAAAACAATTCCAGAAAAATATAGTTAAAAAAAAATAAAAAATTTAAGGCATTTCCGTAGAAACCTTTCTTTGGCCGATATTTCAGGTCAGCTCATTTCAACGCGCCCAAGTTTGTTAAAATCGGCTTAGTCGTTTCGAAGATACAGGGGATTATTTAAGGAAACCTTTGAATACCCCCCACCACTTTATTTTTAGACATACGTCAAAAAGTGCCAAACAAAAAAGTTCAGATTATCCTCGATTTTAAAGATCCGTTATTTTTTTATTAGGTTAATATAGCAGAATTTGCAGAAACATCATTTTTTTAAATTCAAGATTGCAGTTACGCCCCCTAGCGGCCATTTCAGAAATTTGAAAATATTTTCCAGGTTTTTGTATTGGCCGGTTTAGTATAACTTTTTTTTTGCGCAAGCCTCTACGATGGATAGTTTCCCAGATACAGTACCTCGCATTCTCAGTTGGCCACCCTGTACAGATGCAGTATTTTTTTTCTTTACAAAAAACGTATTTACACTTTTACTCTAAAATAATTAGGGGAGTTAATAATTGAATTTACAGAAATTACCATTGAAATCGCTATTCTGCGTCCCGCAAAGCACTACCCTGTATAAAAACCCTGAAACTATTTTTTTTTAATCAATTCCACAGTGACTTTAATACCGTTATTCCTGTCTAGTGAGCCATAGAAAATTATTTAAACAAAAAAATTAAATTTACGTTTTCGAAAAAATGGGCGTTCCTTTAAAAGGGCTGTAGAGGTTAATACGACTATATATTGAAAAATTGAACGAATTATATAAGCATGAGTAATTAAATGATGTGGTATTCGCTGAAGTAATCTTTCGGATGCAATGCATTGCCATATTTCTGACAACGAAAGTTCGTTTTCTTGTGACACGTACCACACTGTCTGATTTTCGTGGTATACAAGATTCTGTCGTCTTGAATGCTGATTAAATCTGATAGGTTTTTTCGAAGACCCTTTTCTGCTTAGAATTTTCTCTCTAAAAGTACAGCAGTTACTGATCTTCTAAAATTCAGTAGTTTGCCACCGTTGAATTTGCATTCTGACCGCAGATGTCAATGCAGTGATAAGTGGAAAATGCCAATTTTTGTCCCACTTGCATATGTTTTTTTTTCACTCTCGATAATCTTTTTGCTTTGTTGAATGGAGGTAAAGAGCAAGTATTTGAAACAATTGTTATAATATTGTTATCATTTCATCGGCATATTACCATTTCACCGCCAACTAATTCATATTCACACGCCCTTCACTCTTTCTTTTTGAAACTTTTCACATTTGTCAGGACAAAAAAACTAGGGATCGTATTATCGCTAATTGTGCCTACAGTCCTAATTTTTCTGAATTTTTATCAGAGATAAAGATGAAAAACAATTGTGGAACAATAAATGAAAATTCCCAAATCATGTTGAACATAAAATATCTGCATATTGCAATACAACAGAAGCACCAAGACCAAGATACTTGTATTGTTTTGGCAGGTTTATGGAGTAACCATGGTGTTGTTAAAAAAGTAGCATATCCTAATCTAGTGGCTTTAAGCCAGAATTTAAAACCCCACCTTATGGGTTTGCTCTTAATGAATCGCTTACAGCCATGGCATCCAAAACATGACACCTTGACTTCATCGACAGAGTGGTTTTATTCCATTGGAGAGTAGTTCAAAAATATTGTTTGGGGACTGAAACAGTGGTCTTACCACGGCATAGCAATCTTTTTTGTCCAGACAGTTATTATCGGCGCAAAGTTGCGACATATTGAAACCGATCTCTTGAAATTAAGGAGGGAATAAGTTTGTTGTTACTGTCCCAGTACATTTTTTTTTCTGCAAATACTTGGGTAGCCGCTCAAAATTAAAACACCAAGAAAGCCAGAAATATCTTTAGGAGTAGTATCACCCTGGCAATTATTTTGTAGGGCATATGAATTGGCAAAGTGAAAAAGACTACCAATTAAGTCGTTATCAAAAAACAACATGAAATAACTTGTAGGTGAATGACTGTTTTTGATACAGTGTAATACGTACAATTTCGATATTGTTTCGTAATTGTTGTCCCGGTAAATTGTTAATTTCTACATGATTTTCATCTCCTCAGTCTTCATTTGCGTTCTCTGGAGGAAAAATTACAATTTCATCTGGAATACTTGTAACATACTCTCTAACCTTTAGTTCTTCCAGGGGCTTATTTAGCGTTAAAGACTTTTTCTACTTACTGGAAATAACCAAATCGTGAAAAGATTACGAGGCAACATTAATAGTATTCTATAAACTTACCGTCCTTTTAGAAGGACGGCAAGATTTGATAAGATGTAGCATTAGATGGTATGATTCTATGAGCTATAGTAATCATCTTTAGTCTTTACATGCAACAGTTGAAGAAATTTGATCATTAAATAATACTAATAAAACTTACCTCTAGTGCTGGTAGTCGGTCATTTTTTCGTTGAAAAACTTACTCACCTTTAAAAATTAGTAGCGGGCTACCTCATCGTAAAACATTCTTTTCTTAAAACACATTCTATGAACGTGTAGTAGTAATGTTTGTAGACAGATACCTGTCATTCTATTAAAAAGACCGTAGGTTTAAATGGGTTAAACTCTGCGTTCAACTTTATAATCGCTCCCTGAAGCTTAATCGCATTTATCTTATAGAAATTGTAAAGAAATGACATTATAATAATGCAATAATATACGTATATATTCTTCACATACTTATCTTTAAAACAATCGAAAGGTATAAATAAAATTAAACTTAGTAATACTTAAAAATGTTTTATTCCATTTTTACCTGAAATTAGAAAAGAACTGTTTTCAAAAGACTGTATAACGTAACTAGTTTTTAGTGAATAAATACGGTAACTAAAATTATTAAAATGCTCTTTATTTGTTACAGTACCTCCTCAGAAACCGACTATCATAGATGAGAAAGGTAAAGAAGTGGCATCGATTGCGGGACCATACGATGAAGGAGGTGATGTAAAATTAACGTGTATAGTGAGTGGAGGTAAGTTATAATGAAATTAAAATTAATGGCATCATTCACTAACCTTATATTAATCAACGTGCAAAAAAAGAAACACGTTAGTCTTCTTTCAAAGTTATGAAAGTACACAAACTATTGAGTGCCGAATAAACTTTAGCAAGCAGGATGATGTGGCACTTACTAACAAAGCTTCACCCTATGAAGCGCAATTCATAACATAGCTCCGCTGAAATCTCGCTCACCATTACATGCAAAAGTAATTAAATTCACGTCTAAGTATTCTATATTATTAGGTAAAGTGTTATAATAAATCTCCAATAGTAAACTTCAGTCAAATCCACCCCTACTTTTCAACCAACAAATCCTTGAAGAAGGAAACGATTAAGATTTGGCGTTTATTCCCGAATTGAACTTAATCGGACTCCCTAAAATACGAAAAAAAGGAAATTACTAATAAATCTTTAATATAAAACGCGAATCAATAGTGTTGCCGTGGGGAATACAGAACCCTAATCAAAGTCAATCTATTTTAAAATTTTGTGGCTGTTACAAATAAATGTATTTAAATTACATTTCTACCAAGAGATTACATAAAAGGTCCATTAAATGTAAGTAAGCATCTACTTTAATATAATTCAAAATCGTATTGGTGTAAGAATGGGTTCTGAAGTTCGTGTATATTTTACATGGATTAACTTCTACCCTCCAAAGAATTACTTAATTCTAGCTTGAAAAACAATTTTATGTTGAAATAGAATAAGAATAAACATATGATATGAGTATTCTTTTTTTCACAGCGCTATAAACTTTTTATTGCAGTTATACGTTTATTGCGTATCATCGGTTGTATCGCAGATTCTACATAAAATAGGTTTTCATAATATTTTTATTTAAAGTGTATCTTTTTGCGATTTTATTCATAGAGTAACTTAAAGAATCACAGTCATTCGTATTGTTTCATTACTTTTTTTAGATAATGCGCCCGTCACGTTCAATTTTGATGTGTTGTTTTATTTTTTAAACTAGTATTCAAATATTAGTATATTATGAAATGAGCATTTAGTGATAGCTATTAAGACACGGGTATGAGAATTACGACACGAGTCGTAGGCGAGTGTCGTAATGAATACAAGTGTCTTAAAAGCCATTAAATGTGAGTTGCATACACTATTTTTTCTTTGACTGGTCATAATAAGAAAGATAAGCACTTTATTCTTAAAATTTATTAAAAACGCATAAAAAAATTATGAACTATAATAGGTACCTAAAGAAGTATTTTAGATCGATAATACATACAGACAGATTATAACAAAGAAAACACAGATGTACAAAATTCAGGTTTAGCAAAAACAAAAAATGGAAATTTTAGAATTGTTCTTTTTGATTTATAGTTACATTCTGAATAGCACAGTTATTAAAATACAATTCTGGTACTTTTGGCAGTTCTATAATATTTTTGGATGCCATTGTTGATGTTGATGGAGTTATGCTTATTAACTTGTTGGTTTGGCTGTACTTAATTGAATTTAAAGTTTTATTGGCTACGTTGACTTTATTTTGAATAGATTAATCAATACAGTTTTCGGCCACTGCCGTGGATTTCCAGCCACCGTGACGTTTTAGTGAGGTAATGTCACCACCAGCTTCTATCAATATTATAGTAGCAGAACTGCGACGAAAGCAGTGTCCGGTATATAAATTGCGATCTGGAAGATTTACGTAAATTGCAATCTCTTTTCCCATGTTTCCAAATTTGTTTATTCCTACGTTTTCTATGGTGCATTTTCCGTTTACGTAGTTGATAAAAAGAATTGGGTTTATACAATTTTTTAGACGAAGGTTCATGTACTTTCTGCATATTGCATAATATTTTCCCGTTAGTGAATTCTCGTGCTGTTTTTGTTTTGTATCTTTAATTGTGACAAAGGGTTGACCGAAAATCATTTACATCTTCTAATTCCAATTTGTGCAGCTCATGCCTTCGACAAGCTCCCATAATAGCAATAATACATGCCACCTATGGAAAAGCACAGTTGTTCATGTAGTACATTACATTAAAAACTAACATTTGTTTACCTTGGGCAATAAACATTTAATATCTGGGGCTTCTCCAATAAATTGCTTTATTTCATTTGTAGAAAAAGTTTTAGATTTTTTGGGTTGATACCCTTCAGACTTTCTCTTCAACAGGCCGCGCAATTTGGGATATTTGGATATATCCACCATATGCTTAATACATAACGTAGATTTTAAAATTGTGGATTTCAATTTCTTTGATGACTCATCAAAATACACAATTAAGACATTTTCTGAAAAGCTGCCAACTTTATTTATGTCTCTCCAGTTCATAAACTGAGTTTTTCGTATGTCTTTGCTGATTTTACGGGTAATAAGTTGTTTGCTACTCTTGTGGCCTACACCAGCATTTCAGGTGGAGTTGAATTCTCAATTTCACTTTCACATCGCATATTTTTACCGATTTTATTCCCAAAAAGCACAAATTTTAGGAATTCACTTGATAGACAAACTATGAACAGTCAGCATAAATTTAGATTGTTTTAGATTTGTCTCATGGCAATAGTTGATCTTAACCGAATATTTCTGTGATGCTGCATTTCTATTGGTTATAAACTTGTATCTTAATGAAAAATCTGTATCTTAATGAATATCATTAAGGTAGAGGTAGTAAATGTTTAATAAATCAATTAAAGTATGGGAATAGAAAAAAAAATTATCCATACTAGATACTGGAGTATAACATACAAAAGTCTAATGGAACTAATTAAATACCAAATGAAAATCATTTTCAAAACAATTAACTAAAGTTGTGAATGAAGATCCCCATTTTCAATCGCAACATGAGACAGGGAAGATGGGATGGAAAGGTTTAAATGCGATAGATGTTGTTAATTTCAACAGAAATGAAGTTTGGCGAACGTCAAGCGGTAATCTCATGTGATACTGCCAAAACTATGTGGAGCAGATTAAAAATTGTTGACGACAGAAGTCCATTAATCAAGTGCGATTTTCTCATTGTACTCTAATTCCAAGTTGTTGTTACTTGGGATAGATACATCAATAAGATAGACTGTGCTTAGCTCTTTGTCCACCAGCGCAATGTCAGGTCTGTTATGTTGCACAGTTACATTTGTTATCGCTGCTTTATTCCAATATAGCCTGGATCGATTATTCTCCACAACAGAGTTTGGCGGAATATGATATTTCTTCAGAATCGCCGCGACTTTGTTATCGAGGTGTTTGCTACCTTCTAAGTTTTCGCACCTTAAGAGGACATGTTCCATAGTTTCGATATTTTGGCGACGGCGGCATTTTTACTCTATATTTTCCTTGATTATATCTTTTCTATAATTCCTTGTAGCGATAACTTGATACTGAATGCCTATCATAAAGCCTTCACTTTTAGGGAATAGGGAGCCTCGGACTAGCCAATCGGGTGATGCCCTTTGGTCGATATTTTCTCTTTTTAGATCACGGTTAAACCCTCCATGAAGTTCCTTGAAGGCTTATTTTTGCATTTTGACATCTTGCAGGTCAGGAGGGCATAGTGAATATTCCCGCTGGGTCAATTTCAACGGACTATATTTTTTATCTAGTTTTACAATTAATTGATGCAACTCAGTTCCTTGCGAGAGGAAATAGTGTCGCAACGTTGTAATTTGTTGGTTACATGCTTCAACTACATCCGTTACACCTCTTCCGCCTTTCTCTCTCTGTATTGGTACACGTTCTATAGAAGATCGTGGATGGTGCATTTTATACCTTGTCATCGTTGTTCTAAGTGTTGTATTTATATGCTGTAGGTCCGTGACTATCCAGTTGATAGTGCCAAAGGAATAGCTCAGGACTGGAATTGCATACACGTTTGTGGCCTTAGTTAGATTGGCCTAGTTGAGTCCTGATTTAAGGAGGGAAGTCAGTCTATCCGTAAACTTTCGGGTAAGTATTTCTTTGACTTCTTTGTGCTCTATTCTGTTCTTCTGTAGAACACGAAGGTATTTATAGGGATCGTCCAGCATTGATGTTATATACGACTGATGGTCTAATCTAATATCCGGCGTTGTGATTGGTTTTCCTCGTGAGACGTTAACTGTTTGGCATTTGTTTAGTCCAAATGGCATGCCTATGTCATTGCTCATTTCATGAACTATTTGGGTTATGATTTTAAGTTGTCGCGGATCAGCCGCAGAATATTGTTATTATTATTATTAATATATATTTTTTTATAGGCGTCGACAACTAAGGTCATTGGCCCATTATGTAGTGGTGATCAAATTCTGTTGAACAAATCTATGGCTTGTAAAAAACTGAGGTCTGATAACCACAAATCGAGCAAACTGGAGGAGGTTCCCCTTGTAGCAGGTGGACGTGTGTTAGTTTTGTATGGCCAATCCTGAGTCTATGGATTCTAACACGTTCGGCTCTATTCAATCGTAGGGGCGGTTTCCAGCGCTTAGTGTATCCTACCGCGTTAGTCAAAGCCGATCTGAGGTCTAAATTACTCACCTCAGGGACATCCACCTGTCCTCCTCTCGTGGCTCGTTTAGCCGCCCCGTCGGCCAAAACATTCCCACCTACTCCTACGTGGCCAGGGGCCCAAACCAAAACCGCTCTTTTACCATTCTCCGTGATGTTTTTATACAGCGCCTGAATTTTTTGGGTAAGCGGATAGCGTGGATAGCGAACCCTTATGCTGTTAATGGCACTTAGGCTATCTCTAATGATAACAAAGCAGATCCCTGTGGGACTCATCATACAGTATAGCAGGGCTTGCCATATAGCGTAAAGTTCGGCACTAAACATGGTGCACATCGGAGATAGTGTCCATTCATGTGTTATTATTATTATTATTATTTTTTATTTATTTTTTTTTTATTATTTTTTTTTATAGTGTCCATTCATGTGTTATTATTATTATTATTATTATTATTCTTGTTGTTTTTGTTATTGTTATTATTATTATTATTATTATTATTATTATTACTAATATTACTATTACTATTACTATTATTATTATCACATATACGAGTGTTTTGATCATTCGCACTTGGGAGTTTTTCCTAAAATTCTGTTTAGGTCAGCATATATGACAAACGGAACCTTTTCTTGATTTTCAAAATGTTTAAATTCCCCACATTTATGCTCATCGGTTGGTAATCTAGCCTAACGCTGATTGACCATGTTGCAGTAAGTTGAATGTGTTTCGAAAACAACGCTTGGCAGGAAACGATTCAAATTGCTTTCTAGCCAACTGTTTTGAAAGTAGGGCTGACATTTTCTTAATTCACGTGACAGTAATACATTTCATCATCGTTGTATAATATTAAAAGATTTATGGATTCCCTATTACTTTCTTGTGGACTCATTACAAACCGAACTACGTTTTTTTTCTTATGTGATGGTGACAATATTTAGTTTTTAAAATTTCGGTTATTTCAATATTGAACTGAGTTGATTCATAATTGTAAACCTCACTGTAGTAGATACAGCTAGAAGTTAAAAATTTTGTTATATATTTACTTTTGAACTTATTCGTTCATAACAAAACTTATAATAATAGCTAGAAGCTCTACGTGAATTTTGTGTAGCTGATCATAAAACTTATACAACGACCAATAGAAAACCATATACATCACCATTTCTAACAGTAGTTACAGTTCGTTTATTAGCTATGAATTTAGGTGCTCCAACGTTTAGAGGAATGTGCCAGTTAATATTGACCTTTAAATCCTTCAATTTCTTGAAATTACCAACCTGAATGTTTTGCCAAAGATTCTTCCAATATTTTTGAAGCTTATTACATATATTAGTTGCATACCATTGCCTTAAATCGGTACTGACATTAATTATTCTGGTAACTAAAGTTTTTATCAAGTTCAGAATTCTGAGGTTTATAAGCGGTCAGTTGAAAACGTATTCACCTTTATCATACTCTCATTCAGCAGTAAATTAATGTTTTTAACAAGAATATCATATGAGTGACTTAAAAATGTTAAGCAGACCTTGATATCTACATTAACCATAATATCTGTCAGTATTCCTCCACTGAAACATGAACGCACCGTGTGCCAAGTTAAACCTTGTGGATTTATTCTACTATTAATAGTGATGGGTTGCTTTCTAGCTCTAACAATTTTTGTTTCTTAACACTAGAATTACGTCGTTTAATGTATTCTTCTATCAGTAGCATTTGTTTTCTTAGTGCACAAATGAGTTACAATAATTTATTCTGCGTTAATTTCAGAAGCCTCCTAACTCGTTTGACGAGTTCACTGGTCCTATTCTTAAATTACATTTTTAATGCAGTACAAATTACTTATCTAATATCTTTATTAATATTGATTTTGTAACTACCTGATTACACCGATTATACACAAGAACAATTTTTCCTCTCAAGCATAAGTCACCCGTAAGAACAATTTCGAGCACAATGACAGAGTCATTCAATTCAAAATTGTTATACTAGTTGATGGAAAGGAAAAAGAAAGGGCCACGTATTTCATTACCTCCCCAAGGGGAAGGGTGGGCTGCTTGAGCTTTCCGAGCTCTTTTAGCCACAATCATGGATTCCTAGCATACATTACGTATATATGCATGGTGGGATTAAGGAGGGGTGTGGTCAGGATCGGAAGGAAAGGAGTTATGGTTCTGAGGGGGAAAATACTACCCCAGCATTCGCCTAAGTAGCCGCACATGGTGTGCATATACGCAGTGACCTTGCCGCTACATGGACCTAGCTGAGAAACAAACCATGCATTATATTTGCTTTATCTGTTACTTAATGGATTTTTATCCGACAGCTTATAACTTGCAAACTTGACAAGTACCTGCACATTGATTAGTCGTATATTTTCTGAAATTGGTTCTATTTTTAATTCTGTTATTGTTTCTATTGTTGGTTTGTGCTTAGTCATGCATTTCCGAGGATCATTTCAGCCTTTGTTCGGAGTCAACAATTACGAGTAGGACATTTCTCCTTTTTAACTAGCACCATTTACTCATTTGCTATTTTTAGCCGACAGGTTATAACTTGTGGCGTGTTTAATATACTATAGATTTCCTGTAATTATTTAATTCACAACTTTTCCAACTGCTCCTATAGATGTCTTTACTGTATTATAATTCACTTATATTTCAAATTCTTTAAACTCTTATCATCTATCATGTATACCAAAGGAGAGATAAGGATAACAATTTTATTGGAAAGAATTTGTCATTCATTTTTCTGCTAAAAATTATGCTAGTTGTGGTACGCAATCATTTGGCAGATCAATTTTTGGTTCTAACTACCTACAACATTTATATTGCCGTTGATTAGTTTGGATATAATCAAATAATTCGATTTGATTCGGAATTAAAAGCACTACTGAAAAGGCAACTAACACCAAGGTAAAATTGTTATCTCTCTGGAGGACTCACTTATCATTGCTCATTACAGACCACCAAGTATACATCAACTTCTACTTCAACTTTATTTCAACTTACTTCAATTTCAATCTCTACTTTTATTCTACGTTTATCTTCTTGTCCTTTTTTTTTGCCTTCCCTAATACTATATCTTAAATCTATATTCCTATTTACCTTCCTTACGATTCTTAACTCGTTCTTCGACATACATTACCATACATTCGACCTGCATCATTTCTCATCGGGACAAGGCCAGTCGATACCTGGAAAAATCACATCACACATAGACAGAAAACTATATTCACCTTCAAGCAGGTAATCAGCTTTAAGGTCAGGCTACTCATATTTTAACGTTTTACCATCTGTGATCAGCATGCGTTTTCTATAAGTTACAACTTCGTCACACTGTATATATATATATATATATATATATATATATATATATATATATATATAGTGGAGAAGTTAGGGAAGGAACGGAATAGGGTTCTTAGTACATAAAAAAGTAAGAAACAGCATTGAAGGAGTGATTTGCAACGGTGTTCAAATTATTGCCTTGAATATGACTGCAACTACGAAAAAGCTGTTAATAATTCAGGTTTACATGCATACAGCTGACTATAATGATGAAGAAGTAGATGAGATTTTTGAGACAATAACATCACTACTGGAAGATGAACGGAAGGGATGCTGCACAATTATTATGGGAGATTGGAACTCGAGTGTGATTACAAACACTTGGTAAAAAAATTACAAGAGAAGGCTGTATATATGGAAATTACCAAGTGACAGGTGCAGAAGGCAAATATACTTTATCATAATAGAAGAAAGATTTAAAGTGATGGTCTTCCGGAGGCAGACATAAACAGTGACCATATCCTTTTATCGTTAGAAATAGGTATAAGACTGAAAAAACTGGAAGAACCTAAACAAAGGAGAAAATGGAACTTAGACAATCTGAAAAGAATGGAGAAGCACGAATTAGAGGAAGATAAGAACAATAACAGCGCTGAAGAATGTTGGATTAGGGTTAAGGTTGCAATACAAAAAGTGGCAGAAAGCAAGATAGGTTACAAAAAAAGGGGAAATCGCGAAAAAACCTTAGATAACATCGGTAATGATAGAATTAATAAAGCAAAAACGAAAGTACAAAAGACAGGGTACAGAGGAAGGTAAAAAATTGTATAGAAGGTTAAACAACGTGTTAAAGACAGAAACACTGAGTGCTAGGGAGGAGTGGTTAAAGGCATAGTGTAGGGAAATAGAAGATTGGGATAGGCAAGGAAGACATGATCTGGTCTATAACAAGGTGAAAACATGGGATGAAAGTAAAAAACAAAGGAAACGAAACAAAGGAAATAGAAAGCAAAGATGGTGGAGCATTGACAGAAGTGAGAGAAGTGCTTACAAGGTGAAAAGAATGCATAGAAGACAAATATAAGGGTAGTGAGAAACCTAAAGATTTGGTTTTAGAAAAAGAGGAGGAAGTTCAGAAGGATTACAAAGGGCATAGGATACTAGAAGGTGAAATAAAATTAGCTTTAAAGGAATGGCAAGGCTTCGTGAGAGGACGGAATAGCAGTCGAACTGATTAAATGTTTAAGTGAAGAAAAGGGTTTGAAGAAATTAAAGGAATTATGTAATAAGATCTATGAGAGTGAGCAATGGCCAGAAGATTTTGTTAAAACTGTTATGATTCCGTTAGAAAAAAAGAAGGGTACTAATAACCGTGAGGAACACAGAACTATAAATATAATAGGTCACACGGCAAAAATATTGTTACAGGTCTTGGATAAAAGATTGAGAAAAATCATGGAGGAAAGGGGCTAGAACAGTTTGGATTCAGGAGAGGCGTGGGAACAAGAGATGCAATCGCGGTAGTAAGAACGATTGGTGAAAGGTACGTAGAACGGGATTTGGAAAAAGCATTTTATTGTGTGAAATATGAAAAGCTGCTGGATACATTGAAAGTTAATGGAGTGGATTGGAAAGAGAGAAGGTAAATCTGGAAACGGTACATGAATGAGAAGGTAACGATGAGGGTAGGAGACAACATGACAGAATGTTTTGACATATGAAGGGGAGTAAGACAGGGTTGTTATATTATATCTCCAACTTTGTTTAATATGTACTTGGAAGAGATAGTGGAAGAATGTTTGAAATCTTTTAAGGGGATTACTATTGGAGGACGACAAATACAATGTATTAGGTTTGCTGATGATATGTTAATATTTGCTGAAAACCCAGTTGTTCATAGAAATCATAAAATACATATTTGATTCCACCTACTTTACACATGATGACAACTTCTGCAGGCGATTGTTCCTACGGGGGCTATCATTAGCCCAATCCTCAGTCAATTTGTTATGGATCCCTCTTAGATCGGATCCTACCACAGCTTCCGTTCATACCTCCTTTTATCAAAAAATACGTAGGCGACATAATATGCACTATACCGATTGACCAAATATCAAATACTTTAAATATATTTAATAGTTAAAATCCTAATATACAATTTGCAGCTTAGGTAGAGAACGAAAGAAGAGCGGTGCCCTTCTTAGATACCCTACACACTCTGGTCGTTACTTAAATTATAGGGGCTATCATTCTCTCAAATATAAAATAAACTTGTTAAAAGCCATGAAATACAGAGTTTACAGTATATCTTATGCCACTTTTATCACGAATAATCTGAGGAAGTTATCGAGACTATTCATCGAGAACTCTTATTCCAAAACCCTGATCGATAAAATTCTTTTCTCACAAGAGGATCGTGCAATGTGGCTTCATAATAATTTTTATTTTGGACGGTGCAATTATCGCTATATACAACGAGCTTCCTGTAGTCACTGCGATTTTCCTTAAAATTTTTATATAATATGCTAGCAATCTCATCGCTGATACGTTTTGCCAAGTTTTCTGGCCCTATATACATATATTCTATATCTTCAATACTGTCATATATAACTAGATTATATGTCCACGCTTTTCGCAGATAAAAAGCAGGCCCAACTGTCAAATTTGGTACAGGTCTGTTCTAAATCAAAACTTATGGCAAGGGTTTCTTTTGTTTGCTTGGGATTTTCTATTTCGTCTTTGAAGCTTTTTTGTAACTCTTCTGCCCTACGATGATGTAATTCAAGTTGAGCCT
This sequence comes from Vesta saturnalis, assembly GCA_036346205.1. Lineage (NCBI taxonomy): Eukaryota > Metazoa > Arthropoda > Insecta > Coleoptera > Lampyridae > Vesta > Vesta saturnalis. The sequence goes on along the minus strand of JARFJB010000726.1, from coordinate 482,043 downwards.
TTAAGCTGTCTGCTGATTCTCCTTTACTCATAGCATTTTTGTTAAATTCTCCTTGCAAGATACGTACCTATAGTAGCTTCCTTTTACTGGATGTAAATCTTAATTTTTACACCATTCAAGGTAATAGTCATGGTAGAGAGCAGAAATGGATAAGTCATGATCTATGTATACCTTATTAGGATTTTCTTGTCTACTATAATGACTTTTATATTTGGGGATGAACTTAATGTGCGTCTTTACGTTTTCAACATTATAATAATGTGTTGATGGTAATCGTATAAAAGTGTTTTAATAATATAATATAGAAATAAGTGTAAACAATGTTCTCCAAAACAAATCGTTAAACTTACTGGAGATACAAACAATTCACCAAAAATAATGCCTTTGACTCAGTCGGTTGATTAACGTAGGGTGGTTCAATCTTTTGATTTGCTTAATTACCACAAATATATGCTGTTATTTTCACTGAACATAAATTATAAAAATGAAATGTAACACTAATAAAAATGATCTCGGACGCCAAGTTATTTTTTTAATTATGCTCGGAATAACTAAACCGAGGTTGTTTACAATAAAAATTCTACCAAAATGTAAAAATAAAAATATACAGACAATGTTTATTAACAGTTAAAATGATAGGGTTAAATTACTAATATTATCTTAAAACTAATATGACCAATATTTTATAATACAAACATCGAAATAGTACTTTGCATTGTAAAAAACTTCTTTAAAAATGGAATTTTCCTTATAAATTTATCTTCATGAAATTGAATAATCCGTTTATTGCATTTTCTTGAAATTTTGAATGCAACAATTGCAATCATAAAATGAAAGCGTACGTAAAAGTAGAATTAAATGCGTACCTAAAATGTAATTAAAGTAGAAACGTAAAAGTAACTCAAAGTAAAAAAAAGGAAAGTGCCTGCAAAGAGCAAATGTTTTAATTTTTAGTATAATGCGTTAAAATATATCTTACCATTAAATCAATGGCACTTTTCACAAAATTTAGGTGGAAACCCAAAAAATATGGCCTCCTGCATCTACAGCGTACCACAAGAAGTGAACAAAATGAACGCCTAGAATATCAGACGATCTAGCCGTGCGCGAAAATATTTGCGCAAAGATTAAGTCAGTGATGACGCATTGCGCGAAAATATTGAGCAGAAAAAATAATTTAAAGAAGTGCGAGTATAAACCCTTAAGAAGTATATACACTTAAGTTACACCAAAATGCAAATTAAGTTGCCTACCTCATACTTACAAATCATTAATAAAAAATTGTTGATTATATTTGCAACTAAATGAATGAAGACATAAATTACGGTATATTTTAACAAAACTCAAAATGGGTTGTTACAACATCACTGTCACTAATCCTATTTGCTCTGTTCTGGTATTTGCCACGTTTACCCGCTTTTGGAGTGCTGGCACCTTCGCTCATCTGTTCAAACACAAGTTGAACCCTTTTTTTTTTAATTTTGAAGTTCTTGGACCGCAAGAAACTCTTGTTTGCATATTTTGACGTCAACACCTAGTATTTTGACGAAATATTGTACGGAAACTTTACGCGACGGTATTTTTTTTTTTTTTTTATTCTTTAGGGTATGTCCTTTTTTTCGGGACAGATTTCATTTGGTAAAAGAGGTAAATATTTTGTTTGTCGTAATCTGCTAAATCCCAAAAGGTGTTAAAGATTTGAATTTCTCGTTCTTTCAAAGCATCCCGACATTTTCGGCGACAGTTACATGGAGGTTCAATTTCTCGCTCAGGTACTTGTTTTTGTCGTTTATTGACATAACTGTAACCCAAATTTCGTTTTATTTTTCTTTTATTTCGGACCTCCCTTCCAAGGTTTGCTTTCCGCCATCTTGAATGAGCAGCTTTTTCTGGTGTGGGCAGAGAACCTCTTTTATTTAGAGAAGCCGTCACATAAGACAAATCATTTTCCTAAAAATGAAAACCTACGTTAACATTTTGCAGCAATATTCACTTAAGTCGTTAACTATAGCAATATCAAGTTACGAATAGTTAATTAGTCACATTTGCTGTTATTTTCATATCAAATCAAAAGTTGAATGGCATTTAGTTCGTGATTCGTTTTTTATTCCATCACACTTTTCGTACACTTATTAAGGCATACCTTTATGTCACAGTTAGATATTGTGCGTAAGATTGATGATACATTATGAATATAAAACATATATATATATATATATATATATATATATATATATATATATATATATATGTGTGTACAGGGTCCCAATAGTGCGTGGACGAAGCTTGATGAGTTTATACAATATCGTTTTCAATTATTTATTGCAGGATGGGTGGGATCTTTCACACAATATATATATATATATATATATATATATATATATATATGTGTACAGGGTCCGCCAATAGTGCGTGGACGAAGCTTGATGAGTTTATACAATATCGTTTTCAAAATTATTTATTGCAGGATGGTGTGGGATCTTTCGGGTTACAATTAGAAAATATTTTCGCAAAAATTACTACTCGTATACAGGATATTACAACACAAAGTTATATTTTTTTAAATGGAACATACCGTATATTATTATAAATTTGGATTCCCTGGTTAATTTTAAGGGCACTTTATGCACTATATGAGGTATCTTGAACGCGCAATTTAGGCGCTGCATTCAATTTTTTGAAAATTTAGAGGTTGAAAAGAAAAATTGTAACAACCATATTGAGAAATGTGTAACACTAAAATTTTAATGGTTGATTAGTCATAGACTGTGCTACATAAAATCGTAAAAATAGTAATATTATCTTTTTTAATTTTCGAGATATCGTAATGCAAAGTTTAAGATTTTCAATCATAGATAACTTGATTTTTTAAATGGAAAGGTATACATTGTTTTACATTGATAAATAGGAAATTTAATTACATTTTTTTTGATATAACATTGTTGGTATTTATGTTTTGCCGTTTTTTGATAATCCAGCTTTTTTACTGAATTTGCAAAGTTTAAGATTTTTAATCATAGATAACTTGATTTATTTATCATCATCTGAGGCTGTTTCACTATCACTTTGTACATAATCTTTGTCCCGTACACTATCATCAGACCCAAAATCTGACTCACAATCACTTTCAGATCCTTTATAATACAATGTATCTTGTCGATCCCTTGTACTACTTGACGCCGCCATGATGCAAATACTGTGGCTTGCGCCGTTTTTGCACATCAAATAGTTGATTTTATTTTGCAAGCAACAAGAACTTTAAACGATTGTGGCGCCATCTATGGTACAGTTGTAATGACTTTTACTTCGTAGGTAGGTAGGTGCGTATTGACGCGATAAAAATGTATACATGGTGTTCTAAAATTCTATCAAGAAGCTCCGGGTGGAGATTCTACGAGCTAAAATAATAGCAGTTTGCAAGGAAAGTTTTTTAGGATTGTTATTTATTTACAAGTTACGGCTTGTCAAAGAATTTTTTTATTTTATTTATTAACGATTCTGGTTTTACAAAGAGATAGCGTTAGATAGTGGAATTACACGAAGTATGACAGATTCTCCTACTTTATAATAATAATAATAATAATATTATATTGAAACAAGAAGGAACATACTCATGACCACTTACATGAGCGGAGTAAAGTCTCATAAATAATCCCAATAATAAAATCTTGTTTCCTAAAACAAATCCGTATGCTGGAGGATCTCGAACGCGCCCATTAGGTTTTCGTTTTCTCGAATTTATGAATGACATCCATGAATCGATTCCAACGATTTTGAGCGACATTCCAGTTAAAGATACAGAGAGGCTTCAGTACAGAGTGCGACTGTAATGACAAGATTTAACTTCCGCAAAAGTATAAAAGACAAAATCTTAGAACAATGGCAACTTCAGTGGACTAACACCAACACCCAGCTTGTAAAATACAACCATCTGTAACACAACAATATGTTCAGATGGAACTATCTACAAAGTTCAGTACGGGCTCATCGTCTACGAACAGGTCATACGTCTCTAACCCATCAGCATTTATTAAATGGAGAACCGGCACCAGTATGTGAAATCTGTAACGTTAATCTCTCAGTAGTACATGTTCTCTGTGACTGTCCACAATACCAATTACAACGGACCCTCCATGGATTAGCAAAGGATATATCTTTAAACTTACAAAAGAAAAATGGTTAATACCCTAAAATATTGCAGAGATATAGCACTTTATAATATGTAACTAATTGTATCAATATATACACAGTTTCTATTAATACATAAACAACCAATGAAAGAGCTAATGACCTTTGCAGTCGATGTTAGAGTGTTTTAGTGAGTAAATCCCACACTACTTGACTCTTAGGAGACTTTGCCTTTTGAAGGTTTTCATTCCTACAATAAAAAAAATAAAAAAAAATAATAATAATAATAATAATAATAATAATAATAATAATAATAATAATAATAATAATATACATTTTATTTGTCCAACAGAAACAAGTACCAATTACAGGACAAACAAAAAAAAAAAAAATACAAATCCATAAACACCAATACAAGAGAAAATACTACACACATAACATATGGATTATAAGTTACAAAGAGTAAGTAACAATTTACAAGTTTATCATAACAAATTTCGTTCGTAATGACCTCCATTCACCTCTATATATTTTCTAACACGTTTTAGAAATGATCGTCTGACACGATGGAAAACACCGATATTGTTTCTAATTGTTTCAAAACCACCAGTAATCCGTTGTCGCAGATCATTGACGTCGTTAACAGGCGTTTTATAAACTATGGACTTTAAATGCCCCCAAAGAAAAAAATCTATTGGATTAAGAACTGGTGGTCGCGGTGCCCAAGCTATTGGTCCACCTCTTCCGATCCAATGATTATGAAATACCTCACCTAAATATCTACGAACAGCCAAACTAAAATGTGGAGAGGCGCCATCTTGTAGAAGCCACATATTTGATCTTGTTATTAGAGGAACAGCTTCAATTAAATCTGGAAGATCGTTTCGAAGAAATTCCAAATAACTATCTCCATTTAACACTCCATTAAAAAAGTAAGGACCGAGTAATTGATCTTCTACGATTCCAGCCCATGCGTTAAGAGAATATCTTCGTTGATGTTTTGTTTCCTGGTAGGCATGTGGATTCTCATCAGACCATCTTGTAAAGCCAGCTTCGTCAGTAAACAAAATGTTATTAATAAATGCATTATCTTCGTCATATTTTTCCATAATGCTATTACAGAGCTGCAAACGACACACGGGATCTTCATGACAAAGTGATTGTACCTTTTGCACATGGAATGGGTAAAGAAATTGCTCGTGAAGAGTATTCCCAACTAAAGAATGGGCAATACCCTGCGCGGCAATTCTTCTTGTACTTATCGCCGAATTTGCCTTTACTGTCTCCAGCACTCTTTCTTCTTTTTCTACAGTTCTCGTAGTTCTTGGCCTTCCTGAGGCATAAATGTCATTTCTAAAAAAACCTTGCTCCCCCAGACGTCTGTGAATGTGAACAAATGTTTGTGCATGTATGTAATTCCGGCGCGCTTGTTCTGCATTACCATTTGCTTGTCCATAACAAAAATGCATGTCACGGTATTCAGTACTTGAGTATTGCTGAGCCATTTTCCAAATTATTATGGTAAAAGATCAAAATTATACGAAGATTAAACAATGTTCGTGAAAATTGGTATGAAGAGTATTAATAACAGTTATTTGAAGCATGCCAACTCGGTTAATTAACGAATGCAATTATCAACATTTGATATTTTAATAAAACTTTAATAGCGATTTCTTACTAAACGGTTGCATTTATCGGCTTGAATAAAGAGCACATAATTTTTTCTAATATTGTTTCTCTTTATAATATTGTTCATATTTTTGCGATGTTTGATAAGAGAAAAAAGTTATCAACAAAACAAGTTTTGAGTTTTAGGTAAAGTGCCCTCTAACGGCGCATAATGGAACTTTTTTATTACTGCTCCAATAGAACTTGATCTAATTAGTAAGTATGTCAAATTAGAGACTAATCGATCTTGAACTGCAGAAGTTATTTAAAAAGAAAGTTTTTGAAAAATCGGTCTTTGACAAGCCGTAACTTGCAAACAAATGACAATCCGAAAAAAAATTTCCTTATTTTAGCTCGTACATTCTCCTCCCGGAGTTTTCTGATGGACTTTTAGAACACCCTGCATAATGCATTTTTCAGACAATTGTGTCTTGTACCGTTGTTGCTCTAAGGTCTTCAATTATGAATTTGAATCCAAGTGCATCAAACTGACTGAAATCCCATTACGGTTCTGGTACTTTTACTTGGCATTCTGATACCGGCTTCGTCAGGGAAAGCCATCTAAGTAAGAACTTTTTTTTTCAGAAAGGGCTATCAATTCCAATAGTAGTGTATTTTATTACTGTAATGTAGTTAAATACTAGTATGTACCATTCCTAATGGTTAACGATGGAAATCGCACACGACAATCTTCTAAACTACGACTATAATACTTTTTTCTTATTTCTATTTAATCTCTATAGGGAAGCATTAGAATTTGTGTTACTGTCGTAATTACATGAGCTTAGTCAGAATATGAGTGAATTTATTTTTAATATTTTATTTTGTAATCACGTATGTATTGATGCAAAAAATATACTTGAAGACTTGTTCTATTGTTCACATTCATAAGATTCAATTTAACGGTTTAATCCAGTTTCACGTTTTACAATTTGGATGACAGATTTGTTTGTTTACAAATAATGACTTTGAACTAAGTTGGAGAGGTTTGTAATTAAATTTGTACTTTAAAACTACTCCATATACCTTGAGCCCTTTTGTTTTCCTTAAATGAATGTATCAGTTCCTGTGTCCTCTGGAAATACAAGAGTTACCTGATAATTGTAAAAAAATTAATGATACGTATAATTTGAATATTAGTTACTGAAATGTTAAAATTTAATTGAAAATTTTTCCAGTTGTCAAATTCTATTAAAGTTTATTTATACTACCCCTACACACGTAAACAAAAAAATTATAAAAAGTAATTACACCGCTTTGTTTTTTATTCGTTCTCTGTATTTCCCTTGATTTGGAGATTTATATTTATGTATGTATTTTTGTTAGAGTTTATGTAAATATACTTAACATTTAAATCCATAGAAGTTTTTGTATGTAACAGTTAGGACACTTCCCACGTTAACACCCAAAAGAAAGAAATTCATAATAACAATTGTAATTATGCTGTAAATAGAAACATTAAAATTTTACGAATGCTTAAACTGTGTATAAAGGTCGACTAACATGCCTAGACAAGCATATAAAGCGTTATCACAAAATCATCTACAAATAATTCTAATAATTTTCACATATGTTCATTGTATAAAATCACAATTCAGCAGAATGAAAATGTGCTGTTAAGGTAGGTATTTGTAAATTCCAGTTATTGTATGAGGTTATTCTGGTATATTGGCAAATATTCAGAAAGGTCTATTGGGGTTTATAAAGTTAATATAATTGAGCCGAATAGATTAAACCTGGAACAAAGTGTTTAGATTTTCATATATTCAAATGGGTAGTATTATGTTTAGGTTATTTAAATTTATTAATTTAATTAATTAAATTTCTAGTTAATTTATTAACTAAAACTCTATATCAACTAGTTTATTTATCTCTAAGATAATTATTCACTCCCATTTATAATGAAAGTTATATATCATAATAACTATAAATGCCGGCTTATACTGTAGTCATAAAAAGCGAGTTGATGAAATTTAAAACTTTTCAAACAATTCACTAATGGCCGGTTGCATAAATAATATTTTAAGACTTTCTTTAATAATGCGATCTTAAATTTGAGACTTTCTTAAATTTAATTGGGTTGCATAAAAGAAAATTAAATTAGTTTAAGCTCTTCTTAACTAAGTATGCGATTCATGTGGCAACATTGGTAATTTGGTTAGTTCGACGCTTTGACAGCAATAATTTCAATGAATTGAGGTTAGATTGTTTGTTTAGGTTATTGCAGTTATCAACAGTTCACGGTGGTAATTTACGTCTTGATTTATAATATTATTCCAATAGTAATAAATCTTTGCCCTAGAAATGGATAATAATATAACAAAAAAAAGGGGTGCGAATTACACCGAATTCGAGAAGCAATTGCTTCTCGGCTTAATTAATCGGTAAGTATTATTTTAATTAGATATAAAAATAAGCAAAATAATAAACTAATAAAAAAATAAAGCTACCACTACTAATATTGAAAAATACAATTTTAGCCCCCAAATATTGTATTAACTAGTGCTCTTCTTACAGCAGTGTTTTCATCATTTTCATCTCGTGCTTCATGTTCAAATGCTTCATCATCATTTGCATTAAAGTCTTCAATATCAAGCTAATTATCGTTACGTGAAAGTACCACATTGTGCAATACAGCACATGCTACAATTATGGGCAACACTGTTTGAACTTTTAACGCCATACCAGAATGTAGACATGGAAATCTTCGCTTCAACACCCCAAAACATCTTTCGATGGTATTTCTGGTTGATACGTGTGCACGGTTATAAGCCTCTTCGCCAGGAGTTTTTGGATTAAGAAATGGCGTTAAAATATATTTTTTGCATGCGTAGCCACTATCACCTAATAAATAAGTGTTTCCATACTGACCTCTTTCCAAATTCACTTTTAATGGGGAATCATTGAAAATAGTTCTGTCGGGTACGGAGCCTGGCCACCGGGCAATTAGATTTCTAATTTTTAGTTTAGAAACGCAAACACATTGTACGTTTATGGAGAAGTAACCTTTTCGGTTTCTAAAAAGCTCTGCTCGCTCGCCACCGAGAGAAGCGATCCTAATGTGACTACAATGGACACTACCAAGTACTCGAGGAAGCCCAGAAATATTGTAAAACCATTAACAACTTCAGGTATCTCAATCTTGCTATTTGATACGTCACTCGATGTACTATTCTACAGACAGTTGATCGATTTACATTAATGGTATCTCCTATTACTTGCTCAAATCCACCTGTGGCGTAATATCTTAAGGTGATCAAAACTTGATTTGTGCTATCGATCGATTTATTTCGCTGGGTTACTGGCTTGATGTTGTTACCTATACGTAATACAAGATCACGTACCATCGTTTTTGAGAACCTAAATCTTTCATAAAACTCAGTATCGTTGAGAATAACCATGGGATTAGTGCGATTTCTATATACTCGCGGACGTTAAGGTGAGGTTGAAAATCTTCCAAAGAGGAAAGTGACGAATCAGACATAGTTACTAAAATGATTTGTTTATGTTATAAATAAATATGATTGTGTACTTATTACTTACTTGTAATTGTTTTGGTATTTATTAAAAAATAAAAAAAATTAAAATAAAGAAATATTTTATGTGTTGTAACAATAGTTGCTCTTAATGAAAATGCAATGAAGATTTATTAAAATTTAATAAGAATAGAACAAAAACTGAATTTTCTGAATTTTAAATCGAAAGGAAATTAATTTAAGATATTGCTATCTCAAATCTAAGAAAGTTTTAGCGGCATTTGAGTCTAGCTTAACCTTAATATTTTGTTTATGCAACCCGATTTTTAGTTTAAGAACGTCTCAACTGCTTTAAGAACGTCTGAAATTTAATACCTTCTTAAACATGTTGGATGACGTTTATGCCACCGAAAATTATATTTGAGACGTTCTTAACGACTTAATGAATCCTTAAAATTTAAAATAGGCTTTATGCAACCGGCCACAACTCTATAAAAACTTAAACCTGATTTATGATTTATGTATAAATCTGCGTTGTTTATTAGAGTCGACGTTCTTTAAAAAGCACTGAATTTGTCGAAACGGGTACAATTTTACTAGTGCAGTTAGTGGAGGCTCAACATTAACTTACTCCAAAACAGAGATCAGCTAGATGGATTCTTGTAAGAAACCTTTTATAACGTGTTCCAAATGAAAAAAGTTTACCGATTTTATTTTTTTGCAAATTTCTCATCGGTACATGAACAACAGTACAAAACAAAATTATATAAAAATTATCGCTACGTTCAAAATTACATGAATTTTATCGAGAAAATATTTATAGTTGGTGGTTTTTGAGGTTTCTCTTTCCAAATCTGTCATTGGAATTTTTAAATATGACCCACTCAGTATAACAAAAATGAAATAAGTATTTAAATTAATTTTAAGTATGGCTGAAAATGGTTTGTGTAAAAGATTGCTATTTCTAAATATGGCTCACTCAACTTAAATGTTTTAATGCGCCTCATTATTGAAATAAAACAATACACCAAGGTAAATATTTCAAATCAGCTATATTGTTCTCGGTTCAAAAAAAGTATATTTTGAATATTAGTGTTGGTACTATATGATATTTGTCTTGAACATTTGAGCTTTTGTTATAATAGTGTTGTATTTCATTAGTTGCCAATTTTGCTCTTATTAATTACGCTTTCACCAGTTGAACGTGTTTGCTTGCTTTCTTCATTAAGATGACAATGAATTTGTTTAGTATAGTAAAACAATTCATACCACTTTTAATCAAAAATTTCGGGTAAGATCGTAATAATGGACGTCGTTAGAGGCGGTTAGAGAGGATTTGTAATCCCGATGAACGTTTGTAACTGGGGGGCTTTTAAGCACATTCTCGCACGTATAACCCAGCGGCTAATGATGTAATTACAGAATTTAGATTGCATGATCAGAACATTTATTATTTGAAGTAGACTAGTACCAAGTTGTTGAAGCAGTATTTTGTAATGATATGGCACATGAATTTTTTGAAATAAAACCGTCAAAGTTCAAAGAGGGAGTGAAGGAAAAAGGAAAGCTGTAAGAAAAAATGTTAGCATATCGTCGGTCTCAAGTGTAAATTGCATAACTCTTAAAATGACAATTTTAAAGAAAAGCCAATTAACAACGAATCAAATTGTAAGAATTGTCTTTGCAGTTAATATTTATTAAATGTTATATACACAGGGTGTCCGAAAAGAATGGAATATTCTATATATCTCGGTAAATATTTATTTTACCAAAAAATATCTGAAATAAAAGTTGTCTAGTATATAATTCTTCCTTACAGGAAGATATTTGGATAATGGTTTCTTAAAAAACAAAGGAGCAGCGAATATCGCTACAATTTATTTAAATGGCAAGGTTCCCCTATATTGTACTCATTTGATAGATTTTTTTTTCTTTTTAATTATATAAAACTTTAATACTTTCACTGAACTATTTTTTGAGAAAAGAGCGAAAAAGATGATGGTAGAGTGATGTTAAGCTGACTTTAGTAATCATTAATCTAGACACCCATGATTATGCTTAATTGTCGAAACAATTGATTGCAGCTTAGAACTGTGAAGGTAGTACGTGCACTTGAAGTAAAAAGTTACTTACTTTTATTGGTTAACATCAATTTGAGAGTGAAATACTCTTTTGAAGTAAAGGGAAATGGCTCATTTATCTGAAAGGCAGCCTACTGAAATTTCAATGATGCCGGAATATGGAAAAAGAGACACGGACAGAAGTTTGCAATTTATTTAACAATTTGTACCCCGAATTTCAAATTATGCAATCAACTGTACGTAAAATTTGGCACAAATTTCAAGATATGGGCTCTGTTATAGATTTACCAAAAACGGACAAATCCACATGTTTCCGTTAAACAAATTTTGAGAGATTGTAATACAAACAAATCCACTGTACACAGCGTCCTATAAAAGGAAAGGTGGCACCCATATAAAGCGTGTGTAGTTCAGGAGTTACTTGTCTGCAAGTAACTCCTTCGATCACAGATTGGAATTTTGTGAAGAAATAACCCACCAACCTGAAGGCAGAAAAATGTTCGAATTACTGACGAGGCAACTTTTTACTTAAACGGCACATTTAATAAGCAAAACGCATTCTGGTCTTCAACAAACCCTAACTGGTATCTAGAAAGACACACCCAGTACCAGCAGAAAGTTAATTTATGGGCAGAAATGATGGGAAACCAGATTTTCGGACCTTATTTTTTTAGGGTAATTTAAAGGGCGATCTAAATTTTCTACGATTTGGGTTAGTTCCTGCATTAACAGTTTTCTACCCAAATGAAGACGATCCGGATATACCCCACGACGGAAAGACAGAGCTTCTACACATCTTATGATTACTATCTGCCAGTACCTTAATGATACCTTTCCAAATCGTTGGATGGGTAGAAGAGGTCTAGTAGAATGTGCAGATCGGTCACTAGATATAATTCATTGAATTTCTTTCTTTGGGGCGACCTTAAAGGTAGGATTTACGTAAATAGGCTGGGAGGCATTGAGTGCTGAAAAACTCGCATACGTAGAAAGCTGAGGGCCATCACACCTGAAGCTGTTTTAAATGCGATTGATAACTTTCATCGTAGAATTTATTACTACCAGGCTGCGAACGGTGCTCGATTTGAACATTTATTATAGTTTCTTTTTTTTTTGTTATATCCAGATTAATATTAACTTAAAATAAACTTGTTAGTTATTTCACATTAGTTCAATTATTATGTTAAGGTTGTAGATTGCGTAATAAACTTAATATCACTTTACCATCACTTTTTCGATTTTTTCTCAGTAGAAGTATGAAAGTTTTATATCATTGAAAAGAGAAGAAATATCTCTATCAAATGAGTACAATATAGGGCCGCCCCTTTGTTTTATTAAGAAACCACTAACTAAATCTTCATGTAATAAGAACTAAATACTTTTATTTCAGACATTTCTTGATAAAATAAATCCAAATATCATGAATCACTATTGCTATCTTTGTAACGGTATGACAAATAAAAAATTGGAGTATGTAGTTGTTATATTACAAAGGTAAATTACACCACGGTCTAGCTCAGTGAGGTACAAACTTATGAAACTTACTGTAAGTGAGAACTCATTAATCTTCAGGTGTGAGGGAAGGAAAGATTTATGCGTAGATGTAATCAGTATTAGAATTTGTTTATTTTGGGCACCACTCAATTTCTAGGTTTAATAATTAAAATACAACAAAAATTGAGAAAGGTTGTATCTCAAAGCATAATACCTAATCTGAATAAACACTAAGCAACTGTATTTATATGTACATTTAATAAAGCAACATGTCTAATTAATATCAGTATAAAATAACTAAAACGATATTTCTCGTAAAACCTTATGATCTTAAAATTACTAAATTAAATACTGTACAACCTTATAATCTATGTTTAGTTAAAATTCAAAATGCAATATGATCAACACTGTATTCAATAATGAAACGTGTATTGACCTATGTCAACAAATTACACTTGTAATAGGTTATGAACTCAAATGTTTTTATCTTAGGAGCAGGACTCGGCTGTTTCTTTTTAACCGTATCAAAATAAGACTAGCGGATTTGTTATTTACTTAAACGGCACTGAAAGGATAAGTACTTACTTGTACAAAATAAATATTTTAATCTTGTCTTAAACGAACTGTAGCTTGAGAATTTTCATTTTCAATTCCAAGACAAATATACGATAATGTAAAGGTAATTTCCAGTTGTATTCAACGTACAAATAAACGAAATATAAATGAACTGTAGCATATTATAACATAAGGTAATTGTCACAAACTGTTCCACCTACAATAATGAAAATGTGGATTAAAAGACTAACGCAGATTCAAACTACGTAAGCTGCTAATATTAACGACGAACGCAGGATATGTATAACAGCATTTGTGATTTATGCAAAACAAAGGTATCTCCATGTATGTTCGTAAAGATGCTATCTTATGCAAGGAAACATTGTGACGTGACACCACGCTTTTACTGCGACATGGAAATTTACCAAAATAAAAGATTTTTCTTAATATAAGCGATTCCCTTGTTTCTACTTTTGTTCCTACCCTTATTTCTACTTTTTTCCCAATTAAATATAATATATAGAAAATGTAATTAGACGCCTTTACATACCTTATAAGAGGGAGTAAAACGCAACAAAAAGGTAACGTACTGAACGATAAGAAGCACACAACGGAAGTGCGTAAGCCTGTTCAATTCACGTTGCACATAGAACAAAAATTGATGTCTAAAATATACACAGGGACGCTCGTAATTATGTAGACTAAAGAGAAAATATCGAGATATAAACAATTTCATTATTGAACGAAAAAAGAAATGCTTAAAGATAATAATGTAATGCAAATATATTTATCAATAATGCAAATTTCGAAACTTAAATGAAGGTAACGATAGCCAAGAATTGGCACGTTACAGACTTGCGAGGTCGGCTAAGTTAGATTGGTATACAATGGACCTATAAACTGGCCTCCACGTTCTCGGGATTTCACTCCTATGGACCTCTCCATATGGGGTTTTAATAAAGATAACGTGTACGAAACAACACCTTAATTTTTAAACACGGCGGGTATGCCGCAGAATTATCTCAGCGATGTTACGTAATATTTAAAATGCTCAGTGTTTGGGAACTAATGGGAGTCATTTTGAGCACCTTAAATGACTTATGTTGTGCAATAAATATTCTTGTTATTAGTTTTAAGAACCTTTTCAGGATGTTTGCTGGGTTCCTTATGATCAATTATGTTAACTGTATTTTGTATTTAGCTATTGTTCATACGAATTGTAATTCGCTTTTAAACGTCAAATTTACTTCTTTTCACTTCTAGACATAGTAACTTGTAGGTTTAAGATGATGCAGGACCGCGCTGAAGGCCCAATACAACAAAATACTGATAATATATTTTTTAACATCGAAAAAAAATGTATAGTTGTGATACATAGTTGAATTTAAAATTAAATGTCTTTACCATGGTGATTTAAAAAAAACCATGGTCCGTATTAATAAAGAATAGTTGGCACTTTTTTGTAATACGCTTGCTGTGGAGATATTGAAATACTAACAAATTTATGCATAAAACTTGTTTTGGTCAGAATGATAGTTTTCGAAGTAGCATCGATTACAAATTTTGCACGTTTTCTCATTTTCCCTAATATCTCGAAAATTACACACAATTTGGCAACTCTGTAAGCAACATATTAAAAGGCTTCAAAAATTGTTTCTAATTTAACCGACCTCGCAAGTCTTACCGTTAGAAAGGTTGCAATAGTGACCGATAGTATTCGAACACCCCGTATATATATATATATATATATATATATATATATATATATATATATATATATATATGTGTGTGTGTGTGTGTGTGTCTGTGTGTGTGTATGATATTGATCTTTAGGTTTTCGCGGCTGCTGCATGTACTGCTTGTTGCTCGGGTGATGATCCACGTAGCTCTTCTGGTCTCCAAAAGACCGTTTGCTGCAAACCGCAGAGTATCATTTGCCATCCTCAAGTTGGTAACTATCTATTCCTGCTTCGGGTTACTCGAACTGAACTAACTTCCTGTTGTGTGTGCTGCTGCTTATGTACCCTATTGTTTTCACTCACTGGTTTCACTGCTTGAACTGCTTGCACTTCTTTCGCTGCTTTCACTGCTTTCGCTGCTTTCACTACTTTCACTGATTTCACTGTTTGCTTCCCTGTTTTCACTTCTTCTTTTGTTGATTCTGTTTTAGGTGTTGTGGATTTTAGTTGTCTATGGACTAATTATGTTTTCCATATTAATGGTAGTCTCAGAGCATCGTCTGTTGTGTTGAGATTATGTGGATGGTTCTCAATCTCTATGGCTTCTCTGATAATTCCAGCTTTAAAGTGCTCGATGCTTGCCAAAGTTTTTGCATCCTCAAATTTAGTTTTGTGTCCTGTTGTGGTTTCGTGTTGGGCCAAGGATGATGTCACTTGAACTTTATTAACCGCGTTTTTGTGTTCTATCCTTGCGCTAATTTTTCTGTTGGTCTGTCCAATATACCATAGCCCGCAGCGAATCTCGTACACTCTTTGACTCTCCAACGAGATCTTGTCCTTAAGCTTTCTTAAGATCGAATGAATTTTTCGATACGCCGTGAAAGTTGTATCGATTTTATGTTTTTTAAGAATACGGCTAATCTTGTCCGTTGTCCCTTTGATGTATGGTAAGTATGCCGTAGCAGTTGCAGGACCAGCTGGTTGTTTGTCTACTCTACTTGAAGGCCTCAAAGTCCTTTGAATATATATATATATATATATATATATATATATATATATATATCAGAAATATTGCAGCGGTTAGTAGGAGCGCCCAACCTCAGGGTTGGGCGTTTATCTCTATACTCATAAACATCAAAACTGGCCATCATATCACCCTCTTCATTTCTGAAATTATACATTTTTTCTGTTGCATTTTTAATATAATGTGGTGTTTTTCCTATATGAGGTTGTAATAGAAATGTAAGATGTTTTGCAAGATTGTATGTAGGAGAACCAATTGTACTAGCAATATGCCTTAAAGGAACATTAGATATATGAATTTTTGGTAAATCATATAGTATCGGTAAAAGAGCTTCAGCGTTAGTTAGTTTTTTTTTCATTTCTTCAGTAATATATGGTAATTTAGTTTTTAAAAGAACCTTTTTCGTAGAATCTTTTGTTACTTCACCATAAGTCTGTGGCTCCAACAAGTGTGTTCTTCTTTAATATTGTAGTCGTTCTTATTTAATATAACAGTTGCATTACCTTTACCTGATTTTAGCATTATTATATCTTCTTTACGTTTAAGATCAAATAAAGCACGGCATTGTGAAAGGATCAACTGTTAATTGGTGGTTTTGATTTAAACAGTTTCAAATCTAACTTCATCCGCAACATGAAAAGGTATCGTTTTAATAGAGTTCTCAGTATTGGAAGTTATATCTGCAAAAGGTATTACTCTTGGTGTTATCGCAAAATTTCCACGCTTAGAAAGCGCTTCAATAACATCGTCTGAAGAAATATGATGAGAAAGGTTTATAACTGTTTTTTTATTATAAGAAGATGGCCTATTATTTTGCCGCTTGAATAATATGTCAAATGTTGCTTCTTGACGTTAACATCCATTTTCGGTTGTTATTTTTTATGTAAACCCGCCATCTTTGATAATACACACAATTTTATAATTGTACGTCTCGTGATTCGTGAAATAATTCTCTCTTAAGGTCTATTTGCCGATCCTTGTATGATTTTCAAAAAAAATGTTGCACCGTATATATTTTTTCTTAATATTCCGTTTTAATGAGTTTTACAAATAATTTGGCTTTGCATAGTGCTTTACCATCATGTATTTTAACATTTTTTTTAAATGCTTAGATTATTTATATCATATATAATATCCAACAGTAAGCTTTTATTACATACATCTTTTTTGCTTCTTTACTTTTACAAATATTTCATTCCTATAATGCTTTTGCTTATTTTTACTGAAACACCAATAATACAGAAGCTAAGAAACTGTATCATCATTTTTTGTAAAATATGTAGATAGTTTAACATCCAAAGGTATACAAAATTAATAGGTATTAAGAAAACATTCTGTATATTAACAAAAATTACATCATTCCAGCGTATGGAAATAGAGGTTTTTTCTGATGGGATGAGGAAACCTTTTTCAACTCAACTAAATTAACTTTTACCCTACAGTGGGTTTGTAGAGAGCATCTAACTGTTTTTACGTATATATAAGCTCACTTTAGTTACTTACATGGCACATATGTTCCAAACCGTTAACAGAAACGTACGTGGTAGAAGATACAACATAATAACATCCCTCAGCTGGTCACTGCCCTGCAATAAAAGAGGTCATCGCTGAACACCACGACGTAGAAATCGCTTTTGTTGTAGTGTTTTTATTTCTTTCTGTAATTCATTATTATGGCTCCATTTATACTTTTTGTATTTATTTCATTTGATTGCTGCAGGTATACAAAACATAAGTACTGATTATATCTAGTAAGGTGACATTGAAGGAAATCATAATTTAAACAATTCATATACAATAAATTTGTATTTTTTTAACTATATTTATATAATTATCGAAATATAGAGATGTTATCGTGCACGGAATTGTATAGAGCCCTTGCGTGTTAAATTATTATTTTATGTGTATTAAAATAAAATTGAAGGAATGTATTATTTAGATTAACTTATTGCAACTGAATGGCGCTGGAATTTAAATAGCAGTAATTTAATACATAATTTTATTTGAAAAATGTAGTTTATTAACCTTTGTCCTAAACGGAATACGATATAAGGATGTTTTTATCTAAATTACTTCGAATTTTATTTAATAAATGATGTGCGTATTTGTATAATGTTATTTTAACTCTTTGTTTAAAGGGAGGCTAACTAATCCAGAGCTCAATCAGGTTGTATACGTTGCACATATTTTCAAATTGAATCAACAATATTAATAAGGCTTCTGTATGTATTGCATTCCGATCTAAATTTATTTAAATTTTTATTTTATGTATTATACGACACGCTAAATTAAACTGCATAAATTATTTTTATAATATATAATATAGTCATGTCTAAAATAGCCTTATAAGTACTAATTTGCACAAACTTAATAAGACACTTTACCCCTAAAAACTGATTATTTGTAACTTTAATTTCTCATAGTATTCAGTGTGTAAGTTATTTACATATAACTTATTTGGACAGCAATTTTGGATTGCTTGTTTCGAACCGCATTCCTTGCAATCCCACAATCTTGCGTGCGAACTAGAGTTCTTCGCCTTTTAACTGCATATAATGATTCGATTTTTGGGTGCATGTGGAAAGCAAAGGAAAACAACGTTGTTACACGTCCAAACCGCACTAGGCGTCGTACAGGCTTACCGAAGGCCAAGCCAGCTACAGTGGAAATGGGCGGGGTCGATATAAGGAGTAAAATGATTGAAAGGCATTTTCAAACACATTACACGTACCATAAATCTACAACTCACAGTGCTCAAATCGGGAAAAACTGTCACTAGCCGTCACCACAATCCTAAATTTTTCTAAAATAGTTAGTCTTATGCGGGGTGTTAAATTAACTATCTGCCTGTGGAAGATAGGGTTGTAGCCTACTCAGCACAATCGTCCACAACTCCAGTTCAATCACAATTGAGAACGAATTTATCCAGAAGCTTACGAAAATTTTGAAATACAAGGGTCGTTGTAAACTTATTGAACACACCCCGTACATATAAAAATTCCAAGTCATAAAACGTTAATTTGAATACTATTTAACTATCCTTCGTATACATATAAATTTATATTTCTAACTGTTAGAAAACTCTGAATTAAATAAACAATGCACAATTTAGAAAAGAATCAAAATAAAAAAAAGTCGGTTTAATATTTTCAACAAAACATTCGTTTATTGCTGAAAAGTTTAATAATGATCAGTACTTTTATCACAGATAACCTCCATATATTTTATGAATACTATCTCTTTAAGAATCGCATTTAAACATTCATCAATAGGTTAGAATTTTAATATCTCAAATCTGTAATTTATACTTCATAAAAATATTGTTTTATTCGTGTTCTGTATTTTAGTAACTGTCGAATAGTTCAAAATAATTGAATTTTGTAATCGATCGGGCTCATAAAGCAATTTCAGATCAATCATTAAACTCTAAATATTCAAAGGTTAATTCAATTATTAGTAGGTGTAACCCATTAGGTAAATTTACACAAGTTAATGCTAAAATTTTTATCTCAGCTGACACAAATCGATAAAAGTAAGTTAATTAATGGATATATATATATATATATATATATATATATATATATATATATATATATATATATATATATATATATCATACTATATTGACACATTTGCAAAGATAAATACGCTACAGACAATTCGAAAAGCACCACAAAGACCAATTCTTATAGATTAAAAATTCCTCAACCTTATATTCTAGACACAGTAAACAGATGAAGTTTGATTATCCTTTTTACTCATAAAAACAAAGAAATTATTAATCCAACAAGCAAGAATGACCTTAAAAGATAATCACACTTTTCATCCTTTAAAAAAAATCTAACACTGGTTCTTACAAATTACAGTAAGTTCATATGGAGATGCTTTGTTTATTGTATCCTTCGATTATGCAACCACACCTTGTCATAAAAGGAAACAGAGACACAGCCGTAATTGCTAACTCATTAGGCTGTAACACTCGCGACAGCAGTCCTACACTCGTGTGCAATGCACATATGCACCTGGGCGATCTGATTTATTATTTTCCCTTTACATAAACGTCCGTCACAACAAAGTATGTTTACTTCCACTTGTATGACAGAATTCTTACTTGCTTTGTACAATCGATTTGATACTATCGATTGTACAAATACGACAATCAATGTCAATAATGACCACTAATCTCTAGCTTAAGTAACCACATGATTGATGTTACTTAAAGGGTTACTTTCGGCTTTACTATTGAATCACGCGCTTAACTGAATATTTTCTGTTTTATTGTTAAATCATCTTTAGCATTTTTTAAATTTGTTGAAAGGAAAACACTTAAACTTTTCGTTTATGAATATCTATATATATGATTTATTCCCGTTATGGGCTGTTGCAGTCACTTATATACGTACTGTTGAACTAAATTTTCACGAATAAAATCTACACTGACCACTCTAAGATCCCTTCCAAAACGCGCATGCTATTGTCTTAACCCAAGCTCCAACCGAGCAATCGATTCTCTACCACCCTTATTAAACTCTCCATTTTATACCTTGTACCCGTCATGTTACATATTTCTTCCCGCTAATATCAAAATTTACCTGTCACGATCGTGTATTTCGTGCGTTTCTTTGCCACGTCGAAACCCGAAACGGAACCACTGCTATCCAAAGTAAGAAAAAGTTAGCCATCTTGAATTACTTTGTAAATTTACTCACAACACTCCGAAAAACCATTAATTGTAATTATATTTACTCTGTACATTATCCAGACCATAACTCAACTTTCTATGAAAACATCCCATGTGGGCGATCTCTATTTCCGCACAATTCAACCAAGTCTAGCACATTCTAATTTTCCATTATTGCACAATGTTCCATTTATATGCATACATATTCTTTACTGCACTTTAATACAATATTAATATATCGTATTCTCACTCACTCATACGTCTACATCCATTTCTTTAATCCGAATTTTTCAGAAACATTATTTTTCAACCAAATTTAATGCTTTCAACATAAAAATCTTTCTATAACATACAAATATTCTTTTATATCACATCTAATGTCTTTCATTCCCTCCTCGAAGGGAGGGCGAGCTTCCTCCGCTCCTTCAGTCACATCGATGGATTCGAAGCACACACATATACATTACGTAATATGCACGGTGGGATTAAGGATGGGTGCGGTCAGGATAGGATCGAAAATGTCAGAGTTAGGGTTCTGAGGGGTAAAATATTATTTATTCGCCTAAGTAACCGCACGTGATGTGCGTATTCGCACTGATTATACCGCTACATGAGTATGAGGAAAATCCCCTGAAAAAACCTCATACAAGGTAGACGGTAACCGCGATCGAACCTATCATCTACCAAATGCTAAGCAGATTGTGTTACCATAGATACAAATATCTTGGTGGTAGATGTTTAACATACGACGTAGGAGAAATTTATTGTAAATAACTATTAAAAACTTCTTAAACCTCATCTTGTTGAAGTTGACATATGAAACTAAACAGTTGTTCTCTGAATGTTCATAATCGTAGATTATTTATTGAGCTCTTAACTGGGCTGGGTCTGTCAGTAAGCGACATAGGCGGTCTGTATCCCTTCTAACTGATATTTAAGTTATTTATGCAGTTTTTCTGTAGCGCATGTGCAATAGTGTTAATCTGTATTCTGTGTGGTGTACCTTCGTAAATCTTTGTTCCGTTTATAACTAAAATGGAACCATCTCCGTAGCTTAGTGAGTGAAGTGCCTTGATCCTAAATAGGTATGCGATTTAGACAAAAGTTCGACTCCATATACTGCGACTTAATATTTAAAAATCAGGAGTCACAAAAACCATCATAAAGAAAACTGACCTTCTCAAGACAAAAATTTTCTTTCAACGTGGACAGATCAAGTCCTCGATACGTTGGGCGAATGCACACAGTGTGGAAACAAACCAATTAATAACTCGCTAAGTATTTGGTTCATAACAAGCCTAAATAGGAGATAAATGAAACACAATACATGGAAACCTTAGAAGACCTAAAATAATTGTTTTGGATAACTGTATTACTCGCCATTATCAAAACATGAGGTGTCAATAGCTTACTCCGATATTAGTTCAGAAGTCTTTTAGGTGTAAACGGTGTATTTTTATATTTATATTTATAAAAGTCTGTACATTGCAATACAACAGTTCTAAAAGATTTTACTACTACTGAGGACGATAACTGCAATTGTTATCGACACGTGCAGACTTCTGTAAATATAAAAATACACATTAAATCCAAAACCTAAGTACTTCAATTATGTTTAATAATAGTGAAAATTTATATTTTTATAAAACTACATGGTTTACAGAAGCTTCAGGGTTAGGGCAGGTTCAGAGTGAAGCCACCTATGTTAAGTAATAATAACTATTTCATTGAAACAAACAGCATGCAACTCACTATCGCTGCTATATTGTTACGATTTGGAGTTCACTATTGACCGTTTAACTGTGATAGAAATCCTGTTCTCCGCTTTACCTTCTTTTATCCCATCCCAAAATTCCCAGTACTTAAGACTTTAATTCTTTCTTGAGTAGTATGCACTTTCTTGTCGTCTGTTCATGAAGATTCTTAACTTATTTAGTTCTTTGGATACGTTCCCGCATTGGTCTTCTCGTCTAGTCTTCATTTGAAAAGTTTATTTCGTATACCTTGATGTTTTAGTGTTCTAATAAGACAATTCCTGCCATCACCTATCAATCTTGACCCCAAGTATTTCACACCGACTGCCTGCTCCTTGAGTCATCGTGAATCTGTAATACTACTAAAGTTAGGTGCGAAAGCTTAATCCACGTTCTCTAATTCCTTCACCGTATTGTCTTCATGAACAAAACAATTAAAAAAGTGGACGTTGTCTGAAAATAGTTTATTTTACATGTAAAATTAATAATCGGTCAATACCAATTCATCATGGCATTATTATTTAATAACTAAATATAATACTATCCAATATTACCATCGCATGAATGTTGGGTCAAATCCCAAATGAGATAATGTTTTTCTTGAGTATATAAACATTTTTAATTACATATAAGTTACATCTCAACTTCTATTCGTTCGTTAAAACAAATAACTTTCAAAGTTTTGTATTAAGATTGATAATAGTAAACGAAAAATTAACGATCAGTCACGTTGCTATGGCATGTGTGAAGCCTAGCAAATTACATGCTTCCATTCAATTAAACAGTTGACTGTGATCATATTTAATGCTGAATTTACACCTATTCCACATACATGAAGACTAAGTTTTATCTGGCAAAGAACTGGCGCCTTCAAATCTCACCCAAGTAATTTTTTTCTTTAAGTATTTAAAATTTTTTAATCATATGTATGTACCGGGTGTCTCACTAAGGGGCTTGGGGAATAATATCGCTATAAAACTGCACTCGAGTAAAAGTTGGAAATAATTCTCAAGTTCGTAGGATGTCCTTTAAGAGTGCGTAATACGTGCACTAATTATAAAATCAAGTTTTTGTATAAAAGGTGTCAAGTTAGGGTATAACGAAAGCATCATCTGGCTGTGGCCAATACTAGCAAGCGCCACTCACTTTCAGTTTCTAATTTATGATTGATCATTTGTCTCCGCCAAAGCCCTAGTTTCGGTGCTTTGATTAGGCGCAGCCGCCCGAGTCGTCTGTCTCGCTTTCGAGTCACAACCATTACCAATTTCTGGCTGTTTATTGACCCTTAACCGTCTGGTGTTCGAGGTCTAAGGCTAACACGTGTTGAATGGTCGTGGTAATATCGCCCTTCGTTCTATTTGAAGGGATGTAATTAGAGTTCTAAGGCCT
Source organism: Vesta saturnalis (assembly GCA_036346205.1). NCBI lineage: Eukaryota > Metazoa > Arthropoda > Insecta > Coleoptera > Lampyridae > Vesta > Vesta saturnalis. The sequence continues at coordinate 458,114 of JARFJB010000726.1, read as the reverse complement.
TGTATTATGGTTGGTTGTCTGTTTACGGACGCCATCTAGTAGTATATTTTCACAATAGTAGTAGTTTCCCGTAATTTGGTTATCATCTAGTGGCGTATTCTAAAAAGTAGTGAAAACTTCCTATATTTGATTGCATGTTTCCATTTAGTGGTATATTTTAAAAACCAATGAAAGTTTCCTGCATTTGAGGGAAAATTTGAAATTTGAAATGGTGTTATACTATTGGACGTGATTTACATTTTCGTGGATGTTTTGTTTTAAGCCAAATGGACCATTGTTAATTACCTTAAATCAAATTAATTAGAGCGTAAGATGTTAGTTAAAACAATTACCTTCGATTAAATTGTTGATCAATCAATCTATAAAAATATTATCTCAATTCAATATAACTGTATGAACAGTTGTTGAAAATTTGGAATTTGGAATATTTTTCTTTTGGGGTTTAAATTTCCGGATGTTTTTGAAATTCACTACTACAGACCCATTCCATCTCATGGGGCTCCACCAGGGCATTCATCAGAGCCTAAGCCCCATTGAGGTACCCTGAAAATTACCAGAAGCTGTTTGTATTTGAGCCATCATCACTTTTGTATATTTGATAGTGGATTAAATTAAATTAAAGTATAGTGTGATTGGATACAACTATATTGTGTGAATGTTGATTAAAATAATTATCGTGGATTTAAAAAGATAAATATGTTTTCATGGTTTATTGTACATGTATTTGAGTTTTATATATGAAGCAGCACCTAAATGCTGCAATTACGAATTATTAACCTCTTAACCGACTGTCTTTTACATATTCACGCTGATGATATTGACCACTTTTGTATATTAACCCACTACTGGATTGGTCCATTTAATATATTGTTGATATGGATAAGTCATTATTTAACCTCCCGTAAAATGTAGCTTTAAACTCAAATTTCTAAACCCTAATGACAAAACGTGCCTTTGTATTTACCTAGATGTTTTCGAAGTCTTGTTTTCAGGAGTATGTAGTCTACTGGAAAGAGAATAACGCATTTATGACGTGAAGTTAATCTAATCTCAATACTAGCGGAATCCGATGATCGAAGATTTATAACAATGTTTTAATGTGGCTCATCACCCAAACGTGATCTTAGACGTAGAGGGAAATCGTATATTGAAAGTTGTATCTTATAGTAACGGTTACGCGTGCGGTATTCAATACACAACAATCTACCGATTATGATATGCTTATTTATTTCGTCCACAATTTATTTTGTTTTGGCGTAATTTCCTGGGGCAAAACGAATCGCATGCGACCCATCTTCGTCATATTGAGTTTTGATGTGGTATTGTTTAAGAAATGGTCCATGGAATTACTACTTAATACATACAGATAGATTCATCTTCCATCTTTATATTTTTTGTAAGTCTGAAGCTACAATACAAGAATTGAACTTGACACATTCTCGTCACTCACAAGCAACTGTTCTTTACACACACTTTGGGCTCTAAGATTTTACTTGTTTTAAACATTGTTGATGGATCTATTTCAGTTCCTTTTCATAGAAAGCGCATTCAGTGAAATACATAGTTGATTAGGTTAATTATTTTATAAACGGGGGTTTTTGGTTAATAGCTTTAACAATTTTAAACGTCTGAAATAAACAAATACAGTAAATGTCTACTACTTTTTAGAATACACTAAAATTACGGATATTAAAAATACTTATTTTTTTGGGGTGTTTTATGGTGTATTTCTATATTTAAGTTATACAATCTAAACGTTACAGTTATCTTCGTCAATAGTGATATTATCTTTCAAAATTGTTTAAAGTGTTGAAACAATTATCGAAACGTTTAGATTGTATAACTTATAAAAATATACCACAAAAAACCCAAAAAGATAACTATTTTAAATATGTGTAACAGTGGTGGAAGTTTACATGTTCAAATTACAGGATACTTCCACTAGTCTTAAAATATGCCAGGAGATGGTGCGCGCCAATAATCACGCAACCGGAATACAGGGCCTTAGAACATGGAGCCTGTTAGTTCTATGCCTCCTAAAAAAGCACGAGGAGGTTAAGGTGCAATCAGAATCCAAGAACTGGAACTGGATGGGGCTCGCAAGTACAGTACCTTAGACGTCCAATCAGAGCAGGTCACCTTGGGATTAGGTGGGGACAAAGAATCAATTAAAAGTCAGAAACTAAAAGTGGGTGTGGCTTGCTAGAGATGACCTTAGGCCTCCTACAGAGCTCACAGCCTAAGCGCCGAGCTAACAAGCAAAAGACAGAAAATGAAACAGCGTAGCCACCACGCCTTTGATTAACCGTGATGTCATCCGATTAAGGGCGGTGGAGAATTAGTGTCTTCTTACTAATAGCAAGTTAGACATTAGCTTACATTACCCGCTTAAGTTTCAAACTGAAAGCATGTACTAACATACAAACAGAAATATGTATTAAATGATTCGATATTAAACTAATTGATACCAAATGATTTGTACCGTTTTTACAGGATAAATTGTAACAACGTCAATCACCTGGCATTATTTGATTACAATCATCCATATTTTTTTATTATTGTTAAGTAGTACACTTCCAAATGATAATTGTGATTTGCTGAATTAACTGGTTTTTTCAATCGAAATCTTTTGCAGCTAGTTATGGAAGCTTCGTGTGTTTAATGTTATTTTAAATAAAAAAACCTGAGCCTCAATTTTAATTATTGACACTAGAACATTAGCAGCTCATGCGCTTCATTAGTCCAATCCCTAGAGAAAGAATGGAGAAGCTAATAAAGCGTTCTCTTATAACAATCGAGATTGTGTTCATATATTAATATTAATTGATACTTAAAATCAATGGTAGCATCCTGCCATTTAAAGTAAACTTAATTATAAGAGTGACTAAACTGTTAATGTATAAATGGGAATAAATGTTTAAAAAAATTCCTTTTAGCTTTTATACATTTATTATGTCTTATAGATATTCGTTATAACCGGCCTTTGCTTAATAAACCAGACGTTAAACATAAAGCTTATTTTAAATGTAGTGGTCTGCTAGCTAGTCTTGGTGCTGTAATATGTTCAGAAACTAGAGTCGAGGTAACTTTTAGATAAGTTTGAACACTACGCATATACTAAATTTTACACTTAAACGGATTAACTTCTTACTAAATCCCTGAAATGCAATTACCATTAGAAGAAATATGTTAGTTGAATTTAATTAGATTGTGCGAGCATTAATAACGAGTCTCGCAGATGAATATCTACAATGTCCTTTAATACAGGAAGAAATGTTCTCTTACAAATACTTCGAAGTATATCAGGTGTGACAAATAAGTCACTCAGTTTTGTCATTATAAACTTCATTTTAATATAAAAATATCTTGTGTGGAACAAGACACGACCTTCTAACCTATAAATTAGAAATTGGAAGAAATGAAATAATTTTAAGAATAATAATTTTTTAAGGATAACTACGCGTGTTTTTTATAATACGTTCATTATACGTAACATTGTAAAAACAAAAACAATAATTTATATCACATGGGCGTTTAAAACTTCATGTCAGGTAGAGGCTAATAGACATCTAAATGTTAGCTTAAAAAAAATCACAAAGCCGTCAGCTTCTACAAGGTATCGATAATACAGTTCATTTTCAATCCTATTTCATAAATTTTTAGACTTATTTGGAAACTTTATAAACAAGTTATTTAAAATACATTTTTTTTAAATGTGTTTACACATTTTCCTATAAAGTTTATCGTTGTTCAGAGACTTCTACACAAAATTACTCGTTGTGTCAAGAAGTTGCATAGAACAATTAATTGATATGCTTAAGGTCTATACGTCGGTATTTAATAAAAATTAACAACTGCCTTTAATAAACCACCCTCCCCGTCACCGGATTTATCCGAAAATCAGCGCTAGGACGTATGAAATCAATCTTGAATACGAAACCACAGGTAGACACGTTTGTTCTGTCTCGAGGTATCGTCGATAACCACACACACACGCGCGCGCATGCACATACCCACGAACCCCTCACCCATGCATCAACGTATACATGCACTCACGCACCCTTCTACCCGCGCATACACACGCACACACACACGAACGTGCACACGCACACGCACAGGCACACGCACGCACTCGCACACACACACACACACGCGCATACACAACGCACACACATATACGTACACGCACACGCACATACACATGCACACGCACACACACGGAATAAGAAGGCAGAATAGAAATGTCATGTTAATTATTAAACTATTTTGACGCATTATCAAATTTTCTTGATTCAATCGGTTTGATTTCCTTGGTTATATTGTGATGCAATAAAAATGTTTGCAACATGAGAAGTAATGCTACTTTTGGAAAGAGACCGTATTAGGATATTGATGATGAGAACGCACGAGAAACAGTGTGGGCGCGTTGTGTAATCGTGTAGCTCATTGTCAGATAGTCGATGCTCAACAACCTACTTTAAGGAGTTTCCTTTCTTTGTTATTAGTTAGATTATATTATTTAGAAACAATAGTTCATTTTTTTAAATGTCTCTGTTATTGAAAATAGAAATATCAGATGCTATATCAATGAACTAGCTGAGAAATTCTCTATCGCAGGTTATAAAAATATATGGCACGTTTGAAGTAATGAAGATGACAAAAATTTCAGAAAAACTGAAAACGTAGTAACATTAGCCATATCATTATCGGCACCTCCATATTTCGAAATCTCTCTGTACGAAAATTCAGAATAATCTAACGAATGGTTACCGAGATATATCTTTGATTAACCTTGTAAACCCTGTCAAAAATCTTTACAATTCAAAATATTACTAAACAAATACTTTTATATTGCAACATATTTCGAAGTTGTGTCGTACATTTTCTTGCAGTAATTAAGAGTATTAATACAAAGCATAAAGGTGTAATCTTTACAGGGGTGTCTTAGAAACCATTCACCCACTTATGATTAAATACTTCTAGCCCAGAGCTATAATTAGCTATGGAAAATAATGAATAAATAGAAGATTTTATGCCACTTTGCTCATCAGTAGATTAATAGGTTCAGGTCTGATTTGCTTATAAGAAAAATAGAAAATTGCCTAGATATTTTCGCTTTACAAAAAAAAGGGTGTTGCTTCAAACCTGAAAATAAATAATGTAATCTCGGACGCCAATTTGTTTTTAAGGAACAAATAAACCTTAAAAAATAGAAAGGTCACAGAAAACTCATGAAAATAACAAGTAAAGAATAATGACAACAATGAGTTTTATTACTATACTTAATTGGATTATAATGATGATCTCTTAAAAACTAATGTTAGTAATTCTTAATTAACTGCCTTAAACTATAATGTGAATTAATTAACAATATGAAATACCTGGAGTAATTTCTTTTACATTTGGGTATCACTGGAACTTTAGCAGATAAGGAATTCTGTCGATTCATCATTTTAAATTTTATTGCGCAATTTTAATGGAAGTTGAAGTAAACATCAGATTGATATGCTGATAATTCCAAATATATAGAAATTTCCTTATAAACAACCAAACTGAATTGATTTTGTATGGTTCAAAGTAAAATTTGGTAATTGAAACCCCACTTCCTATTAGCAAAGCTATTGTATTACCTTGCATCTAAAAGTTTCGGTAACACTTACAGCTACTGCCCTCAGTAATGGTAAAATATTTTACTATCGTTTTAGGTTTTAGAAAAAAATTATGAAAAATGAAAAATTGAAAACGCGCGTTATTAATGTAACAGTTATAGCCAACAGGCTTACGTTTTCAAAAAGGTTGTTCTAACACCTTGTACAAGTCTAAAATATTTTAATCCTACTGAGGACGTAAACTGCAAGTGTTATCTAAGCATTTATGTTTATGTAAACGTAAACACAAAAATACACCGTTAAAAACCCAAAAAAGCTAGGTATTTTAATACTCATCATTGCATTTTATATATGCTTGTAGTAGTGTAATTTTCTGTTACGAAATCTCTATAATATTACTTATAAAAAGCGAAATTAAATTAAACGGGTAGTATTCAGGATGGTTTTGGTTTTAGGTTTCACAGCGAACTTTCTAAGACATCATAACCGTAAGATTTCAAAATTTATATTCGACATTGCGGAAAATTTGAATTTTGGGATTTCACTTTTCGGAAAGATCTACAACAATTTTAGCAATTTAATTCAAAAACAAATTGTATCATCATGTAAAACAGATTTGGGCGTCCAACGACGTTACTTACAATTTTTAAATCAATGGGTTACAAACACAAATGTGTCAATGAACAGAAAATTTAATGCAAAATGAAAGACGTCTTTGTAACCAACAAGTTCTTGAGAAAATTTCTGTAGTTGCAAAGTTCATGCCAAGATGTCAGATTTGTGTATCTAAACGAAACGTGGATTTTTCAAAATTGTTCTAATATCCATCTGGGGTGCATGATTCTGACGTTAAAAGTAATCCATCCAAAATTAAAGGTGAGGGTAAAAGGTATACCATTCTACACGCGGGGAGTAATTTAGGGTTTTTGGATTCAGGGACTGGTTTCAAAATTGTCTGATTAAACAGATGATTCCTACGCTGTCAAAACTACACAGAAATTGTGTGGTGGTTGTGGATAATACACCGCACCAGTTAGTCAAGCTAGCCTAAGTCTATAATAAGAAAAATCAGCTGCAGGAGTGGTTGGTTACAAACGGGGTCGAAATTGAGGGCAAAATTATAAAAAAGCAACTGTGAAACAAAATTCAACCTTTTAGGTCCAGAGGGAAAAATTATGTAGCTGATAATATTTTGATTTAGCATGGATATGACGATTGCCTCTTTACGATTGTCACTATAACCATATAGAAATGGCAGAGGCTTGTTCTAAAAATTATTACAATAAGCAAGTATAGTTTGTCCTGGACCTCCAGCGAAAGACTATCGAAATGTTCTACAATGTGGCAAAAATTTTTTTCGCATACGGAAAGATTATTTCAAATGATTGGGAGAAACATATAGGACATTTTTCAATTGAATATATCCCACATGCTATTATAGCGCTAGGAGAATCCGATTCAGATTCAGATAGTGGTATGGATTCAGATTCTTTTGGAGATATGCATAAGACCCTACTGTTTGGCACCAAAATTTTGGTAGAAATACATTTAAATATTTGGTTTTCGTCAGATATTTTCCGTGGATATTAAAGTAGTAGTCTTGTGGTCAAATCCATTTAGCTACATCTTAAATGGATACATTTCTGGTTATTTACTTTCATGTGTATGTAACAGTCAAGAAAAGAACGGCGCTGCAAATTTGATCACAAAAGCAAATCTTCACATTGGATTTTTTGCATACATCTCATCAAAAATGTCATTGTATTAGATAAGACACAATGTTATGATTTATAACCAATGTAAAGAATGTACACTTTCCGTATTATGTAGGTAACAGACACTCAAGGTCTAAAGAGTAAAGTTTACTTTTTTTTAAATAGTTCGCTCGAAATTCAACAATTTTCGTGCAAACAAAGACTAAATAGCGTGAAAAACTATTTTGCAACGCTCCATTAGTTTCGCTTTAAAAATATAACCTATAATTTTCAAAAGTCAAGCTAAGTTAGTAATTTTTTGTACTTTTGACAGTGTTACTACCCTCTCCCTAGATTCCCATGGCCTGCCCTAATGTATAATGAGATGAATGAATACAGTATAGTATCGAGTTTAGTAACTAGTTTAAATGAAAAAAAAGTATTACGTAAAATGGTCTAAAGCTCGTTGAATTACACGAATATTACTAGATTGTCAATGTTTATGATTGTATAGTTAATTGAAGGGAAAAATATATTAATTGCTACGCGGACTTCTACTTGCAACACATTATACGAAGTATTTTAAATTCTTGGTTTCCTAAACTTTATTATTAAGTAATAGGTCTCAATTTTTGATTATAAATTAAAAGAAAGAAAACCGAAGTAAGTGATTCTCTTTAAAATTTTAAGGATTAAACAGCTTCAACACAATAATAAACGAAATATTTCAAATACAATTTGATATCGTAAATTAATCTAATTAAAAATTAACGTTAAAGTTCAAAACATAAAAACTTAACAACTCAAAGTTTCGCCATTCTGAAGGGGTTACTATTCTGATAAAACGCTTAAATAAAAACATTCCACGCTTTCGTAATTTACAAATCATTTTATAACTTTATAAAATTTTATAGGGAACAATTAGGACTGTAGGTTGTCATCTATTTTACAATTACTTTAATCTTTTAAATGAAAAATTCCTTAGAAATTGATCACCATTCTTTCCATTGGATTTTTTATGTACTTTGTATAATTTAATCTATAAAAATATGTGCAGATAATCAAGAGACAGTTTAACATTGATTGAAATATGTTAACTCATGACTGTCGATAGCCACGAGTGAATTACCTGTCACGAGAGGTGAATTTCCATTTATCCTCTATCCTCTATGAAAGCACGTTATTTTGTACTAGTTTGTAAATAATTAGGTATTTTGGCTTGTCAAGTGTTTCATCAAGGTAGAATTCATTTTAATGTCAATGTAAATGAATGCTTTTGATCAATAATTTACCGTTATATACCCAGCTAATGGGTCGGTGGTAACATGACCTGCTTAGCATTCGGAAGGTAATGGGTTCGATTCCCGTTACCCTCTATCCTCTATGAGGTTTTTTAGGGGGTTATCCTCATACACATATACACCCACGTCATGTGTGGCTTTTTATGCGAATGCTGGTGTAGTATCTTTCCTCTCAGTATCCAACTCTGTTCCTTCAGATCCTATCCTGAGCACACCTACCCGTAACCCTACTATGCATACATACTTAATTTGTGTATGTTGGGAATCCATGACTGCGGCTGAACGAGCTTAGAAATTTCTATTTTTTCACAAAATACACTTCATATGGCTGGGTTTGGTTTTATTACCACAGTTTCCCCAAATTAACTATGGCATGTGTAATGTTGTAGAGTTATACATTTTTACTAGAGGTAACCCTCGGTGACGCATCATCATATCGTACTGCAGTTGTTAAAGATCAAACCGCGCTAGAGTCGTATAGTGCGTATAAAAACAATAAGGGTACCGATTAAATACAATGGATATGGGCGCTGTTTGAAAAAGTCGTGAAATGGCTGAAATTTGTGTTGAAAAATGTTACACTTACCCTAAAACAAAGGTCCAAATCGGGGATAATGTCCTATAAGCGTGACCACGATCTAAGCTTGTTTGGAAGATTATTTTAAGCTGTTCGTTTCGCCCTCGTAAAAATATGAGCTAATATTTATGATTACCATCAATAATTCAAAATAAATAAATAACACTAAATTTGGAAAATAATAGTTACATTTATTAACTATTAAATGTATTGTATGTTCAATTCAATCAACGAAATGAAAGCAATTACATTTTGTAATTGACTTGTCTAAACGAAATATAATTGTCAAGCCAACTGTCACAAACAGCTAAAAATGGTAAAGGATTTATCATACTGAACCTTTGCGATAAAAACAAACCTAAGACACCTAATGAATCACTGTTAATTCGTAACACTTAAATCGACTTTTGCTTTAATTAAGCCTCAAATAAAATTGTTGGGGGGTGTGCATTGACTTCCGCAATGAATCAAAACATTATTTAATTTATTATAGGAATGGCTGCGTTATAGGACAATCAAACTTTCAGTACACAACAGTATACAATAACCTTCTACACCTTTGAAACGAAGTATCCTAACTTAATGGGGTTGCACACGCACATGATCGACATTTTAACGTATGAATGAGAGCGGCACACTGTAGGGACAATTTAAATGCTCCTACGTACAACTAAGTGTTTGGTGCAGGTATTGCTTTTTTACTATTTTACGTTACATATTTTCTATTTTATTTAACTTTGTTCGAGTTTTCCTCTTTTTTGTTAGCACTGCCAACAAGTGGCATATTTACTAAAAAAATGGACAAGCGTAAGAGGTATGTTCTTGCTTCGAGGTAAAGCATTCCGTTTTTTACGATTAATTTTAGGAGGAAAGATGGAGCAGGATGTAGTTAAACGCTACTCGGTAAATGCAATGTTTAATCCAGATGCATCTTGCACCGATTTCCAAAAGATCTATAGATAGATTATAAAATTTAGTCAGCCATAAACTCATTCTGGTACTTATGCAACCCAGAAGACTTATGGAAGGCACTTTAATTTAAATTTCAAAAGAAAAATTAATGTAAAATTTTCAAAATATGCCTTTACTTTAAGATATTGTAATAATAGGTTATGCTTATTTATATGAAACTAAAACTAAGAGTGCATTAAGTTATGCTTCTTTGAGAAAATAAATATGTACGTTTATCTCAGTGTCTGCATATGCTTCACCGATTGACAAAAATAAGGCTTTTGTCTTTTTTTAACCTTATACCAACTCAATAGTTAGATTACAGTTTCTACATAAATGTTTGCCATGATAAAACATAAATTTTCTAAAAATGTATAGAGTAAAATGTAAACAAGTTTTTGAGCATTTGCAGGAGTACACAAAATACAACTTCTCACTTCATAAAACGTTCAACATCAACGCGACAAGCTTGTCAGTTGTGCAAATCAAGGTGGCCGAAGTACCTAGAAGAAAGGGAAAGATCCAAATAGTGTCTACCACATCCGCAGAACGTGGTTCGTTAGTAACATGTGGTTTTTTCCAAGGAAAAACCGTAATGATCAGCGGTAGCCTCCCAGGATCAGTATAATTCATTCCAGTGGGTGGGTACAACAAAACCTTTTTACCGATTGCATGAGATATTTCATAAATTTCGTCAAACCGACTTCTGCTGGATGGGCATTACATCCATACGAGAAATTTACGTATTTCTGAAATCGCAGATATTTGCACCAATTTCCAAATATTTAACCATACAAATTGATTGCTAAACTAAGAAGTCAGCTTTGCGTATAAATCCGAACATGACCAAATAAGCTCATAGCCACTATTAATAGTTTCAAAACTCCTCATGTACATTTTATATAAATACTATATTTTTTTAGTTTAATAAAATATATTCAAACAAATACTTGTTTCTCAAGCCGTACTCATTTTTAGAAGCCTATTCAAAATGAGAGCTGAGCCGACTTGTCGTTAAGTATTGACTTTACAATTACAGCTTACTAGTTCATATTAATTGATACCTCTTATACACGAGAAAAACATTAATAGAACAACAGCCAGATGTGCGACTTCTGTGTACATGAAATACATCAAGCCAACTACTTATGCCAAACTCCATGCTCAACTAACTTGCAAATTACATCCAAACACAAACACACGTTCCACCAATTGAACTAACGTTCTCCACTAGGAGCAACAAGCGTTATACCAGCTTACCTAACACTCCAGGCCAACCAACCGTATTCCACCAACTAAACACGCGTTGCACTAACTTCCAAACAACTAAACTCGGACCAACAAGCGTTCCAAGAACTACACTAAGACTCCAAGCGAAAGCAACGCGTTGCACCAACTAAAGGGTATCAACCATTATTTCAATAACTCAACTGGGACCAACATACGTTCAACAAACTAAACTAATATTGCATACGAACTAATTCCTGTTCCACCAATTAAACTGGGATCAACCGAGGTGTACCAACTTATTGAGAAACTATCCTATATAGACAGCATGACCTGAGATCTGGTACTGTAGTCACAATCCAACAACTAAAAAACAACCACCACCACGTAAGTAATGCGCCTATGAGAAATATATAAAACAAATAAACAGCTTTAGAGTTAGAAAGAAGTTTACATCTTCTACCAACAAAAGTCAAGAAGTGGAAGAGATATCTCACAAAAACAAAGCAAAGAACTAAAACTACAATCATTAGAGGAAGAGTCCAGAAAGTGTTGCAAACAATATTTATTAATACTTGATCTTATTTATCGTTACGGTATAAACTGACAGTAAAACGGGATAACAGGTAAAATTGGATTTTGCTCGACCAGTCAGCGGCAGGGCTGGATTCGGTGTACTAAATTTTGTACTCCATAGCATAGCTTACGTTACATAAGTCAACATAGGGGTTGAAATTGACATAAAAACCGGGAAAGGGTGCCAAAGTATTTGAAAAGTCACAATAGGGGTTAAAACGCTTGATCAAAATACTCAAATAACTCGCTTACCCGAATGTAGTCTTCGCAGGTGGTCCTGGGACTAATAGATATGCGCTAAGCCAGAAGACTTCAAATATACTTGCACGCTTAACTAAAATAATTGCGTATCGCAAAAAAAATCAATCACTAGTCTGATCAAAAATAATAATTCTATTGTTACGTTACGTTACTCAATAAATCTGAGGCTCAATGAAATTTTACTTCAACACAAAATTGTCAGTTTAATTCTGTTTACAACCAGTCGTAATTAACTCAATCTATCCGTCATAAAATATAGTCAAATTCAAGAAAACCATTCAATGCATTAATTCATCGACCTTCAAAATTTACATTAAAATTCAATCAAGAATGAAATCTTTCGAAAGTAGTTACTTTACTTCAAATAAACACAAACATAATAATGTTAATGCAAGAATCTAATTAAAAAAAAGCTCGAAATGCATTTCATTTATCCTACTAAGCGGCGATACTGGCTAATTTCATCGTCGGCTCTTAAAAAATTACTGTGATATTATTCTCCTTGTAACACATTTGACACATAAACAATTTCGGTGTAAATTCATCAGCATAATAAATAAAAAAAACACTCAAATAAATTTGGGTTATGATACGGATGGATACGGTTGCATTAAAATTTAATCGATACAAAAAAAAAAATACAAACCGTTTGTAGATACATAAAAAATAATAAAATATACAGGGATTTATTACACTTCATAAACCACAACAAAGAAATGTGCACAAAAATGTTTATCTGGCCTTCATATGGCCCTTTTTGTTGTACAGACACCTGATGCACCTACAGATGACTTCACTTGCGGAAATATGCTCGAAAATGACATGGCGCTCAGAGCTCAAAGGATGGCCGCGCTCGTGAAAGTTTCCTTTCCAATCTAGTCTGGATGAGAGTTACAATTGGTTGTTCGATACAGTACCAACTACCCTGTTGCTGTTGCTTTTCAACTTTATTATATTAAATTTCCTTCAATGAACGGTACTTATTACTGTTCAAACGAAAGCTTGAGTATTTGCGTGTTACTGTTTACTTTACTTTAACTATATACACGTTCTGGATGACACTTAATATTTTTAAATGAACGAAAAGCTGTTTAATTTACAGCAAGTTATTTGTTGTAACGTCGAACTGTGAACTTAAAAGTATTGATTTTATTTTTCCGCCAAAAGGAACAGTAACAGCACTAGGTAAATTAAACACTGATACCTGTCCGGATTCGACAAACTGCACTTGACGATAAGTCAGTTTCGTGATGGTTGAACAATTATATGATCCCATAGTGGGTTGTTCGGGGAGGAACCCCCTAATACGGAAGTTATTTCAACACGGACTATGTATAACGCCGTTCCGTACTATCACGCTCACCGTCGTAACAAATACTTCTTAACGCATGTGCGTCTAAACTAGGTCTGACCCTCGTGTATTTATTTATCGCCACATTGGTTTTTATCCCTACTATGCTAATTTAGCCAGTTATAAAAAGAATTATTTAAATTTTTTAGACGCGCGCAACCACGAAACGAACTCGAAACCAAATCGGACAAAATTACGTCATTCAAAACATTTCTCAACGCGCGAGCCTCGTACATAAAGCTAAATTCTTTGTTTAAAACCAATAGTCCTTACCGAAATATTTCGAGAAATCGTCGCTACACATCTTAACAAAATGCGAATTATGCTTTTCTACTCTACGTTTAAATACAAAGTAATAACTGCTACTCAATTTAATTTTATAAAACGTATTTCCCTTTCAACAAATGAAAATTCCTAAAATTTACAATAATGACAATTACTATTATTTACAAAGACACGAATTAATTTTCAACCACACTAGTAAAAGGATTTCACCACATAAGCCACAAAAGCTTTATTTTTGTCCTTAGAAAAAAAAAGATTCTACACGAGATCTGTACAAATCCCGAATTCTTTTAAATACTCAGCACAAGACAAAATAAAACTTTATAATCGAAAAGCTTTCCATACATTGATGCGTGATCAAGTTCCATTGCATGGGCTTGCACTACATTTCGGATGTACTTTATTGATAGATAATTTATATTTCTAAATAAAAGGCAAATATGTGATAAAATCGACGTGACAATATATACTATATATATATATATATATATATATATATATATATATATATATATATATATATATATATATATATATATATATATATATATATATATATATATATATATATATATATATATATATATATATATATATATATATATATATATATATATATTATATAGAAAATTAAGGACCTATACTATATTTTACTTGAATAACTTTGTAATCCTCAAAAATATAATTGCTCAAGTATTTACCTACTTAAAAGTTAAAGTACAGTATACAAGCTTCCATAAATTTCACACTATCAACTATACAAATTGATTACTAACTTTATATTTATGTATTTAATAAAACTAATAATAATTTGTAATTACATATTTACTTTTGAACTTATTGGTTCATAACATAACATAATAATTTAAACTTATTTGTTTATTAAGCAGTACTTTTTTAAAACCCTTAATTAAATGTAGCTGTTGAGACTGGCTGTCACAATAAATAACTTTCTAAACCCTTTAATTGTTCAATCGCAAATTAGGAAAACCCACCTTTTACACAATGTTCTTTAAGCAACGGATGTACCTATCTAATTGTGTCAAAATGTAATTTTTATTTATTTTCTGACCTTTTGAATAAACTTTCTAAATTTCTTTAATTAACGTTACTCGTATCTAATAGTACACCCTAAGTTCTATGAAGAAGTGGCAACTATCCTGCCATTTATGACACCAATCGTAAGGTATAGTGACGCCAGTGTGTTTTCTGTATGGGAAATTCAGATTTGTTTACTAGTGTCAAATTTAATTAGTAGGACTTAGATAAGAAAATATAAGTTTGTAAATGTTAGCAAAAAAGTTTGAAGCATGAGAAGCTTTTGTAGAATTTGACTTTTTTCTAAAATTGTAAAGCACTGTAATCAATTGTTAAATCTGTTTCTTGATTATGACATTTTTTCATTTCTAGCCTTCGTGCGGTAGAGAATGTTCTGAAACCACGTCTTCATAACGATTTAATCCTTTAAAACTCCATTTTTTACTCGCTACTAAATTCCGTAATAACAAAAACCATTAAGCATTAATATAAAGCAATACTGTTGAATTTTGTAGAATTTCTTTAAATTTATTATATATCTTTGTGGAATTCTATTAAGTAAATTTATCAAATATTAATTCAATAAAGTAGTGTATACATGTGTACATATGTTCAAGGACCAATATATTAATAAATATATTGATCTCTATTTTACTGTTGTATTTACCTCAAGTTTTAATAAATATTTTCGAGCGAGTAAATAATATATTAAATAGTTAATTATAAATTACACAGATCGTAAATCTGATAAAAACATCATTCTAGGTGTTGAATTCTCATTAATTTTATTTGTTTAATTAACACGCGGAACAAATAGCCTGAGTATAAAACTGCATTTAAATTTCAATTTATATTGACCAGAAATCGGTGGTTACATGGTATTCTAAATAAATATCACCATTTATCCTACCAAATAAAATAAATCTCAGCTTGATAGTTTTAAAACTCATTCGACCAATAAATGAAATTCAAAGTTAAATAAATACTCATGAATACTTTCATTCATTTCATAACTCGATCTACAAATCACATTTCGTATAGATCATGGTTACTGTCATATAACACAAGATACTTTAAATATAAAACCCTGCTGTTTTTCATATAATAGTTGTAGTAGTTTGAAGTAAAGCTAATTAATTTTAATTATGAATGATGAATTGGCCATTAAATCTGAATACTCGTCTTTAGATTAAACTCCCATACAGTACAGACATAATGAGCATTTTGCTTTAAATTTAATTGAATTTCTACAATGCAGCATTTAAGCTTCTAAGCTATAGCAATAACCCCAATTTAGCAAAACGAAAAGTTGTGTATGAAGAAACCATAATTGGATGAGAGATGTCTCAAATTATAATGAGGAACAAAAAAATATATAAAATGTATTTTTCTTATGAATTCCGTTAAATGTAATTGTTTTGTAATTGATATGATTAATTAAGTTTAATCAACCAATGCTTTTATATTAGATTCTACGACTTTTTCTTAGAATACACCCACCTGTTTTTCGTACGTTAATTACCAACTCGGGTGCCATTGCAGCCCATTTGATATTTTACTTCACATAACACCTTACTTTGGTAGTAATGAAAATGAAACATTGAAATAAAGCTTTATTGTGAGTGAAAGAAATAATTATATATATATATATATATATATATATATATATATATATATATATATATATATATATATATATATATATATATATATATGAATCACTTATTTGAAAAACCCAAGTCCCATAAACATAGTTCTGAGATAATAACAAAAATATTTAATATAAAAATTGACAAAAAGCCGATTTTAAAAAAGGACAAGTCGACTTTCTCAAATAAAATTTTTTGTTTAATTTATTAAAAAAATATTACAAACTAGTAATAATTATATAAAAAACCCATAATATTATACAACTTCTGGCTCCAATTCACTATCCATAGTTGGTCAGAGAAACACTTCCTGGTAGAAACTTTGAATTTCTTATTATCAGGTGGACAACTTGCAAACTTTTTAATATTGATTATTTTTTTATTCTTAATAGGTACTTTAACATTAGGGTAAGCAGGTTCTGTACAAAGTATTGTGGGTCTGGGATGTTTTGTACCAATTCGAAACGTGTAATTTATGAATCCACCAATATAGTCATATGCTGCAACCGTGGCTTTAAAATTCATAAACGTCGATATGTTGAATAGAACTATTTCACTTCTTATAGAGTCTATACTGGAGCAATTTCTTTTATAAAATCTCAGCCACCAAGTCTTATAATCCTTAAGATATTTATTCACTACTCCGAAGTCCCTATCACACGGCAGGAATGAATGGCACGAGTTGGGAAAAACTGATTAACCGTCTTAAACCGCCCTATATCTGTTAATAACGTAAACATTCGCACAGTAGTGTGGTTTTATTTTGTCCCGGACATCCATCCATGAATATATGTAGATGTTTAGCTTCTGCTGGAACATAGGTGTCTATGTAACTTGCAGTAAAAGAACAAACCTCCTTGGGATCTTTTTTCCCAAACCTTCGTGGTAAACGTAAAAATATGCTTTACCCGTTTTAACATCATGTATGTCAAAAACGGAAACTATAAGTTGATGTAGATAGAAAGTTTCTTGAACCGGAATCTGGGGCAAAAATATATTTTGCATATAATCTACAGTTATTATTGCTACACTAGGGTCATCTTGATAAAGTTCTTTCAAGTACAGCCACTCGTTTAGCATTGTCATTCAGCTCTTTGGATTTTATTTTTACTGCTAGTTCCTCACATGTACAGCAAGTATCGACCTGAGGTCGTCCAAAACTTAAACTGAACCTTTCTTTGAAAATCTTGTAATATAATGAATATTTTATTTTGCTGCAAAAAAGCGTGTCTTGAAAATTATGTTTTTTAAAATGGAATGCCCTATATTTTATCACACTTTTTAACTAAGTATGAAAAATTAGAGACCTTCGGTAGGGTTCCCTATCTCCAAATACAGAGCGTTTTGATTTATTTTGAGATTTCTTAAATTGCAAAGTTTTGGAAAAAAATTAATTGCTACCAAACGGACCTAATTTTATCAAAACTGCTTCGGATCTCGAAAATAAACTAAAATACTATACTGGCTGTTCAGATTTTTCGGTTGTACTATAATACCTTCCTTATGTGTGATGAATATCAAATAATTATTTTAAGTTAAAATGGTTTATTCGAAGTAGGAAAAAAATGATATGATTTTAACTATTGGTGAATGTTATGGAAATATTGTTTATTGGCTTCAAGAGTCTACACAGCAAGGTGCTAGAGATACTGTTGCAAACGTTTCGTGGGACAGGAAGTGTCGCTTACGCAAAATATGAGAAAACAAAAGTGGTTACCAATAACGAAAATAACGAGTTTTTGGTATTCGGTTCCGTGGTTGATAATCCAAATACCAGTACTAGAATAATTGCGAGAGAAACAGGCATTACTCAATCAAGTGTCTCCAGAATTTTAAGGAAACACAAATACCGCCCATATCATATTCAACTTCATCAAAATTTATGTGCAACAGATTTTAAAAGGCGAAATGCTTTTTGTTTAACAATGCTCGAAAAAATCGGCGAAAAAGATAACTTTGATCAATACGTGTTGTTTACTGATGAGGCAACGTTGGATTTGTTAATCGTCATAGCTACCATTATTGTGATACCGAAAATAAGCATTTATAGCATACGACAGATCACCAGAATCGATGTGTATGGTGGAACAATTAGCGATGAAGTCATTGGTCCATAATTCATAGACGGCACTTTAAATGGTCGCAAATCCTTATAAATTTTAAAAAACAAATTTTGGCTACCTTTAGAAAATATTCCAGTACACATCAGACAAAAAATATGGTTACAATTAGATGGTGCCCCTGCACATTTTTCACGACATTTAGACCGAAAATTTCATAACAAATCGATCGGAAAATTAATGGTCGGCCTAGATTTTCAGACCTTATTCCGATGGATTTCTTTTTATGGGGATATATTAAAAATCTAGTGTATACTAATTTTCCTACTACTGCAGAAGACATGATAGATCATATTAAAAATGCATTTGGAACCGTCACTCCTGTTATGTTGCAAAATGTAAGATGTTTGCTTGAAACGAGAATCACACTCTGCATTGAAAAAAGTGACAGTCATTTCGAGCATTTGTTATAGTAGTTATGTTAAATTGTTAAAAATAATAATATTATTTAATGTATTCGTGATATTGTTAAATATTGTTGAATAACTTTGAAACGTGAAGTTTTAGGTATAGGATACATTATTACTTTTTGGTAGACCATTAAATTGGACATATAATAGATCTAAAACATACAGGGTGTTCCATTTGAGACAAGGAAGATATAGTTTGAATGTATTAATAATACAACCGAAAAATCTGAACACTCAGTATAGTGTTTTTTGCAATTAAATTGCCAAATAAATCAACGAACAGTCTATTTTCGAGATGCGAAGCAGTTTTCATAAAATTAGTTTAATTTTTTTCCAAAACCTTCCAATTTAAGAAAAATCAAAACGATCTGTACTTAGGTATTGGAAACCGTAACGAGGGTCTATCTTATTTTTCATACTTAGTTAAAAAATTTGATAAGATGTAAGGCATTCCATTATAGAAAACAACTTTGATACGCCACTCTTTTTTAAAGTACCCTGTATATTTTAAATTATTTTAAATATATATATATATATATATATATATATATATATATATATATATATATATATATATATATATATATATATATATATATATATATATATACATACAGGGTGTCCGGTGAGGAACTGTACAAACTGAAATGGTATTTTCCTTGGGTCAATTTAAGTAAAAAAAGTCCCATAAACATATGTCTGATTCGCAATAGTTACCCAGATACAAGCGTTTAAAGTTTATTAATGATCACATATTTTTTCAAAAGTAATTATTATTAGTCAACTGGAAAAACAAAACCGAAACAATCTGTCATTTATTCGTTTGTGTTCTAATAATGACAAAGTGGATTGTAGTAAATTAAGTGTAATTTAAATTTAAAATGCCTTTTCAATTTTCTAACGAAGAGTATGCTGACATCATTTACATTTATGGATTTTGTGATGGAAATGCGAGAGCTGCCGTTAGGGAATATGAACGAAGATTTCCCAACAGGAGGATTCCAAATCACCAAACCTTTTCTTCTGTGTTTCAACACGTTCGAACTCATGGTTCATTTCCATCAGTTTCAATAAGATCTGATCGTCCTGTGGAGTTAAATGTGAATGAGCAAGAAAACATTCTACAGATGGTTGATCGGAGTCCAGGGTTGAGTGTTAGAAGAATTTCTTCTCGAACGGGAGTCCCCCGTATGTCAGTATGGCAAACATTACATGATGGGCTTTTGTATCCCCATCATACACAAAACGTTCAGCACCTTGAACCTGGAGATTTTGCTTTGCGGTTGAATTTCTGCCAGTGGCTACAAGAAAATCCACAACTAGTTCCATTCATTTTATTTAGCGACGAGGCGCAATTTACTAGAGATGGAGTGAACAATACACGCAATTTTCATTTGTGGTCAGATGAAAATCCACATGGTACAACAGAAGCTAACTTTCAGCGCAGATTTTCTGTTAATGTACGGTGTGGTATGATTGACGATCAACTTATTAGACCTTTTTTGTTTGAGGAACGTCTTACAGGAGAAGCATATGCTAACTTTTTGCGGAATGAATTGCTACCGCTTTTGGAAGAAGTACCTTTACTAACAAGACAACAAATGTTTCTTCAACAAGATGGGGCTCCTCCCCATTTTAGTCGACAGGTGACAGAATATCTAAATGTTGCTTACCCTAATAGGTGGATTGGTCGTGGAGGTCCGCATGCTTGGCCACCGAGATAAAAAAAATATGTGATCATTTATAAACTTTAAACGCTTGTATCTGGGTAACTATTGCGAATCAGACCTATGTTTATGGGACTTTTTTTACTTAAATTGACCTAAGGAACATACCATTTCAGTTTGTACAGTTCCTGACCGGACACCCTGTACATATATATATATATATATATATATATATATATATATATATATATATATATATATATATATGTGCGTGTGTGTAACCAGTCACTTTTGTGGCAAGGTATCTATACGATTACAATATTTTGACAGGTGCGGCACAAAACTCAATTCTTTTAATTAGAAACGTCCAAATTTTATTATTTTATCTGATTAGGGACTAAACATAAGAGTAAGTTTGTATAAGGTTCTCTATTCCGAAAATGTGTAGTTTTCGAAATATTGCTAATTAGAATTGTTAAATGACGATTTTGATGTGACTGATATAGTGTATAAGTGAAATTTGAAAAGAGGTATGGAGGTGTTAGTATGACTCATCTGTCATAGTGGCAGTAAAAGCGATGACATATTAGTGACATTACTATTTGAAACTCATAAATAATAATCATACCGCACCGCTTAAATTATACAAACGAAAATAATTTAAACTTATTTATTACTTATGGATAATGTATTTAAGTTATATCAACAACATGCGACACATTTACAATTCGGTATCCGAAAAAACAAAAGCCATCGTTATATGCAGTTAAACAAATTACAGAGAATTTCAAAAAGTTTGAATAGTCAAATAGCACAGTATTTTAAAAATAAGATGACTAATATTAGTTGTTGAAGTAAAAAAGAAGTTAGGTTTGAGTGAAAAAGCATTAATTTTTTAATAGCTGTTCAAACTGCCCATGAACTTCCTAAAATTTTTCGCACCTCAGCAGTACTTGTTCATGGGTTGCTTTTCTTATTGACTCATAATACATTCCTTACTCTCTGTATGCAATATTCCACAGTTCTCGATTCTTAATTGTACCTAAATTAAAAAAATCAAGTACTGAAAGATCTGTGGAGCGGGATCGAAAGGACCATTGTTGGATATTCACCGATCGTCAAAAGTATTTTATAAAAAATTAGCGGTAACATATTGTAAGGTTATTTTTACGCATTACGTATATGCAGTATTTTGATAACGTACGGAACGTATTTGGGATGTAAATGAAGTGAGTTTGCACGAAAAAAAATGTTTTTTTATGAATGCAGAGTGTAAGTTGTTGTAAATGATACGCCATTGGAACTTAATGAAACAATAGTTATCATATGAAAGAATACTTGAATGTTGTAGAAAGATTTTCGTGTTGAAAGCATTAAATTAGGTTGAGAAATAATGTTTCGGGACAATTTCTACTGGGACGCCACTGGTAAGAGACTACTGTTTTGCTACTGTGTATCAAAGAATTTGGAATAAATAAATGATTGTAGACATATGAGGAGTGAGTTTATGATATTGTATTAACGTGCAGTAAGGAATATGTATGCATATTTTTATTTGTAGAAATTTTTGTAGTATTGTGCAATAGGAAAATTGGATGCATGTTCAAGAATGAAGATAGAATGTGAGGAAGTTCGCTAAATTATGCGGAAGGAGGATTCCCACATTTGAAACTTTCATAGAAAGTTGAGATATAATGTGGAGGACGTACTGTGTAAATGTAATTGCAGTTAATGCTTTTTTCGGAGAGTTTTCTGTGAATTTAAAAGTAAATTCAAGATGACCACGTTCTTCTTAGTTTCCGTTTGCGTCGAGTCCATACGGACTTCTACTCGGCAAGAAAACGCACGAAATACACGATTGTAGTAGGTGAATTTTAATAGCAGCGCGAATATATTGTAACGCTTTGGTAATATGGCTTGGATCAGAATCGATAGGTGAAAGTTAAGTAAATATCGCGGGCGCATTGTTTTTGAAAGGACCACTAGCGTGGTCAGGTTTGGATTTTGTTATAGTTTCAGCTGTGCGTGTCTATATATATATATATATATATATATATATATATATATATATATATATATATATATATATATATAGCGGCTGCAATAACCCAAAAGGGGATAAATGATATATAGACATTCACAATAAATAAATAGTGATTTTCTTCAAGAAATTTAAACATTGCGAAAGCAGATTTGAAAATAACAGCAAATATTTTGTTGATAGTGTTTAGTAGTAGAGTTTGCGACGATAATAATATAAAGAAAGCCTAAAGTAACCCTTTAAGTAATCGAACTAAAAGTTTGTAAAATTTGGTTAAGACTTTGGTGATCAACATTGACATTGAAGGAAGTACATGTAATATGTGTACCATCGTTAGCAATATAAGTCGATTGTACAAAGCAAATAAGAGTTTCAATATATTTATGTGGAAGTAAATATTCTTTATTGTGTCAAACGTTTACATTGAAGGACAAACATTAAAGCATATTGTGATGTTATATTAAATCAAAGAGCCCGTGAAGTAACGCAAGTGAACGATAGACACTGCGCTGAATCCTTTAACGGATACGGGTGTCTTCTCTGTGTTGTCCATAGTGCATTTGCAAATTTTAAAAGGATTACTGAAAGCATACCATATGGACTACACTATACCTACGGATATAGGATTAATTAACATAAATTGTAAGAATCAATTTTAGATTTTGTTTAACAGATACAAGTACGATTAGCTTTTAGGTTCATGTTTGCTTGGTGGGTTAATAATTTTTCATTGTAAGTAAAATGGATAATCGAACTTTATCTATTTTTAATGTGTTTAGTATTAAGATTTTCGGGGCATTTTTAATCTTTAAGCATTGAATTTTTGTAGTTTTCTTTAAGCCATGTGCGTGTACATATTTACAATTCCAAATTTGTCAATATATATTCAGTATTTAATTTTCCTTTATTTTTTATTTGTGCCATCTATTGATCTATTGATAATTGAAATTAATCTTTGTTTATTTTGAGTTTAATGGTCGATTTGAAATTGCGTAATGACCCAGATGGATTACAAAATGTTATTTTAACTACTTTGGATTATTTTGCAGCCAATCAGGTACAGAACACTACTGACCGAATATTTTTATTAAGTATAAATTACACGACTTGAAATATTAAAATTTAAACCTATTGATGAATGTCTAAATACGATTTTTAAAGATTAAGTGTTAGATAAAATATAAAGATATTATTTATCATGAAAGCAACTAATGAATGTGTTGTTGAGATAAAATTATTAAACCGATTTCCTTTTTATGTTATTTTGATTCTTTTCTAAATTTGGTATTGTTTATTTAATTCAAAGTTTTATAACCGACAGAAATATAAATTTATAGGAATACGAGGTATTTAAATTAACGTTTTATGATTTGGGAATTTTCATGTGTACGAGTTGTG
The DNA here is from genome assembly GCA_036346205.1 of Vesta saturnalis. Lineage (NCBI taxonomy): Eukaryota > Metazoa > Arthropoda > Insecta > Coleoptera > Lampyridae > Vesta > Vesta saturnalis. The sequence continues at coordinate 433,959 of JARFJB010000726.1, read as the reverse complement.
TTCAATACGTTTACGACAACCCATGTATTTCAAGATTTTCTTAAGCTTTTGGGCCAATTTATTTTGAAGTGTGATTGAATTTGAGTGGTGAATGGTTTTACTGAGTAGTCTGCAATCCTGTCTTCCACAGTCAGATAGAATTAATTTAACATCCCGCCTGACTATTTATTCTAGCAAAATTTAAGATTGTGGTGGCGCATAGAGACAATTTTTCCCGGACTGAGCTTTGTAAGTTGTAGATTTACGTTAAGTGTAAGGTCTTTGAAACTACTTTCAAACATTTTACTCCTTATATTGACTTGGCAACCCGCATACTTTTGTAAGCCTGCACGACGCCTAGTGTGGTTTGAACGTGTAAATATCTCTACCATGTGGATCTTACCCTCTGCATGCAATCTTCCATAGTTCTCGCTCCTTAATTGTACCTGAACAAAAAAATCGAGTATTGAAAGATCTGGGGAGCGGGGTGGCTAAAAGAAAGGGCCAGTGTTAGTTATTCACCGATAATTCACCGCAAAAGTATTTTGTAAATTATGTATAAGGCATCTACCCTGTGGAGGTGCGCCATCATGTTTGTAAAACAGTTTTCTATAAACATTTACTGGCAAATTGTCTAAGTAGTCTGATTCGAAGTTTCGTAAAATATTCAAATATTCACATTTTATATCTAGAGTAATGCAAAAACTCTAAACCACGACGCACAGTAAACATTAAAATGCCAAGATTCTTGAAAATGTGGTTCTCTAAATACATTTAAACTCGAATCACTCCAATATTGAGAATTTGGGCGAAATAGTGCTCCATTCTTTGTAAATTTGGCTTGGTATGTCCAAATGATATTGTCCAAAAAATAATTATTTTCCTTGCGCCCAGTTATTATAAGTTCACTAAATGTCACTCGTCTGGGAAATGCAGTTCTTTTAAACGTTGCACAATGGAAAATGTGTATGAATGAAATTTATTTTTTGAAATATTCTGTGAACTGTTGACTTGGACAACCCTGACTCTAACTACGTATATCTTACAGACATTGTTAGATCTGCAGCAAAATATTACAAAATAGCTCTTTCAATATTTTCATTATTGACAAGCGGTTTATTTCTTTGTACTATTGCGTTGACGGATCAATAGTTCTTGGAATTCTCTATAATTTGTTTGATGATGGCTTCTGCTTTTGAGGATATCGAATGGCAAATGTGTAACATGTTCTTGCTATGACTTTATCACAATCTCCATAAATAATAATTAAGCTTAAAAAATCTTCGTTTGAGTAATTTAGGCGCCTCGGTATGATTGTTTACAAATTTTAAATAGTAGAATGTTTACAATTATCCAGCATTTGGTTGTTTTTCAACGCCATCTTGTCTTAGCCAACTAAGAGTAATTATTATATCAAAGTCACAGCAAAATCGCCATTTAAAATATTAAATTGGCAATATTTCTACTTATAACCTTATAAAAACACCCTGATTTTGAATCAGGGTGCCATTTGAAAAAATTGACTTGTTAGTTTTCTTTTTTGAACACCCTGTATAAGTAAATATTGAAATGTCACAAAAATCTAATAAACTAAGCCATTTCCAACACTACATAAAGTAAATAAAAAAAAGCTTCTTTATAGAAAAAATTATTCAAACGCCATTTTTGACAAAAACAAACTTAACTACGTCAAAAATCCTTAGACTTAGGTATAGGGCATGGTATTCCATTTAAAATAAGCAAGTTTATATCTACTTCCGGTATAACCGGAAGTGTCGCAACTGTCAAAATATTTTAGTCGTATATTCCTCACCAACATTAGTATGTTGCCAAATGCTCAAAATTTCCTATGCATGGTTTTCCGACAGGCGATCTATTTGGTTCCCGGTGAGGGCAACCTGTACGTAAAATACTTAAGTAGATAATGCTAGTAATACTCACTACCATCATAACAAAAGCCGTGTTATTCAAAACTTTCTGAAAAGTAATGACTGCAAAATCACTTAAGTCGTTTCTTCAAAATCCCACCTCTGAAAGCTAACAGCCAAAAATTCATACAACAAATCACAACAAATACTGACCGATTGATATCAAAATGCCTTAAACTGCCGTATGAGGGACGAAGTTCTATCTTGTCAAATAGTCGCAGCTCATTCATGTCCCTTTTCGCAAGCATCAATTAAAAATTCTCCACAACATCTATTCCTTGATTCACTTGGTTCCCTTGATGAAGGAATAAGTTGCATCTTCAAAGTAAGTCAGATCTGTTGGTCCAACTATTTGTTGCCTACCCTAAATGCGACCAACATTCTCCGTTTATCAACAGTACTAGCCGTACTGCGCCTAAAAGGGGGTCCCAAAGTCTATCGTCCAAGTAACCAGAAAATTAGCGAATACATTTCACATATCTAATATCACAAGAATTATTTGCATTTTTATTAATTAATTTGAGTTGCATCGTGGTTAAATTAAAATGAATTAAGCGTTAAGTTATGAATGTAGTTCATAATACTATGGAATGCATTATTTTCTAGATTTTATGTTAAAATTGTATTATTGTGTAAAGAAGTGATGATTTACGATTTACATTAAAAATTCCAGCAATATATCATACATCTATCGATTTAGATTCTTTGCTTTAGTTCATGTCAAAATAAATAAATTTCGTGCAAATATTTTCGTAGTGTGCATGCAAAGATTTTTGTACGATTTCGTGAATGAAAGCTGTTGTGTTTAGATCTCAGTTAACTAGATTAACTACTTTAAACTATAGTTCACGCCTAGTTAAGTATTCGACTTCAATCGTGTTTCACAATATAATTAATGGGAAAAACGTCAGAAGCGTGATAGCATCACTGCTGTAATAATTAATAATGTATTTATTATGCTTCCATATTCATTAATGATAAATCGGTTATAGGCAAATCAAATATTTCTTTACGAGTAACATGATTGTTTAACGACCTGATTATAATCTTCCACTTATTATGATAATTGCGTAATAAAAGTAATGAGAGTTGTTATTAATAATTGGTAGTTCTATACGCACTATAAATCAATCAAACCATCAACGAAACAGAAAAGTAGATTTTTACCCATAATTGTATTGTTAAATCAAGAAAATATACACTTGGGAAATCAATTGCTACGTGAACTAATTTTCTACAATCTCATTTTTAAAGTAGTTACTTTATGTACTTTATTTTTGTTACATTATGCTTTTATATTTATAGGAAAACCCGAACCTTCTATAAGATGGTGGCGAGGAGAAAAACTTATTGATTCTGTCGATACAAGAAGTGGATTTGCAAGTGTTCGTTCCAACCAGCTCGTCATTAAAGGTCTTAAAAGGTCTGATCAGCATGCAGTATTTATTTGTCAAGCATCTAATAACAACTTCAGTCAGCCAGTGTCTGCTTCAATAACTCTGGAGATTTATTGTAAGTACATTTTGTAATTTAAAAGTTTTCTAATCTGTTGTGACAGCGTGTAAAATTATCCGTATTTCTGCTTTGTTTTATATCTTTATTTCTATACAGTGTATTTTGTACTTGTCAGTGTATTAAACTTTAAACTATCGCATTACAATTACACAAAAGTAAACTGAAAATCATACAAAAAAGGAATTGAGTCATAAATTGTTAGGTACTCTTTGCTTTTTTAAGGCCATCTACTTTATGATTACCTTTCATTGGTGGTGTGATATGACAATGTACAATATAATGTTGTTATACAGGGTGATTCCAAATTAGATACCAACCTTCAAGGAAGTGTTAGTATGGCATATTTACCTATATCCAAATATCTGGTGTGGAACACCACACTACCTTACAACCTACAACATGGCAATTAAATGAAATGAAATAATTTTAATACAATTTTTTTAGGATAATTATGCAACGTCTTATATAAGAAGTTCGTTACGGCAACATTGTAAACGCAAAAACAATAATTTACGTCAAACAGACGTTAAAAACTTCATGACAGAGGTTAATTAACATCTAGGTGCTAACTTTAAAGAAATGAAATAATTTTAATTTCAATTTTTTAGGATAACTATGAAACCTCTTTTTTATACGTTCATAATGAAAAAGGCAACATTGTAAAAACAAAAACAATAATCTGTCAGAATGACGTTTAACCCTTCACTGCATGATTTTTTTTTTCTTCACGAAATTAATTTACATAACCTTAATTGCATTATCTAAGACAGGAAAAATGTTTAAAAAAATATATCTTTATTTTTTTTGTTTTTATTTACAAAAAAGTTACTGTTGTAAATTTACAACATCATGCAGATAATGAAAAAAAATTAGAAATGAAAGTTTTTAAAACAATTTTTTTTTCGTGTATAGCACAATGTCACACCGCATTTCTCGCACATAGTTTGTGCATACCCATTGCAGTTTGGAAATTTGCACCGTCCTTGTTTATCTGCCCAAATAGGCCAATGTCCAGAAGCATCTGTCCTCACTTCTTTCACTGGAACTGATTGTGTAGGTCCGCGTTTCTTTTTTTCTTGGAGTTTTGCCTCAACATCCAAATGGGAAGGACGACCACGTTTCAACCCCGTACTTTTTCCAAAACCGCATAATGCTGCAGCCAACTTGGTTCTAAATTTTGCTTGAGTCAAACAATCGTTCTGAAGACCCTTTGCTTGATGAACTCTTTTATATAAGATCCAAGCTACTGTTACATCAAGCAAATGATAAAATACTCTGAAGTACCACTTTTTACTTCGTTGGATTATTTTAGGCGACCAAGGTTACTGTCCAAAGATCTACACCACCCAGTGGCGGTTGTACTCTTTGATTATAAAAGGGCAGTCAATGACAATTTTTTTCTTTTGTTTTCTATCATACCTCTCAGCCAAAGCTATGGGTTTTTGACCTGCAAATGTGGATAATAAAGTTACTAACTTATTATCCTTCCATACAACGGAGGCTATGTCTACACCATTGCATGAAGTCACCATTTCAATAGATAATCCTCTTTCTTTTTTTTATTTCTTTTTCATCCGGTAGAGAACAATTCGGTATTCTATTACGCCGTACTGTCCCCAAACTATATATTCCTTCTTTTGCGAGGTATATAAGAAGTGGAAGCGACGTGTAATAATTATCGAAGTAGAGGCGAATATGTTGATGCCTTGGAATAATCCTTGCCAAACGCACAACAACGTTGGACGAAGCACCAAGATCAGGTTCACCAGGAAGTCTTTTGTTATCCGCGTTTTCTTGTCCGGTGTACATTTGAAAATTATACGCATAGCCTGATACACCACATAAAACAAAAAACTTGAAACCCCATTTATTGGGCTTCATTGGCATATATTGTTTGAGGTGATGAACAAATTTGTTCATCTACTGACAAACAGTTTTCCCATGGAATATCTTTACTAAAATTGGTGTTCAAGCTATCTACCAAAGGTCTAATTTTATGCAGTTTGTCATATTTGGGATCATTAGGTGGTGCAACCGAAGTGTTATCGTTGAAATGTAAAAACTGCCTAATTTTTTCATACCGATTCAACGACATTACGTTTTTGATTTTTTCAAAACCTAGATCATCAGACCAGTACTCTCTAGTATTAGGCAGATGAACCAAAGACATATATAAAATAATTCCTAAAAATTGTTTTATCTCATTATTTGTAACGTTCAAAGCTTTATTGACGTTTTTTTGTAAAGCAAATAAATTACTTTGCTCTACAATCTTGTCCACAATAACTTCTGTAAAGAAGTTAGAGAAAAATTCATATGGACTTTCCAAATCTAAAATTTTTCACGGAAATTTAGACTCGCCTAAAAATTCAAGTTGATGGGTGTTCAAAATAAGGTTCCTTTTCTTCCAACTAACATCTAAAATTACCTACATTACTGATTTTATGATCATAGATAAGCGGTTTTGTTACCTGAGTTACGTATATTTAGAATCCCATTTGTTTCAGCAGCTTCTTCTTCTACTTCTTCTTCTATTTCCTTATTTTCGTTAACAACCTGCCCCTTAGCCACCTGATCAATTATATTGTCTACCGAATTACCACACACATTGTCAAATTCCTCGACTTTATTTTCAATTTCATCATTATCAGTAATTTCATTATCCGAATTTTCAGAGTCCCGAAGTTCAAAATTTAGATCGACAACACTATCATCGTCATCAAAATCACATCCATCTTCACTATCAGACCACATAGACCAATTATAGACAATGTCTTCCAAATCTTTATCAGAAAAAGGTTGTTTTTTTTTCTTATTTTTCCAACTCATCTACAACGTGGTTGTATATTATATGCATGATGTAAAAAAACCACAAACAAATATTTTGAAAATAAAACCGCATGCATTATTATATCTTATGAAAACCTTGGCAAAATAATCAACTTACCTTATATTTGTAACGTATTATTTTTAATTTTTCTGAAAAACCTCAATTTGACAATTTTTTGCACTTACTACTTGTTGCACAAATGACAACTATCTAGGTTATGTTGCGGCACATGAATTTCTACATTATTTTGACAAAAAGTTGATTTTCATGCCTTCTATGGACCACTAGCAGTACTACATACATATGGTCTATGTTGTAAATGTACAACATTATGCTAAAGCAGAAAATAGTAAGTTTACATGATTTAAAAACGGAATGTTGTAAATTTACAACACTATGCAGTGAAGGGTTAAAACTTTATGTCAGATAGAGACATAATAGTACAGAAGAAATAGGTTTTAGGGTCATACTAATTCCCACAAAGACGGAGATTGATTTTATTAGTTAGTTGTTGGTATATTTTTGAAATACCAAGTCTAGAAAAATGTAACTATGCAAAATGTGTTTTTGGCCGCCATCTTGAAAAAACGTCAAAAATTAAAAAAAAGCTCATGTAATCAGGGAAAGTTTATATTTGGCCATTTTTTTCTGTATGGTGCCCTAATGAAATCCTAAATTTTTTAAACACAAGAAGTCGCCGCCGGCGTCGCCATCTTTTAAAATGACGGCAAATCCGTTGTTTTGAGAAAATCTCGTTTCTGATACATTTTAATGTAAACATATTTTATTTTTCATATACAAAGTTGTGGTGAACATAATTATAAATATTATGAAGCTCAACGCAATCTGAACCAAATGGATTATGATCTTCCAAAAATTTAAGTAATGTAAGGAAATCATTCATATCTCTAGATTTCTTAGCATCAGATATTTCAATGTATTGTTCACTGGTTACACGGGAGACATCAGTGCGATTACTCATAGTAAAAATAACCTCACAGCATGCAGGGTGGCTCAAAATCCATGAAGTTCGTTGACTATCATCCCTGCTTCTTCCACGTGTTAACCCACCTCTACTTTTTGTTGATCGCATTAAGGTTTTTTCGATGACCATATCTGTCTATATTGCAGCCCACAAGCTATTGTTTCTGCGAAGGGTAAGATGACCAGCAGCCAACAAGCTATAAACATCTCCATGTTTTTTCCAGTTCTCTCATTTGTTGCACATATACCCTGGAACATTTTGCATAGTTATTGTGCCCCGCAGCTGCAAAGAAAGGCAGCATGTGCTCTACAGCTTGCAAATGTATTTTCAAGTTTCCTGTTCGTTCAGCCCAAATAAATACCTTGGCAATGTCAGCCATATCTAGGTACGTGATCCACAGTTTTGCTGTCCTACTTCGCATCTTTAAAAAGTTCTTTTTCTTTTGCAATTCAGAAGACAACTTCAGCAGTTCGGTAGAGGAATTTATTTCAGAAATTGCAATCTCGCCATTATGCAGCTTATCGTAAAGCTCCACGAGACTCCAAATTTGGCAAACTTAACCGTATTTCATCTGTATCCATTGGTTCCATCTGTTCCTCACTTAACAGATCTGCCGGAAGTTGTAAGTTACTGTCCAGAACATCCTGAAGCAACATTGATGTAAGTACAGATGAAAGCAGTATGTGGCCTCTAACAGCTCTTGAATAAGCTTTACCTGAAAGCGTATGTGGAACTGTTTTTTTCTGCGTAAATAGTTTTTATGGTTTCTTCTATTCCAAATCCACAGCTGACCAATAGTACCTAAATATAACATCAGTGTATGGAAGCTACCAATACCAATTAATATGTTTGGAAATTCTTCAGATTTACTGCAAACAATTTCCATAGCCTTAATCCACAGGCACTGATCAAATGTTACAACTGGTAAAGGCATGTTGAGTTTTCTGCTTCCGAACATATAAACTTCAATGTGGTATAAACACAGCTGTGAGTTGCTGGATTCATATCAATCATAGGTAGAAATGTTGTGGCTACTACTACTGTATGTTCATTACTGATTACGACATTATGCATGTATCCATTCCACCTAGGACGTGGTGTCTTCAATAACTTACTGCTGTTCCACCCAGACCCAAGTCTATAAACCTCATCTACAAGTAAACGAGAACCGAAGCCTCGATAAACTGCACACCAACACCAAGGAGGATTGGACTTATAAGTGATCTAGGTCTTGAAGCTTGCACCAAAACCTGTCCAATGGAAATCTTCTTTAAGTCAAATATAATGATATCCAAAAAATGTTCCAAAACAGATGGCAAGAACTTTTTATTCTCATGTTTAGATTCTATTTCTGATGCCGAGGGATAATTCTCCATTGAAGTCGTCAATATTTTGATTTCTGCTCTGATCAGTTTTGCTGCTGCTTCAATTAGACTATATTTTTCTAATTCTGGGGTTTCTAATCTATTTTGTTTCTGGTAATCTAAGAGAATATTAGCCACTGTTTGACCCATAGTGACCATGTTAGGCATCCCATCTTTTGTGGAAACGGTGATGTTACCAAAAAAAAGTTCTTAAAGCTTTTGCAGTATGTGCGGAGGAGTATAAGGTTCATTACCCACTGATTCATTTTATAGAAACCGGTTCATCATTTTATTGAAACCACCTACATACTTCAAGAAAAGTATCATGTTTTCTTTCTCTACAGGACGGCCAACAGGCTTGTAATGTAATTCGTCGTGGGAATGTTCTCTGTACTTCTTTGGGATACGGTCGCTGCATGCTTGGTCATAAGTGGCATCTGATGCTGGTAAATCATTAACTGATAACAATCGTGATTGAACACTGGCTGACCATAAATCATTTCTGGAGTTACACGCATCCATAACAGATTTTTGAAACATTACTGCACGGACCTGCATAACGTTATATTTAACCCGTTTCTCACTGTCAGTAATATAGCGACCAAAAAACAGTGTTCTTTAAATGTAAATGTTGGTATATTCGACCGCAATACTCTACTGCAGCTGGCTATTGCTTCATCGTGAGTATGCAACTTCAATTTCGTATCACTCTAGATATTACTTGGATTTGTATTCAAACGGTGGCATTTGACATGGACACTCAGGGGGTGATCAGGAAATGGTTTAAATAACTCATGGATATTGTCTTTTCGAAGTTTACTTGCACTGATGATATCTTGTATACCTTTAGCGGACAACTTAACAAACTTTGAAGATTCGCTTTCACTTTCAGATCACAAGATACAGTTATTTTCTGCCATTTCCAATTATCGTACTTAGAAGACGTCACTACTTGAAAAAGTCATCTGAAAAATAGAATGGAATATAAATATTTTTACACACTACCACCTACTTCATGTTCCATACGAACGTAACGTCGGGTAACAGGGAGAATCCAGATGGAAATTTTTGTATGGTCTAATGGCGATAAGTATTGAGATGACTGACGTATAGAACATTAAAACCCAAATGATTATTGAATAGCAATTAAAGGATACCAATATACATAAATGAATAATAAATATTAAATGAATGGGATGATGAATGATGTTAAAGGCAAGGAGTTAAAAAATAATAAAATAAATAAATAAATAAAAAATATAAACTGTCCCCGACATTTTTCCCGATTACACGGGCTGTTTTTTTAATTTTTAATATTTTTTCAAGATGGAGGCCAAAAAACGCATTTTGCATAGTTAGATTTTTCTAGACTTTTAGTATGTCAAAAAGATACCAACAAAGAACTAAGAAAATCAATGCCCGTCTTTGTAGGAATTAGTATGAGGTATCACCTATTTTTTGCATATATCTCCTGTACTATAAATGCATGTTAACGTAAAAAAATTCCAAAGACGCCCGTTTCTATAAAAATATCCATAATACAGCTTTAGCGTTTTCAATCATATTTATTTAATGTTTACATTTATTGCGCTCTACATTAAAACACTACAAAGATAGTTTATGTAAAATTAAATTTCTTTAAAAATACATCTACACTTAATAACGAACACTTAGGAATTTTTTGCTGCTAAATTACACGTCATATCAAAAAATTGCGTAGAACATAATTAATCGATATGCTTAAGGTCTATGTATAGGTATTTTTATATCTTTGAAATATGCAGCAGCTTTAGAAATATTTGATAAAAACCAAAAACTGCCCCTAATAAACCCCCCTATCCACCGCTGGATTTATTCCAAAATCAGCTCTAAGCCGAATGAAAACAAGCTTAAATACAAAATTTTAAATACGTATGTATTTTCGTTCTGGAGTTATCGTGGATACTAACATACATCTACACACACATCCACACATCCAGGCATGATGGCCGATCTTGGCGAAATTTGTAAAATGAGCTACTAAGCCGATTTACCGATAGCGAAAAAAAAATCGATTGCATAACCTTCTATACGTACATAATATGTATATGTAGGTTGGAAGATCAAATCTACGGTTTTCCCTATTTTCTTTCAGTTTCAGCCCGTTCTGTAGGAATTGATCCTTTTAAACAGTAATTTTAGTCCAGTTTTCAATAGTAGAAGAAAATTGTAGAGACTTAAAATCCGAATGTGAACGAAACCAAAATCGATTTCAAATTTTCTATTGCTTAAAATAATTTTGTACATGTTGTGTTAAAATAGTCTAAAAAACCAACTCCCACAGAAAAGTTTATCATTAGAGTAAACAACAATACACTTAAATATGAGATAAACAGTTCATTTGAGATCGATTTTACTAAAGAAATTTGCATTGGCCGCATGCTAGGGTTTGAGTCTAAAATATTAGAACCAAATGCTTTACATACATCTGCGTCAGACATTCAAATACTTAAACAGTAATCTACACGTAGAGTGCAACGTTATAAATGGATAGAAACGGGAAACCTGCTAAAGTATTATATGAAATTGATGTTTCAGTTCCAGCAGGTTATCGTCTAGATAAAACTCCAAGCAATACTCAATATTTAGAAGTGAACACTGACATATTAGTAATATAACAATTAATTTGACTAATCAAAAGGGTGAATTAATAGACTATGGTGAAAGTACGCTTAGAACTAAATGAACATTGGTCTGAGAATTAATCAAGGACCTATTCCATCTTTCAAAAATTCATATAAAAGACATCACCTACAGTAAGTCATTAATTAGGCACCAACCTTCGTTGAGGTTAACATCTTTTTGACGACAATTGATTTAAAATTTCTCACCCATAATGGCAGAATCGTTAAACGTCTTTCAAAACGTACATTTTGATGATACTATAATTAAATCAGATATTCACACTTATCTTCCATATGGATCTTCTAAATATGGATCTTCCGAAGAAATACGCATCTTAATTCAAAGTCAAGATCTAATTACGGCTACTTATGATAGTTTTCTGTACATAGAAGGCAAACTTGAGCTCAAAAAAAGAAGATGAAAAAAGATCATGCAGCTTAACCAACAATTTCCCGAACTTTCTTTTCGAAGAAATTCGTTATGGGTTAGGTGGCCAAAGAGTGGATGTTTGCAGAACTCCAGGTATAACATCTACGCTTAAGGGATATATTTCTTATACCGCAAGCAAAAGCAAATCACTAAGCCATTTGGGATGGTCACCAAAGAATGAAGAACCATTATAAGTAGAATTCGATTAGCAAAATGGAGAAAAATCTTTTACAGTATGCATACCATTGAACCACATATTTGAAATAATGGAGGATTATCGTCAGGTAATCGTGAATATGCGCCAAGAGTTGGTTTTAATTCGATCTAGAAGCGATATAAACTGTTACTATGGTGAATTTGATGCTACAATAACCTTAAATACAATTAAATGGAAAGTACCACAATTAACACTTGCTGCGAAACTTAACCTGTTTCAAGAAATCAATAAAAATTCTATTATTACTGTCTCATTTCGTCAATGGGAGTTATATGAATTATCTGCTTTAAAACAAGCAACCTCAGACATATGCCCAATAAAAACGTCGACACAACTACAAAAACCACGCTGGATAATTGTTGCATTCCAACAAGGTAAAAGGTACACAAAGTCAGCAAGAGCAGGAAATTTTGATCACATTAACATCAGAAACCTTAAATTAGATCTGAATTCGGAGTATTATCCACATGAAGCAATGAATTTGAACTTTGGTGCTAACCAATACATAGCTGCCTATCACAATTTTTTGAAATTCACATGTGATTACTATCAGTGTTGGGTAGGATCTAGATCAAAGTGATCTAGATCCAGGATCTAGATCCACTAAACGGATCTATGATCTGGATCTAGATACTTTGCTCTGCTAGGATCTAGTATCTGGATCTAGATCGCATTTTAACAGATCTTTAGTACGTGAATCCAAAGATCCATTAGAATATTTTAAAATGTATTTTAAGAGTATTTTGTGAAATTTTTAACTGGCTTGAGGCAACAGAGGTTTATATTTAAAAAAATACATTATGCTCCGTTACAACCGTTACATCCGTACCCCACAGAGATACATACACATTTACACAATTACCTACTGCCTGAGGCATGTTAAATTCCGAAATAACCAATAATAGAACTATTCATTTTCTTTGTTAATATTTCTGTCGGTTGTTTTTGTTTCCCAAAGCTACAAAGTCAGGTAATGACTGCTAAGTGCTAATCTAATGACTTAATGAGTAATGACAATGGGGTCATCCATCCATTAAAGTAGGTACTTAAGTTAAGTGGAACTGGAATTCCCTGTTGCTAATTTAATCGAACAAAAGGAGGTATAGAAAAACAACAATCTTGTCTTCAGTTCTTAATTAATATTAATAATTAGAGAAATCTCGAAACAATTTTGGGAATGTCGGATCTTTATAAAAGATCTAGATCCCATTTCAAGGATCTTTGGTCTTTATTTAGATCCATTTTTACGGACGGATCTTGGATCTTTATCTAGATCAGTTTTTAAAATGTGTTTGGATCTGTATCTAGATCCTAAATAAATGGATCTTACCCAACACTGATTACTATGGTGAATCCCTAAAAAACTCAACAGTGGACAACAAATTAGAAGTGGAATCTCTAACACCTTTCTATAATGGAATCGTTGCCTATGGTCTTATTCTTCATTATGCTATTGTACAGTACAGCCGGCTCACTGAAGAAGTGAAAAAATTATAATTATTGTAATATACACTGTATATTTCCAGTACATAAATAAAAATGTTATAATTATTCGCTTAGTTTTATTTCACCCTTTAACGATGAAAGGTGCTCAGAAACAAAAACGTCCAATTGAAAATCACGACTTTGATGAAAAGTCTAGCACTCCAAAACATGGTGATTTACTTCCTAATAGTGCACGTGAAATTATATGCGGCCCATCCAATTGCGGTAATACAAACGCAATTATGTCTGCTTACTGACAAAAATGGTTTGAAATTTAAACATTTATACGTATACTCCTAGTCATTGAATCAAAACAAGTACAAAGTTTTACAGGAAATCTTACTTCCAATGAAGGATGTAGGTTACTTTACCTTCAGTGACAATCAGGATGTGATTGAACCTAATTGTGTAAAATCAAGCTCTATTTTTATCTTCGATGATATCGCTTGTGAAAAGCAATATAACATAAGGGCATATTTTTTTATGGGTAGACAATGTTATTGATTGTTTCTATTTGGGTCAAACTTACAGTAAAATTCCAAAGCAACTAATTCGTCATAATTCGAATCTAATTATATTATTTGAGCAAGATGAATTAAACCTAAAACGTGTGTATGAGGATCATATAAGTCCCACCCTAAGCATGAAATTATTTCGGGATATGTTTTCAAAGTGCTGAGTAGATCCGTTTGGTTTCATGGTCATAAACTAGGATGCTGAAATTAATAATGGTCGCTATAGGAAAAGGTTTGATGAATATATAATACCTTTAACTGCTTTCAGTAGTTTAGTAGTAACTGATCTGTTTAGGTATTAACAGCTATCGGTTTAGTGTAAACAGTCTACCTGTTCAAGGTAAACCGGTACCTGTTTCGGTAGTAACTGATCTGTTTAGGTATTAACAGCTATCGGTTTAGTGTAAACAGCTACCTGTTCAAGGTAAACCGGTACCTGTTTCGGTAGTAACTGATCTGTTTAGGTATTAACAGCTATCGGTTTAGTGTAAACAGCCACCTGTTCAAGGTAAACCGGTACCTGTTCAGTAAACCTGTTTTGCTACAATGGATAACAATGAGATGATATTAAAGAAAAAAATTATTCAAGCTCGTAAAATAATACAGCAGAAATATAACAGTATTAAAACTGCTCGCGTTGATAATAAAAGAACATTTGAAAGTACTTATAAGCCCCTAATAGATCCTCTAACTGAAATAGTAAATAAAATCGATCCAGATAAAAAAAAACACCTAAAAAGGAGCCCATTGATGTTAAACCCAAAAAACCACCCCCATTCATATTTCCAAGAATGCACGGTACTTCCCCCACTAGCCCGCTAGCTCAAGTTTAACGGGCTCCAGGTTTCACTCTATTAGGTGATTCAAGAAAGGGTGCTACTAGCCCACTAGCTCAGCTTCAGTTTTTTCAAACAAATCCTCCTCCAGGTCTTCGTACACCATCCTTCTTAGATGCATCTATTGTAGGAGAGATTAATACTGAGGAAGAAGAAGAACTTCTTAGTGTCACAGATGATTCTACTACCTGTAATGGACCCATCTCAGAAGAATTTCTCAAGCAGTATCATGAATTACCTCGTATATACGTTGAACGTATTATGGGGGATCCTGAAGATTCTATTGATCATACTTATGGAGCCCACTATGATACCAAAACTGACAAATGGACAATTGGTAATACTCCCATTACAATTAAAAGAAGTGACATGAGTATTAGGGATGTCACGTATTAAGGAACTCCAGGATTATATGATCTGCTTATTATGAATGAACCCAATTTAAATCTAGTAAATTCGAAAGATACAAAAGGTTATAGAACTATTTTAGAAGCTACTAATGTTGCAAGGCGAGATTATGATGTAAGTGGGCAAATTCGGGGAATCCGCAGCAAAAAGTATACACAAATAATCATCACCCACAACTAAGGGGTGGAGCTATGTTTTTTAAGGAATTAACAAACAGACCCATTGAATATAAATATTGGAATGATATACATGAACTAATTCGTGATCTAGAGGTATTATGGGCAGAAAAATTAGCGGTAGATGCAGGTGTTGTAAATGACATAATATCAATTGTAGAAGAACTATATGGAGATGGATACATTGAAAAACCTAACAATCGATTTTTAACCAGCATAAATGCAAATGCATTGATGTCGACATATCACAACTAAAATTCCCCTTGATAAATTTGGACGTTCGCATAACTAGCATCAATTCAAGAAATTAACCCCTCGGTTTAAAGCGATTGATGATAATCAATTTGATATCGAGAATAAGAGACTCAGCAATGTTGCCAATCCAATAGATCCTCAAGTTGTCATCACGAATCAATACTATTTATCAGAAGATTCAATTTGGACGGTAACCGTTTGACACAGTTGGCGGACCCTGAAGAAGATGGTGATGCTATAAGTAAATGATATCTTGATTGTTGTCTACAGCCAGTTCAGAAAGCTTTTAAAGGAAACTAACGCTTGCCTAGCGTTGGAACAAAAACTACATCATATTAAAGAAATTGTTGATAAATGGTACCATGTCGCAAATTACAACTCGGTCAACGTTTGCACAACCTCACGATTCAACGTCTTTAGTCGATACTTCTTCTTGGCAGCGAATTTCGGCTGCTTCGCGTCGCCTTCGCCTTCTTCGGTTTCGGCGCTTAAGTTTTTCAGTGGCATTGTCGTCTTCTTCGACTTGGACGGTTACGAACGGCGGCTCTCGAGGCGCGTCCAACATTCTTCGCCGCCGGAACTTGACGTCGCCTTTCGCTGCAGAGAGAGCAGGCACGTCAATGGCATTTTCTTCTTCGGCCTCTTCGCGGCGGTCGCCGCCGCGTCTGGCACTGGCCTTCGGTGCCGATCTCTTGCCCTTCGACGCGCGCCGCTGTAGTCTTGTCGCCGCCGCTCAGTAACGAAGACGACCTTGCCCTTCGTCTGGATGAGGCGCCGGACCGCCGACTAATGTACTTCTGTGAACGACATCTTCTGCGTCGATCTTGTACGTGGAGACGACGTTCTTGATGGCCTGCAGCAGATCGCGTTTTCAGGCTCTTGATCGCGCCGTTCACCATGTCGGCGGTAATATCGGCGATCTTTCCCTTCTTCTGCTGTGCCGCGGACGCCTTCTTTTCGTCAACGAAATGCAAAAACCTGCACGAAAAAATTTCAAACGAAGGGGAACAATAATTAGAGGTTTTGATGACCTTTGGCAAGCAGATTTGGCTGAATTTAACAGATATGCCAAACAAAATAAGGGCTATAAGTATATGTTAGTGGTTATCGACTGTTTTTCGAAATACTTATGGACTAAAGGATTAAAAACGAAAACAGGTCAAGAAGTTACCGAGGCCATGCAAACAAACTTCAAAAAAGGACGGAAACCTGCCAATTTGCAGACAGATGCAGGAAAAAGTTCTACAATGAGCATTTTACTAAACTAATGCGGCGTTATGGAGTCAATAATTACTCCACCTTTAGCACAAAGGAGGCTGCAATTGTGAAACGTGTTATCAGAACCATTAAGGGTGCTCTATATAAGTCATTCAGCCTAAAAGGTAAATACAAATGGATTGATACAATTGACACCATAACCATGGATAATAACAATCGTAAACAAGAACTACCCGAATGAAGCCCAAAGATGTCGGTAATCATACGAAGCTAGAGGCTTACACTCACATAAAAATATTCGATAGGAATCGATATTCTATGGGTGACATAGTACGAATCAGTAAATTTAAAAGTATTTTCGCCAAAGGATACACACCCAATTGGTCTAGTGAACTATTTAAGATTGTGAAAGTTCGCATTACTAACCCCACTACGTACATGCTGGAAGACATGAAGGGAAAACCTGTACTGGGAGGGTTTTGTGAACATGAATTACAGAAAACAAAGTATCCTGATGTGTATCTATTAGAAAAGTGCTTCGCTCCAAGAATATTAAATTATTCGTAAAGTGGTAGGGATTGGATGAAATATCTTGGATCAATAAGGATGATATTGTTTTATAACATTTAACTTGTAATTTGTGAAACAAATTACTTACATTAGTTATACAGTTTGTATAAAAGAATGTAGCTTTGATGAAATAAAACGCACAAAAAAATAATGTATTTTATTTTTTATATATAAATATTACATTTTGTTTTTAAAATTTCATTATCTTATAAAGTGAACCTAAAGTACTTCTATAATCACTTAAATTTCTGGATGGCCATATCCCCGAATCTGGCCCACACCTTCACCCCAAGCAGGAATTTGAATTTGTATCTCCTTTATTGATTGTGTCTAGTATCCAGCAAAAAATTTTGTATTGCTCATCGTTTTCCAACGGTTGAAACTTATAGTTAATATTTTGTTATAATAATATTCCAATCAAAATATCGAGGCACTTGTAGTTAGCATAATATGCCGCTTTCTCAATACATTCAGGTGTAATAAATAAAGTGTCTTTGCAAGCAATATTTTCTAAGGTAGATTTAACATTTGTTGAATAATCAACCCATAATAAATTGTATAGATACATTTTAAGTGGTATGTCACCAAGTACATTCATATCGTCTAAGATCCTATCTACTTCATCAAAAGTTAATGAATTTTAGCCTTTATCGGTACCCAATTTCATAAAACTTTTAATGGTATTGTCTAATTTAATTTTTTTATCAAATAATGTCTTAACAATAACTTTATTTGCACATTTTGAGTTTATAGCACACCAGTAAAAACACTCATCAGGAATAACGATATATTGTAATATATTCAGTGCAAATAAATAGCTTTCGAGGGAGTATTTTCAGTAGATTTGATGACTACTGTACCATAGTTATTTCTGAAATTTGCTTTCAAGACTGTTCATAATGATAAAATTGTTTTCTAAAACAGAAGACGAATAAAATGCTGTGTAAAGTTAAATCCCCAAGGTCTAGTATCAAATTGAAATTTACTAATCGTTTATCATCAAAAGGATTAAGTACTACTTTACTCTGTTTGATTGTAAACAGATCATGTTTCTTTGACCTTATCAGATGCTGCTAACGCCTTATTACGTCACCATCAAACAAAACATGTTTATAATCATTTATCGTGATCTGTTTGACGCTTACGCGGTTAGAACCCTTTGATTTTTTTACTTTTCCATCAACCATTTAAGCATACATTTTTGTACGAAGTCCTATAAATTCCAACATAATCGCGCCATGATTTTCGTCTTTCATTAAGCCAGGGACTTTTTTATTTACTAATGCAATTCCAAAGATATTGTTGGGCCTATAATCAGATGTATTGAATTTATCAATGTCCACTTTAATGCATTGATAGATATGAGGATATGAGCTTAGCATTATTATGAAGCTTGGGTAGCGTGTAACCTTAATGAAAATTGTACAAAAAAGTTTTTGAAACGTCTAAAACACTGAATCCTGCATATATAGGTTTATTGAAATATACTTCTAGCTTATTCATTTGAATGATAAGCATATCATTATCAAATATTGTACAACTATGAAAATTTTGTTTGCTATGTAAGCACGAGCACCATATCGACCCTCCCATTTCGTTACTAAACGTATTTCCTTATGTTTACGTACATTTTCCATCAGCTTCCCAAAGACGCTATTAATCATTGATTTATAAAAATTTTTATCAAATTCATTTTGAGAATGCTGTAATATACGCTGTACTTTTACCAACTTTACTCCATATTTTATATATACTTTCAAATTTCTGTAATGAATTACATAATTATGTTTAGGACACAATGTAAGCAATAATTTCTTCATTTTGGAATTCGGTTATGTAGTAACGGAAATAAATATATTTATTATAACTGATATGTAAAAATTAATAATTTAAGTTAATATAGAAGTACTTTAGGTTTACCATTACAATTACAATTCTAGCTACGAATGCAATGTACTGACTGATATAAAACTACTCTTTATCTGTTTATAGTCATATAAACCGACATTCAAGGTCAAATATTGCAAACTGGTTATAACTTGTCGCAAGAGCTTCAGTTCAGAAGGATGCATACACCGCACTTTCTTTACAGTTCGTTGAACCAACCAACCACTTGCACTTAGCATTTTTGTTAATTAGTCATGGCTTCGGCAAACAAAAAATCAAAACTGTCATTAAAAAAAGAAAAACCATGCATATTGTTTTAGTGCGAGCACCAACGAGGGGTACTAAACCAATCCAGGCACCCCTCGAAAAACCCATCCCAATAATTTTAATTAGAGATAGCGATGTAGAGGATGACCTTTGAGGTATTTTGAAAAGTAGGTATACTTTTATTTCATTAAAATTATTGTTTCCCTTTATTAATTCATAGAGTATTTAGTACAATCAAATTTATTTATCGTTTCAGCATAACACCAGCAACTACGGTGATGCAACACCGCAACCGCTGCAGAACCTCCAATACGGAGGTAAAAATTTATCGCTAATAGATGAGTACCTTACTCAGTGCGAAGAGCAGAACCCACCAGCAACCTGCAGTGTTTAAGTAAAATGTGCGTGGTTACGTAAAATTTACGACTATGTTAATAGTGAGGTGACGGGAATGGAGCGAATTGAAAGACTTACCGAAGAACTGGCTAAGGCAAATCAAGAGAATGTGTGCGTCGTAATATTAAAAATACGGAAAACATTTTACGTTAGCATTGATGTGTGATGGGTGTGTTACCTGTATGTAAGTTAGTAATTAGGTTTTCTTTTTGTTAGTAGTAATTTTTTTAGAATGTAATTTATTTTTTGTCGGTAGTAATTTATGATGTAATAATAATAATAATTTTTATTAGATATGTATATATGTATACATAATAAATTAATGTTTTATCCTTTATCATTTATTTATCATAAAACATCCCTGTGTTAATACTAGTTAATAAAATGGGAGTACAAAAACATTCACCACCACCACCAGCACTACTGCAGCCACCTTTACTCCAAAATGGAGGGTAAAACTTGGAATTAATCAGACCAAGGGGTTCACCACCACAACCACCCATAACTCAAGACCGTACCCTCCAAACACAGGAAGTGTTAGGTGGTTGCAGGACGTTTTGTCAACATACATAAACTTTGAAAATTCTGAAGTGTTAATAGTGGAACGTTTAACCAGTGAGTTAGCTGAAGATAACAAAAATGTGGAAATTGTTCGCCAGAAATAGTTTTCTTTTGGTTAAGGTAGCGTTTAGCTTTAGTTTTTGTAGGGTAGGGAACTTAATTTTTTTTACATATTATACATTTACGTATTACAATAAATAAATAAATAAATGTATAATTGTTTTATTTCTTATGAAATATCTCTATCACATATCTAAACAAAGAAACAGAAAACGAGTGTGAAACTATTTAACAGTTGTTTTATTTAAAGGTTAAAAAGTGAAAACATAAATTAAGAAAATTGAAAATTATTATTAATTTTGTTAAATACATAAATTAGCAAAGTACAGGTCGTAGGTTCAAATCCTACTCGAGGTAAGGTTTTTATTTATGTATTTAATAAAATTAATAATAATTTTCAATTACATATTTACTTTTGAACTTATTCATTCATAACAAAACTTATAATAAGTTAAGGAAATAATTGAATCCTTAAGTAAGTGATGAATACAATATGTTAATTTCAAATAATTGCATAATTCCATGAAATGATAACTTAAAAATATACTAAGATGATTATTGTAAAATATCATGCATATAAGAAAGTGTGAAAATATAGTACAGTTAAAAGTCAAAACAGTTCCCAAAAGCATGGAAATCTGAAAACTTTACGCCATGTATTTATGCAATACAAATGACACAAATGTATTCATACATTTGCAAATCCCGTTTCAAAATTGTAATGTGCATTGGTGACTAAGATAAATACCGACTGTTCTCATTCACACTTGCATACAATGCTTTCAAAGCAAATTAACTGCGTTCATTATCCTACAATTCTTGAAGCAGTAATACTCACGCTCCATCGAAAATTGTAAATTTGGAGACCTAATCAAAGTAAATTAAAAAACAAGTGTTTTAAGTGCTGTTTGTTGTTTCAAAATTGAATTGGTTAATTTAAGGACCATTTTGATACATGTATACATGAAATGGATAAATTGAACGCACGTGTTTCTTCTGAGCTTACGTAAGTACAAAAAGTTGTGTTTTAATAGCTCTTTGTTGTTTCAAAATGGAATTGGTTAATTTAATGGTCATTCTTTCATATTTTGATAAATTTATACATGAAATGGATAAATTTCCACTTATAAAACACAACTGAGATTACGTGCAAATTTAAAATTTTCAGGAGCGCATCTTTTGTAGGACTTTATTAATGCCCTCTTCCGCATCCCCACCTACACCCTGAGAAAACGGACGTCCATATCGAGTCGTCTTTTACCTCTTTCAATAGTTATGTACATATATCTTTACTTACATCACACACCTTCAAATATACCTCACTTTTATAGTTCAAGTTCACGTCTATCGTTTACACAACAATAATTGCAATTATACATTCCATTCTAGAACAATACTTGTATTTCAAGTTAAGTATAATATTAAAAATCATACTGATTATACTATATGGGCAATGCATTTTATAATTGCAAGCTTTTTACTCATTCCGAGTACAATCCATTTAAATGGGTTGTAATTGCATATATAAATGAAAAATGTCCCAAGATACATCGTGAGAGTTAGTATTACTTTATTTCATAAAAAATCGTTGGAATTTTTTTAGCAAAAAAACATATTACAAATACTTTACAAATATATTGAACATTTATTATATTACATCACATTTACTATTAATACCTAATTAATTTGAAAATATTATTTTATCGAATTGTGATGTATAACATTTCACAGATAACGAAGGCTTTCTTTAATAAAGCTATCGTTAGAATTTTTTAGATGAACAACATATTACAAATATGTCAGGAATAAATAAAGGATTTTATCAGTATTTATCTTAAAAATTTATTGATTTTGTACAGTATTAAAATGTAAACATAAATTTACGCAAAACATCACGAGAGTTGTTAGCTACATAACATTTCAGGGTTAAAACTTTATTATTATGCGCTTCTTATCTTATGCATACTACCGTTTCCATCATTACACTTAACAGCTTTTTCTAATGTTACATTTTTATTCATTGCTAATTATTCACGATTGCATATCAGTGTATAACATTTATTTTATTTAAAGTTAAATACAAAATTTCACTTCATCACGTTATGTATGGTGCATTTTAAAATGAAGAGCTTTCCTAACGTCACAATTTTTATTATTTATTACATATAAATACAATAACTCATTTAAACACTACAACATATTAATACCAAATATGTTTAAATGTTTTTTTATTTTCAAACTCAAAGCTGCCTCATTCTTCTATTTATTTCATACATCTCTAAGTCTACTTTTAATTCTTTAATTTTTCGTAGCAACACCTCCAACCTCTTCTTTCGCTCATTAATAGTTAATACTTGTTCCTTTCTTGCGCTTCTTATCTTGCATACTACCATATTCGTCATTTCTGCTAATACTTAATCGTGCGCAACCAAGGAAGCATTTTATTATAAACCGAATCCTTCAAAACCGCTAACCTAGACAAAAATTTTTTTCATGAACTTATTCTATTTTTATACTTCTAAGAAATATCATACGATACCACTACAGGTTAATAATCTTTGACCTTGATCACTTTATTTTTAGACTTCTAAGAATTGTAATACGATGATGACATTGAAATTTCTATTTTTAGCTTTTCACCTTGACATACAAATTTCCCGCCAAAACGTTTGACCGCAGAGTGATCTTGTAATATGATGATTATGATGATGACATTACAATTTATATTTTTAGCGAGCTCCAAAAAATTAAATTTCCCGCCAAAAATTTGACCTTGAAGAGATCCAAAAGCTTACATTTTCACCACCAGAGGGCGAGTGACCTTGAACTGGTCCAGAACCTGCCCCTAATTACTACTCGCATGGATGGTGCGAGACGCTCCCACATTTATTTACGTAATGATGATGGCACGAAGTAGGTGAATAATTCGCTTTTTTTGCTTTGTGAGAGTGCAATAATTATTATTTTATTATACGCCGTAAAAATCAGTGAGCACGCACCATTCGTGCATAACTTTAAGATAAGCGCGAAAACTTTGTGTAGCACACAGGCGGCCGAACGTGACACAAAATATACCTCTTGCGTACGGGAATGGTTGCTTTTCTTAATTCTGCTTGTGCTTACTTATTTATACTGTTGTTATGGGTTGATTGAGCGATGTAACGAGAATATAAAGATAATTAACAGTACATTAACTTATTTTGCTCTGGTAGTGAATAATACACTAAACTACTTTTTTTAACACTTTTATTCAACTCACTTTGTCTGTCCGGTTCAAATCTTGTAATTGAATTTTCAACAACTTCCTAATCTCTGATTGAGTTGAAATTTGGCATACATGCATATTCTTGATGACAATATACGTGTTTTTTGCTTTAACTTTTGCGGCCAAATTTAACCAAACATGGTCGAAATTTTTGTTTATAAAGCTAGGGGCTTGAAATTTAGGACTTGAGTTTTGACATAATTTATTTTTCTACCCAGTAACATTAAACATTTTTGTGTCTAAAAATAAAAGCATACATGGTATCTTATACTTATAACAAAGCCTATCAACACCTACATTCAAACAATGAAGTGCAAGGCACTACAAAGGCCCCACACTTTTATTTTTAGTCGCAAAACTTTTGATGTTATGGGTAGATACAAAAATCATTTTATTCTTTTTAGTACAGTTCGAAGTAAAAGCGTTTTTTAAAAATGTTTTTTTACTTATTTTTTATAATACTGAGAATATTATCTTACTTTATTTGGTGAACATTGAGAAGTATTTCTTTCTTTATTTGATGTTCGTTTAATATTTCTCTTCAATCGCTTATCCATAGCATATAAGGCGGGATGCAGGGTCTTATCGTTGTTTAGATGGGAGTCGGTGACGTCGTGACTTCGCTAGTTCCTGCTGTCAACAAACTGATTGTTACCTCGTGATTACCTTTCGCGGTCTGTTCTTCGTATTTTTAATCATAAAATTTTTAATAAGTATATAAAAATTATATTTTTCTGTGCCTTGCCACGATTGACTGGACTAATAACCGCGATCGACCAGTCGATCGTGATCGACCGGTTGGCCACCCCTGGTATATGCCTTTTCTCAGCCCCCTATAAACATTAATTGGCAACTTCGCATCGAGTTTTTTGGGGCAAATATGTAGGGGCGAATTTTAGGGAAGCGAATTCTCCAGAGGCGAATATTCTGATGCCAAAAACTACAGGGCAAATTTTTCAGAGGCGAATATTTCGGTGGCGAGTATATTTAAGACCGGTATAGTAAAGCTACAACGATAATTTTTTGCCCATATTAGCCTATTATTATCCTTCTTACAGTCAACAAAGGTTTTTCTTTAGCCTACAGGTTAAAGATTTTCCACTATTAAGTTTGTATGACAAAAATTCTAAAAACAACTTTATAAAAATTATAGCCTAATGGTTTGATAGCTCTGAGGCTAGTTAATCTTGAAAAATGTTTACCCGTTGCTCTGTTCCACGCTAAACTTAATTCACAACAATTGACACGATGGTTTTGTTTGAAAATATGACGCATGGCTCTCATATTCATCGGACTTATTTTTGAAGTTTACCAAAATTGGGCTTTTCTTTAACTGCTCCTGTTGTTTTATATAATTTATCGATATTTCGCACAGTATAGCGTGATAATTGCAATTCCGTAGCAATTTTACCACAAGAATTACCGGATTTGTATAAATTAACAGTAACTTGACGTAAATCGGTAGACAATGCTTTTCCCCGCACAATTTTGTCAAGTAAAATATTGGAAACTAGTTGCTGATCTGTCATTATTAACATTAATAACTGGAAAATGTTTTGTTTTAACCCAAGGCTAATTTTATGACGAAATGGCTGTCTTTATTGCATGTGCCTAACGAAATGAATCAATGTTATATTGTTAAATTTAGTGTTCTGTGCATATCTCTAGTTTTATAATATTAGTTTTAGTGAAAAATAATTCTGGGCTCGTATAGAATCTATTCGTATAGCTATGTTATTGTGATTAAAAATTTCACTCATACTTACGCTAAATGTTGTCTGAGTAATCCCAGGGTTATCTATTATGAAATGGAAAAGATTCATAACAAAAGGTAGCTTCGAGCAAGAAAAAACATATATCATGACTTTTCTGTGCCCTGATACAGTAAAAATATCAATTCGCTTTTTGTACGAGACATCACATAAAAAAAGTAGGTCCAGTTATCGTATGTACTAATTACACAAATACGTCGTCTGCAGAAATTTACAATATACATGAAAATCAAACACACTCAAGGTGTAAATGCCATGCAAGTAATCTGGCATTTCCATTTGTGGTTTACGGTTTTGGTCCAGAAATTTCAGTTTTACCTGTCGCTTCTGCAGTGTCTCGTATTCACGAATTCTCTGATATTTTAGGTTTTGTCATATACATATTCGCCAAGTTTCCCCTTTTGGAAATGCCGTTAAGCTTTTTAGGTTAAACATTTTTCTGCCACTTGTCCAATACATCATTGATTACTAAAAATGCAAGTCGGACGACAAATACACCATAAGAAAGTATAGGTGGCTAACGTAAGGGTATGAAAATGTAAACTTTTACCATTATTACACATATTAAAATACTTATCTTTTTTGGGATTTTTTTAATGGTGTATTTGTATATTTAAGTTATATAAACTAAACGTTTCGATAACACTAGTTATCTTTCAAAATTGTTAAGGGTGTTGAAATTTTGTGAAATTTTTCAAATTTTACAAAATTTCACAAACTTGTTTCAACATCTTTAATAATTTTGAAAGATAATATTACTACTGACGAAGATAACTGTAAGTGTTATCGAAACGTTTAGGTTTTATAACTTAAATATACAAATACACCATTAACACAAAAAACCAAAAAAAGACTTTTTTTATCTATGAGCATGTTATTTGAACCGTTTCACAGTAAACCGATGTGTAATGTTATTTGGCAAAATGTCATAATAGATTTGGCAATTTAAAAGCTAAAGGTGTACAATAAAAATAAATTTTTGTTAAAATTTTGAACAAAATGTATGACAAGCGTTTTAATTGTTCTCTATTTAAATAAAAACAAATATAATCTACTCATATTGACCGTTAAGTTGTAAACAAATTAAAATTACCAAAATTAACTGGGGTGTTAAGTTGTACTTTAAAATTAATACCGATTTTGCATTAATATAGGATAAAACATCTGTTTATTTTAGTATCATTCGGGATTATGTAAGGGCTTTACGTAAATCCTAAAATTATTTTGATTAAGTTTTAGTATTTAATTTAAGGATTTCAATTCTGTGCATGAAACTAGAATTTAATGGTTCAATAAATGCTAGCTGATTCTCTATTGTTCCAAAACAATTTTCCAACTGAAATATTTTTTTCAGACAGCGTAGTAATTTTGAGAAGGAAAAAATGTATGTAGTGTTTTATTGCTCACCAACAAAACCGTAATGCCGAGAATGCGGTTACATCGGTCGGTTTTAAACACCAAATGGGAATTAGTGTTGAAGTGCATTGAGCAATCGAGAGTATTGTTGGTTTTCCGTGCATTTACATTGATAATGTTGAACGCGGTCTGACGCTTTTTCATTTTCGCAAAACATTTATAGTGTATTCCACTGAAAGTTTAGGTTTAATATTTAATTTCATTTATCAAAACCAATACGCCATTTTGCGCAAGCTGCGTATTAAAATTAATTTTCATTCCTTTTTGAAACAATCATATTTATATGTAGTACACTATTACCGTGATTGCAATATATTTTATGAGAATTGCTCAAATTGACTTCTTTACGAAAACTTTAACCAGAATGTATCTTTCAAAGTAAACCAAGAAACGCTGGCGGTGTCATTGATATTCTATACGTGAAACGATACCACGTTTGGGAAGTTCGTTCGCACGAACTATCTAAACAGCCGGGAGTGAACTTTCGGTAAGAAACTGCATCTAGATCGAAAATAGGCTACTTGTAGGATAATCTCTTCGTAAGAATATACAGAACTTTTTACAAGAAAAGAAAATGTTAACAAAAAGTCTTCTTATTGTACTTCTGTTATCGTACGATCAATGCAAATTCATTGATAATGAATATTTACCAACATATAGGATTAATTACTGGAATCTAAGTAAAGTTTGTTTGTGTACCTATTATATTCTTATGTTGTAATATGCCTAATTTTTAATTTTAGTTGCTCTTGATATACAAATATTATATTACTGGTACACATTTTCGTGTTAAAATAATATAACAGGTATTTATTTCAAATAGTTATAAAATATTTGTCTTCAGTCAACGGTAATAATTTTAAAAGTAAGATATAAATACATGAAATCTGAAAACGCAAATTTAACCCTGCTGTAGTAATTAGGAACGTATATGAAAAAGCCAACTACGAAATATAATTTTATCTTAGTAAAGATTAGCTTGATTTTTTTGACTTAACCAGGCATATAATTGATATGTTACGTTTTTAGCTGTGAATACCACTTTGAAATTAAAGTTTTTTTCAGCTTTCGACTTACATTATAATTTGATTAAATTTTATTAAATTTAATTAACAAACGTTTATTTAATAAAGTTCACATAAATAAATAGTAAAATTGTGCATTTAACATAATTTTGATTAGTTTTTAACTTAAGAGGTATATGGAGAGCGCGTATAAAAATCCGTAAAACTGTCAAACTTTCTGTTAGGTCCAGACTGTTACATTCAAGTTTAAAGAAATTCTCAGTACTGGATATCGTTTGTCAAATGGTACATATTAATCGTGCGTAAATATTTTCTTGATAATCATCTTAATTTTGAAAATAATTACCACTACTAGTAAAACTTACAATATATCTCAGTTGGTAAACGCGATATGAACAAAATGTTTGCGGTTATATATTTCTTTAATAAAATTGTACAGCTGTGCGTAAAGATATTTTATTGAACTACTATAGCAATGCAGTAAATACACAAAGTATTTTATATTTTGAAAAAATTTTCAATCGGCAAATGTAAAGTTAGGCAACTTACATGACACCATACCCTTAGGCGAAGTTATTACTACCTAAGTGGGTATTGACAATTAACGCTACTTGCTTACTGTATGACTAGACCATTTCTAATAATTGCATCCAAAACCCACTGTTGTTATTCATTACTAATCAACTATCATATGATTTGGTGTAATTATGATTTAAAATGAAATGAAATGAAATGCCTTGTAACACAATATTGTGTGAATTTTATATAAATATAAATTATATTTTAGTTATCACTCTTTAACATTTATTGTTTACGAAATTGCGTTAGGTAGGTACGTTTTTTTTACATACATAAATAAAATTATTCCCTCTATTCTAGTGAATTCCTTTATACACAAATAATAAAAACAACGAAAACGTTTAGTAATTTTATTCTGAACATAAAAAAAAATTAATATCACAAATAATAAATATTAATAGTTAGTATAAAATAAAGCTAGGACATACAGGGTGAGTCACGAGGAACTGTACATACTTCTACCATAAGTAGAGGCACCTTAGGGGATTATCAAATGACCATTAAAAAATGTCTTCTTGTTTTGTTTGTTAATATACAGGGTGAATTATGAATCTTCACCAAACCAATGTTTCGTCATATCTTTTCAATGATTAAGTCGATTTGTCTCATTTTTTGGTGAAAGTGTCTATTCGTGTCTAGCAACTAACTGACACATTCAGAATTAAAAATCCAGGACCGTGTTTATTCATAAATTAAGAAAGTTCATTACACATTTAAACATTCGACAAGAAAAGTGTATTGGGCAGATAGATTTTATTTTGAACGTATTTTATAATCGTAATATTTATTAAATTGTTTTTTACGTTGTTCCACATTGTTAAAACTGTTTTATTATTTGGTTATTGTTATTTATTTTATTTCTTTATTTATGAATAAACATATCTTGGGCTTGTTCATTTCATTCCGATTAAAATAATTACACGATTTTTTCTCAAACAAATAAGAAAACTAGGTTTTTACAAACATTTTTTATCTGTTTTCTGTCTATTACGGGTGGAAAAAGTTACATACAGGGTGAATTTTTGAGATGAACCAGATATGCCAGATTTCTAAATCCGACCCTGTAAATCAATTCAGTGTGTATCGTTACTGTTTATTTTAAAGATTTATTTTTAATAACTAAACATTATTATACAGTAAGATATTTTATTATTGCCAATTTTCAATTTGACTCTAAAATGAATCTTTAATTGAAAATGTGAGGTAAGTGTAACAAAAAATTCAAATACCCAGGTTTAACTATCTATTAATGCGCTCTGAAAAAATTGTATCAGATTTTAGAGAAATCATATACAGGGTGAAGTATTGGATATGAAGCAGTCCCACAAATTTTCACGAAGACGGTCCTGGATTTTTTTAATTCTGAATATGTCAGTTAGTTGCTAGACACGAATACGCACTTTCACCAAAAAATGAGACAAATCAACTTAATCATTGAAAATATATGACGAAACATTGTTTCCACCCTGTATATTAATAAACAAAACAAGAAGACATTTTTTAATGGCCATTTGATAATCCCCTAAGGTACAGGCTGTCCCAAATTCGAGGGCAAGCATAGGGATCTCGATGATTATAAGAGGTAGGATATAGGTTTAAATTCGTTTTTCGCGTTTGTCCACCTTATTATTAGGAATTTTCAAAATTCGATTAAACATTATTAAGGCACCTTTTTACGCACAATACTAATACGGTATTAAAAATATTATGTGACGTTTCGCTATTCTGAACCACCATCAGGTTTATTTTTTCTTATGGGGCTTAAGATATATTTTTATGTCGTTGGATGGAGAATGTTATGCTGATTTTAGCAATATATAACACTTTATGGTTTGATCAACTGCGAACTAAAATAATGAGGAAAATACGAAGAACAAGATTCCGCCTTCTTGGATCCAGCAAGGAATAATTACAGTAGTTCTACTTATTTAATTTGTTAAACTAGTTAGAACATCCAAAAAAATATAAAAACAGTAAAACAATTTAAAAAAAAACATTAACAAACCACTCAAACAAGTAGGTCTATGTAACACGGTCATAATAGCGACAACGCAAATTTATCGATAGGTAACAACAAAATAATTACAGAGACAAACAAACAAAAATTATTATAATAAATGTTCGAACAAGTTTCCTCCTTCTTGAATACAGTAACGAATTCTTCTTCTTCAATTGTTTACGCTTCTTTGAATGTTTCGCCTGGGAATTTGACGAAGTTCATTAACAACCCTATTCTGGGGTTCTTCTATATTTTACGGTGGCGTCTTATAAATCATATTTTTTAAATAGCCCCCGAGGAAGTAATCTAAAGGGGTTAAATCTGGACTTTTTGCTGGCCACCTAAGTGGTCCCCTATTTCCCATCCATTTATCAGGAAATTCGCCGTTAAGATATTCACTTATTATCGCAGCATTATGAGGAGTAGCTCCGTCCATTTGCCACCAGAGAGTCCATCTTTAGTTTATCGGAACATCATCCAAAAGGTCTGATATTTCGTTTGTTAGAAATGCGAGGTAGCGTTGAGACGTTAGGAGCCTATCCTTCCAGATTCCAACCCACACATTAAAGGACCGGTGGTCTTGTCCTCGCATTTGCCTGTTAATTCGTGGATTTTTAACGGACCAGTAGTGCTCGTTATTACGATTAAACATTCCATTAGTGGAAAAATTGCACTCATCCGTCCAAATTATTTGATTGAGAAAGTTGCGATTTTCCAGCATTTTGGTATTAAGTTGGTTACAAAAATCCAACCGTCTCATATCGTCCCCAGGCCGAAGAGTTTGACTAACGTGTAACTTAAATGGTTTATAACGGTGTTGCTTTAACACTCGCCAAACTGTCGTTTTGGCACTTCAATAGTTTGCTCTATTTCTCTGGTAGATGTTGAAGGATTTTCTTGAACCTAAAATGGACAACATAAAGTCATAACTCTCCAAAAAAAATGTCTGCTGAAATTAGCAGTGAAGTGAGTGGAAATTCTTATAATTAGTATAATACTAACAAATAGTACCTGATGTAATATTTCTTCTTCGGCATCTCTGTCTACTCTGCTACCATATGCATTTCGAGGTTTCTGAAAACATCCAAATTCTCGCAAATTTTGGTCTAATTTAAAAAAAATATCTCTGGTTTGGTTGCTGCCTCTCCGGATATTCCTATAAACATCTTTGTTCTGCTCTGACACTATTTCTATTGCAGCTATAAAATATCCTTATCATGTCTCGTTTTTCTGAATTTGAAAACATTCTAAAGAAACTTGCAAATTTTAAAGCACTAACACGAAGGATCTTGCAGTTATTACCCTTTTCACAATTAGAAAATCACATGACAAAATCCAACTCCTGAGTTTTGTTTGATTCATGGGTATCGTGATAATTTAATATTTAGTTTTTAATGTAAGAGTAATTTAGTTCGCAGTCGATCAAACCATGAAGTGTTATGTATTGCTAAAATCAGCATAACATTCTCCATCCAACACCATAAAAATATGTCTTAACCCCGATAAGAAAAAATAAACCTGATGATGGTTCAGAATATACAAAACGTCGCATAATATTTTTAATACCGTATTAGTATCGTGCGTAAAAAGTTGCCTTAATAATGTTTAATCGAATTTTGAAAATTCCTAATAATAAGGTAGCCAAACGCGAAAAACGAAATTCTAAATTTTTAGTTTTTGAGCATAAAACCAAATCCATTCGAGTTAGCTCAAATTTCTTTTCAGATTATTACTCGGCATCGAAATTAGCAAAAGTGCCAAATTATACCTATATCCTATCTCTTATAATAAGCGAGATCCCCACGATTGCCCTTGAATTTGGGACAGCCCTGAACTTGGTAATAATTTTCCATTGCGCATAATTATCTTGTAACACCGTTTCTTCACATATCACGCTCGATCAACGCTTTTCAATTCCTCCATTACTTGGTTTACTTTTTCAACATAATGCTTCAGGTCTAAGTGCGGTATTTCCTCAACTGCAACTTCAGAACCATAGTGTTCATCTGTAAGAGCAAATAACTTTCGTTTTGGAACACGACCTGTATAAATAACATTGTATTATGATTGTTTAATAATGCATCCAGAATCTTACGTTTGGCGGTAACCTGTGGCGCTTTAATTTTTGCTTCTTGAAATTTTTGCATGTTTATAGTCGTCCCCAAAAAGCTTAACCTGCATAACATACAGAAAGTCACTTTTGGTGTTAAACTATATAGCAGCGGACTTGCATCTGAATTCATATGAATCTTTCAATGCAAAGTTTACTCTCTTTCTTCCTACAAATTTAGCTTTAAAAGTTTCAGGGCCACTGTATAAAACTTCTAATATTTGCCTTAGAATCCCGATTTAACCCACTCTGTAATATTACCCATGCATTTTAAATGGAAACAGATAGCTCAGGTGCATTGAAAGAATAGCTACCCGATTCAATTTTGTCCAATTTAGACCTGACAAATTCCGCATATCACTGGGCATAGATTGTTTTCTTAAATCTCCTACGAATAACACGTTTTATTTCGAAATATCCAAAAGCATAAAGCTTTCTAGGACTAGAACAAGTGTGAATGTAAGTAAAGGTGATAACAAAAAAAATTACATTTAATTTATTTCAATGTAAAACTTGAATATGTCAAGCATATACTAACGCAATTTATACTCTTCAGATTCTACTTTCATCTAAGTGGCTAATACGTACTTTTCATGCATGGTCTTCGACACCTATTCATAGACCACGAAAGATATTGTATTCTTAAGGTTGTTTCTTTTAATGAATGTTTCGTTTCCTTCCAAATTTAAAAGAATTTCATAGCTTGATTTATTTATTTGTTTAAAGGAATCTAACCCCGGAAGATTACAAGTTGTGACGTATAAAAACTACAGCTACTTCCAACTTAATATGACCGATTCCCATTCGCGGAGCCTGTTTTTACAAAATCTTTTCGCTCACCCTACGCGTTAAAATCTATAAAATAAAACTTTCCGAAGACTTTTACTATATTTCAGTTTTGAAATTATAGCCCTCAGATGACATAATTCACGCCAGTTTAACTAAAAATACAACATTTGGCGCTAATTTTTCAAAAATCTATGTATAATGACAATGAATATATTTCTTTCGATAATGAGGCCTTGCTTGTGATTAGCCTTGAAGCTATCGCAATCGTAGACATATGCCGCACGTTCCAAAGTATCACTGAGGTTTAATCCAGGTGATCGGCTAATCGCATTTTGAAAATGCCCTTGTATATTAGTTATAATCAACACATGAGATGTGAACTTACATGAGGTAACTGGATACTCTCCGTACTTTTTTCTGTCGATGTGAACACATGCTTTATGGCGGTCCCATTCTTGAATCTCCTAATCCTGATTCACCCCTCTTGAAACCTGTGACGCGCTAGGACCGATTCTATAACTTGGTTCGCTTAGATAGCTTGAAACGTATAAAACGTTCTACTTACTGGATGCAGAACCGCTATAATTCTCTTTTCGTCTAAATTTGGCGACTATGTATGGAAAAGACATATCGTTTTAGAATTTCGAAGCCAAGCTCATACCAAAGTTCGTGGGTCGGTGTCACATTGGACTTATGAAGTTCGACTGAATGGCCTCTGGTAGTTTACAACGAAAAGGACCTTGAACCTAATTTTTCTCATCTTCTAAAAATCCTGTTTCGAAATCAGATGATTCAATGCGTACAGTCTTGCCCTGATATTAGAAAACTTATCCTAATGGGTGTTCCTATGCACCATAAACGTCACAAGTAGTTTTCACTTTTTTTAATTTGGGTGGTTAAATGGGTTCTCTTCGTAGGGAAGGTTATTTATGGATACAATCACCTTTCTTTACTTTATGGACCGCATAAATTTTTTTATTTCATACTGTACTGTAATATTGGGTATTGTTGCGGCCAAGGCATTATTATTGACATTCGAATTTGTGTTGCAGACATTGCCTTCCGATGGTATAGTTTTTGAAGAGGACTCTTTTTCTTGCCGTTTTGTAACTACTTCCACAAAACTTTCGCCGCCTTGAATCATGCATGCAATTTTGATTTTGCCAGCAAGAGAGTCTTCAACATATCTTTCAGCGACGGTGTTGCTTTTCCACCCTCCAAATCTTTTGAGAACCGAAATATCGGCTCCAGAATCAGCAAGAAGGGTAGAACCTGTACGTCGCAGAGAACGTCCAGTATAACTGTCAGAGTTTTTTAATCCAAAAAATTCCGCGATTTTTCTCGCCACTCCATCAATTGCGTGAATTACAACTCTTTGATTAATGCACCGCCTATGCCGGTATCCCACAAACAACTTATCGTGCTTAACATGTTTTAGTCGTAAATTGACGTATTTTTGATAAAGAGCCAAAAAGTTAATTCCTTCGCCTTTGATTATTGTAAATACTCGTGCCTGGTTAGTTTTTGTTTTAGGAATGGTAATAACTGCTTGAGATTCAGTAATTTCTATGCCTCTTATATACATTTCATACAGCTCCTCACGGCGGCAGCTTCCAGCCATTCCAATCAGAGGAACCACCTAAAAATAGACATTATTTAAGGAACAAATTGTTCATAAATACAAAAAAGGAACTTATTTTTATAAAAAGATACTCCTTACCTGGAGCATTTTTGACGAATTCATAAACTTCTTCTCGGGTGCTTGTTTAGCCTGGTGACCAACTGAATAATGTTTTAAAAATGGTTTCAATCTTGCAAATGTTGATCAATATTCTCAAATACAAGCAGCATTGATTTTACCGTCGAATATTTGCTCCACAAAGATGAACCGCAGTATTTTTTGGATTAGAAATGGAACAAACTGTACTAAAGCTATGTACTCGTATTTAAAACGGAAAAACTACTCACCAAATGATATAAATATGCCAACATAGCCTCCTCATCAATTATTTTCACTTCATGTTGACGCCGACATTCATTAAACACCCGGTATTCTTTATTATAGCGCTCCTCATACGAGTGGAATAAGTTTTGCTGTAGCTGCTTGCTTTTTTCTAAGATTGCGTCAGAATTCTTCATACTTTCATCACACATTTTTACTTTTTTGACTGATCGCAAATTGTGAACAAATAACCCTAGTATCCCTAGCAACCCCGCTAACCACGATAATTATCCGTATTTTCCTGACGCAAGTTTGAAGAATACATTTTTGGTTCTTCTTAATTTTGAGTGAGCTTCAGTATGAAATAAAGTACGTTACGTTATTCGTCCGGTACCCGGATATTTCGTACTCATTACGCAAACGAATTACTTATTTCGTCCGTAATATCCGTTGGTCCGGACTTATAACGTAAATAACTATTTTAGTACCGTACTCAAACTCCAGAACCGTTGGCTGTCAACTTGGTCGCTTTACTTAGCGGTGTATTCTTTTGTTTGGTACTACGGTCTTAGTTGCCATCCTGATATCATTATTAATTGTGACCATCGTCATCATTCACTCTATTCTACCATTTTAGAATTTCCTATAAAGAATTCAACGTTTTACGAAGTGTTATGTACTGGCTGTTAGGCCACACATCATACATACATCTATGACATACCCAGTCTTTTAAAATTTTAAAATTTTAAAATTTTAGTTATACCTAAATTTACACTAATCTCCGTTTAACGAACAGATTCAGTAAATGCTCCTACTACAAATTTGTAGGTGCGTACTATTAACTGCGCATAGGCCTTGCTTACAACCATAAAAAAATTACTTTCTGGTTATACAGTAGTTGAATTACATTCAACGGTTCTTTAATGTATGCATATGAATTATTGTAGTCCCTAAAATGTATAACTATGTATAATACGGTTTGAAAACAAGCATCTTTAGTCTATGGGAATGTTGACATGCTGTATATAACTCGTTAATGTTTACCAATCTGTCAAATCTCATATGAAGTCAAGTCAAATTGTCAGGACACGTATTTTGGAAATCGAAAAATAACATTAATTTATTTGTTTGTAAAAGGCCATAAGTCGGGCAGGTAAATAGTAAATGAATAGAACTTACATTTTATTTTTATAGGAATTTACAAGTCAACTCCTTGTTGATGTCACAAGTGTTTGTTTATCTAAACAAACTGCAAAATGAAATTATGTTACAGTTGAGAAAAGCCCTTTTATTCTTTAATAATTGCCACAAAAACTTTATCATAAGTAGTGCCTTAATTCACAATTCTTCCTGTAGCTGCATTTGTATTTTTTACTAAGTCTGTAAATAAAGCACAACAGGTCAGTCTTGTTCGGAGTCTGATGAAGAAAATTCATTGCCTAACTGGATGATCGACGGCTCTACTTGAACTTCTATAGTGATATCCAATTGCCACATATTTTCTTCCATACTTTGCACGTATCTAATGGCATTTTTTCAATTATATGACGTCACGTTTGCAATAGCAGTGCAAAATAATTGGTGCACATCTGCGATTTTAAATGTTTTATTGTTCCTCGCAACTTCACCCTTGATTTGTGCCCATATCAGTTCGATTGGGTTTAATTCGCAATGATATGGAGGTAAACGCAATACAGTATGATTCTGTGTTTTTGTTATCTCATCGACAACTAATTTAGGAAGAATAGCAGCTTCTCTGACAAGGCCGAGAAGTTCGTCTTTGATCATATCTGGTTCGTAATCACTAGATTTGCTGGTTAGCCATGCTTGAATGTCAGCTTTTTTTGATCCTCAATTAGGATTTTTGTCGATCTTTCTGATATGATACGAAGCGTTACCTAACACTATAACAACGTTTTTGTTTAAACGTCCAAGAACGTTGTGGAACCATTCTTCAAAAACAGCAGATGTTATTTCTTCTTGATAATCACCAGATTTCTTGGACTCGAACAACAGCAAACCATCATCAACAAAACCCTGTTCGGAACCAATGTGGAGAACGATAAGGCGTTTTCCTTTTTCCGATGGATCCTGTAACCCCGTTGTTAATCCATTAACAAACGCTTGCCTCGGAGTCAAGATGGTTGTATCTTTCCACACTTTGCTTAGTGTATGACCAGCATTAATCCAAGTCTCGTCTAAGAAATATACCGTTTTTCCTTCTTCTCTGTATTTTCTAATTTCTCGTAGATAACGTCGCCTCCACGCAACTTTCTCGGATTTTTCTTTAAGGAAAATTATTTCTTGGCCTCTTAGAATACCTATACTTCAAAATAAAGTATAATTTATGTTAGAGATAATTTATTCCTTTACTCACTTAAAGACAATTTCATTCAACAAGGTTCTTAATGTACTCCTTTTTAATTGAGGCATCTCATCGTGCACACCAATAGCGGCCACAATTTTATGTAGAATAGGTGTATCGTTTTGTTCAAAGAAGGAATGGACTACACGCCTAAGATTACTCTTAGTTGTCGGTGGTACATAGTCGGAGGATGTGTTTGCTTGTACTCACGTAGAATGTTGTACACACTTTTATCTGTAATACCTAAAATGATAAAGTAATGAATAAAATATGTTTTTATAAAGTTGTTACGTTACCTGCTACTTTTGCTGTAAATGCAACATTTGCAGTCTTGTTGTTGTTCGGGTTTTCTTCAACACACACTTTAAAAATGTTTAAGATTCGCTTCATTTCGTCAACGGAAAATGCCTGGCTGGGCGTTTTTTCGGGGGCGAAAGATTTCGTTGATCTATAATAAATATAATTATTTGCTAATAGGCTACATAGGTAGTTGTAGCTAGTATTGAAAAATATTGTTTTTGAAAATGAAAAGTACTAGAGCAAAAGCTTTCACCAAAATAAAGAATGAAACCACAACTGCTAAATGACAAATTACTTTGACATTTATATGTTAATATAATACAAAATTTTTCGTGGTTGTGTGAACCCGGCTAACCAATGGAAATGTGTCATTTATATTTGGCGCTAACTCGTGGGAGGAGCACTTACTGAATCTGTTCGTTAAACGGAGAATAGTAATACATATTCCTATTTTGTTTAATACGGATACAGGTTTCCTCAAAAAACTAAGTGACCCTTCGCTTCATTAGGAAGTAAATTCTCCCATTTTTGCACCCTATCTGTTACTGCTTACATACCTAAAGTTTAACGATTTGAAGTCACTGTCTTCAAAATTACTCTCACTACTGAATCTCCTCTCAGTCGTTGTAGACGCAGCTTCTCTTAACCCTTTCAGGTACATAGAAAACGGCTTGGTACAAACTTGGTATTTTGTTGTTTTCTGACCAATATATACCCAAATAAAACGAATATGAACACAGATTTTCAAAAAAATATCGGGAAAGCTGTTTTCCGAGCGGGGACATATTTGTCCCTATGTACCTTAAAGGTAGCAAATTAACACTCATATTCTTATATTGTCAGTTAGCGTGCTTTACATGTTTTTCCCTCCAGAGAAAGTGGAGTTTTTTTTATAAATTTTTAATAAATGAATCTAATTGTAAAGGAAATAAGTAAAAAAAGAAATAAAACAAAAAAAAATTAAACGAAAAGTACAAATAACACTCAGGATCATGATTCATGATAATCGAACCCGTGTTTTTACGGATCACAAACTGAGTGCTCTGACCAGCTGAGATTTGTACTTATGTAGGCCTCTTTAGGTTGAATGGTATGAAACAAAGCACTTTCTGTTTGATGTAAAGCAAAGATGGACATTACATTGTTGGCATTTGTTGTTTGTTCTGTTCTCTATCTTATCCTGAGCACATTGGACACATCGTTTTCGTTCTACTTTGACAATAGTGTCAGTTTGCGGAGTGGGTTTTGTTGACATTTTTCTTCTTCTCTGAGTTGTTATTACTGTGGCTGAGGCACGTTTTCGAGAAGAATAGTTCCTAATTAAAGCTCTTGCCACATTTTGTCTGAATTATAAACTTGTTAACAAGGTTGTTTCATGATCTTTTTCTTCATATAGCTGACTGTAAACAATGTACGCGTTATTCATGCTAATATCCAGGAGATCAAACACAAGTCTGAGATAATATTTTATTCTTGCTTTACGGTCAACATCATAAAAACCACTTTTTTTTGGTCCATCAAATTCGACTCCACCCATGAAATTATTATATTGGGACACCATATCTGGGCAAGCTACAGTGATAATTTCAGAAGATCCAGCTTGACGGCGGGTAACTGTTTTTGTCGGAATTGGTGACAAGAAATTGCCCAATAAGTAGACTGGTTTATTGTCCATCCATTTGACAAATGCGATGCCATCAGCACTTGCTTTGAAAATATCCCCGCGTATCATGTTTACATCAGTTATTATTTCTTTCGGCATGTGTTTCCTATTTGCTCGAACTGTACCACAGGCCCTAATATTAGCAATTGTGTAGTTGTTTCTGCAGCGAAGGAGAGTTGAAAAAACTATCAAAATAAAGTTCAACACCAATGCCTGATAAAGATCTGGATAATTGCAATACTACGGATTCACCTAGCCCTGTCTCTGGTCCAGATAATCTTTTTCCAGTATGTACATCAGCTTCAAAAGGTAACCTGTTTTGAAGCACAGCGACACCACATTTTGAATCCCCATTTTATTGGTTTTTGCTTAACATATTGTTTCATTATGTTATGGCTTTTAAATTTCACTATATGCTCATCAATAGACTGCTGCTTTGTGGAGGAGAGAGCTTTTTGAAATCTATCATTTAGAAAGTTCAGTACAGGTCTTATTTTGCATGCTCGATCAAATCCAGGACTAGTAGGAGCTGGCTGGCCCTCATTATTGCAAAAATGTAAATGTTTCCTTATTTCCTCAAATCTTCGAAGGGGCATTACTGAAGCAATGTATGGAACACCCATGTCTGGCTCGCTGGACCAGTAAGCTCTTAGTGATGGTAGAACATGGTAGCTCATTACATAATTCATGCCGAAAAATGCTCTCAACTCTTCCAAATTTGATGAAAATGTAATACCACATTGTTCAGCGTATCTAATACTCTCAGGCAATATAATCGTAGTTATTAGATCATCGAAACCACAAACAGCTTGAAATACTTCAAGTGGGGTTGGAGCTCAGAACTATTTTCAAAAACCAACACCTTACCGTGTTTAAATGTGAGATCATCATGGAAAATTGTTAGGCTGTGTATATTTTTTTCCATCTAAAAATATTGTTAGGTATTCTACGGTTATTTGAACTTGCTGGCCCGGCAGTTGTAATTGCAACCGAATCATTACTTGGCTGTGAAGTGCTTGGTTGGCTAGGTTCAGGTAAGACAGTTACATTTGCCGGTTGGGGAGGCTCAATCACAGTTGTTTCAACACCAGCCTCAACATCTGCAGTTAGAAACTCAATATATTGTTGATCCAGAAGAAAATCGTCTTCATAAGCTGTGAGAAGTTGTAAAAGTTCGTCTTCCTTTAATGCAAATTCTCTTACTGGACGAGGCCTAATTCTGAAAAGAGAGAGAAAAAGAGGTGTTTTCATTGAAATTCAAACCAGAAAATTAAAATCATATGTCAATTCTTCCATTTAAAAACTAGGAATGAAAAGTTACCATTGAGGTACATTGGTACACCGGTGTCCCGTTCAGTTTTTGGTGGTTTCGGGACTTTCATATAAAAAAAATCAAGATGTCGATATTATTTATAGAAAATAAACTTACCAGTCAGTACAATATCTTCAAAATATTACAAAAATCAACTATAAAAATTATAATCAACTGAAAATCACTGATCAGTCAGCATGGACTCGATGTTACTTCTAAAGCTATTACAGACTAACTGAAATCAGAATTGAGCAAATGAACTACCAAAACAAAAGAAAAATATATGAGGACTCATTAAATAACAATCAAAACAAATCATCTCAGGTAATTGACAAAGATATCAGCTGATAAAGTTGTGGGACAAATATGTCCCTTGTACCTCAAGGGGTTAATCCACTAAATCATTGCTTTACTTCAATCCCATTCATTATAACTCGTAATAGCACTGATATATGGCTTTCTATAAATTCAAGTTTGATCATACAATCATCGTTAAGGTGTCCAATGCAACAGAGCGTATTATTTGGTTAGAACTTTTCCGTTTTAATATAACAGTCAACTCTTGCTTTTTAAATCTACACATTTACTTTCTACGCTATCCTACACTTTCTGGGTTGCCTCATAATTTTTGGATACTTTAATTACTCTAATCCTAATTCTAATTACCTAGTGTGTGTTAAAATAATAATTATTAAACTGCCAGTTTTTTTTTTGATTATGAAGATAAACCTCCGTGCATTTATACATTTATCTAATTGCTACATTATTATATTATATTGTTTATAATAGTATATTATGTTATTAGGAGTAAAAGTGATACTTTATCTGGCGAAGTTGAATTCAGCTGGGCTACATAAAGTCACTTTTACTCTGAATGTTTACTTTCATATCTTCTTTTTCTACTCATAGATGGCTTTGAAATTTCCTGATGTTTTCAAAACAATCCTTTCAATTTCTTCGCACACTTTCATTATCTATTATCACTAAACAATACTGGCATTTTCCCCTAAACAAAACTTCCTTCTAATGGTGTCCATACCTTTAATCCGTTAATTATTACTGGATCAGAACAACACCATTTCTTTATTAATTAGAATATTACCTTTTTTGGAAATTTGTTTTAATAATATTCTATTATTTAACGTAAAATAATTCCGGATTTTAAAGGCACCTACACGTTCAAATCACCTGCCACCTACAACATTACAATCAAGCTCCCTGATTATGTAGTAAATTT
This sequence comes from Vesta saturnalis, assembly GCA_036346205.1. NCBI lineage: Eukaryota > Metazoa > Arthropoda > Insecta > Coleoptera > Lampyridae > Vesta > Vesta saturnalis. Next base: position 391,640 of record JARFJB010000726.1, on the reverse strand, counting down.
ACCTTTTTTTAGACCTGTTTTGTTGGCCTCTATTCACGGGAACTTAAGGCCATCTTCCCCTACTTTTGATCGGCCACATATGGTCTGATCCCGGTAAGCATTAGAGGGCCTTCGCTAATTTATACCTAAGAGCACATACAGTGTTTTGTTAAACCAGGAAACTCACAATTATACCTGCAACTCGGCAATAACAGGAACCACTCTGAGGGTGTTCCAAATTTACTGATTTCAAACAATTTTATTTTTGTGTCATCACAAGTGCTCCATACCGCCAAGATAAACAGGTAACTGCTTTCCTGGAACCGACAAAGTTGTAACCTTCGACTTCTACCAAGAACTAACTACAGGACAAACCTTAGCTATTGTGTTAAATTTGTTATTTTCGGACAGATCTTGTGACCACTTAAGTATTTTTTTTTTTTGGTTAAGTTACATATTTCTGAAAAGTTTAAAATATTGTGTCTCTAGTACCGCTATTAAATTTTTTTTGCCAGTCATTCGATAAATGAATAGAATAACTCGCGATTATTTTTTTTGTTTATATATATTTATATGAATTAGGGACCTCCGCAAGGCATAATTAATTTTTTTTTTACATGTATTTTTATTATTTATTACATTTATGTTATGGCACAGTAGGATCTTACAAGACGTACCCCATAAGCACTAAAATCTAATTTATGTACATATATTTAAATAATTTTGTGGTTCTGTGTACCTTTCTTTTTAGCTATCGCGGTTTTCATTCCTAAATATAAATTTTAATTTAGGATAATAGATTTTCCCATTTGTTCTTTTGGTGCTACAATTCATTTATTATTGGGCAATATAAATTTGATCCTTTATTTAAATATTTAAGAAAGTTCTTTGTTTTGGTACAGACATTATTAAAACTCCAATTTTAAGTTTTTGGGGTTTCGGGAAATAAAACTTATTGCGTACAATTAAAATCTATATATTTAGATTATTGCGTTTTCTTTCTTCCTTTTTTTAAATTATATAAGCTGAAGGTAAGCCTTCCCCACACCCAGGTGCTCTCGTCAGCTTCCGAGCAGCCGGCATCCTCTTCCTCTACAACTTGCTCCCGATATCTTGAGTAACGTTGTATACTTTCATCGGAATGGTATTGGGGTCGTCCTTCATTTGAATAACTTTATTGATTCTACTTTTGCAGGTCATACAATTTTGCTTTGTTGTGTAGCTACATTCCTGCACACAGCAGTTTACCATCGTACAAAATTAGACTATTAATGTTTTTATTAAAAACCGAATGTTGTAATGTAATACCACCAGTCATTGTGAAAAATAAGACATGTTATTCTCCATGGCAACAGAGTTTGAACGCTAAAATGTTATACCGAATGTTTTTTTCCAAAAACTTACTTTTGCCAAAATTAATTAATTAAATGGTTGGCCATGTCATATATGCCACAAAGTAAAAATAAAATCAGAGTTCTAGAAACGTAATTATTTTCTACCAACAAAAAAAGTAACAGATACCTTTTCAAACACATCTTAAAAGAAAAATGGTTGAATCCAAAAATGAACCAAATCTGTCGAATCATCGAATTACCTAAGCCAATGAAAAAATATGTAAATACCGTTTATTTTACACCCTATATGTACTTATTGTTAATATTTACATATTTTGTGGGTATCCCAGACCTTTTACATTATTGGTGTCCTTCAAGCAAGGCATATTTTTGGCGAGTAGCGAGCAAAATATCGTATTCTATATAATTCAGGATCCAAAGTTTGGACGACTTTTTGAGCATCACCTGGTATAGCACAAAAAAATGCATTAATAAGAACTACAACATATCCAAGTATTACAAAAATCTGTCGGTGTCTAGGATTACAGGTATCGTGTGCCATGTCCTTTAGGACTTTAATAACTATACATTTAGTTACTAGAGATCTTATAGGCCTTCGTAAACTAACCATTCTCAATGATTAGAGATATCAGCAACTTTAGGATACTTACAACGTAAAAAGCTTTAGTTAACCGTTACTTTTACAATATAATAAAGTCGGGTAATAAAGAGAAGTTTTATTCAATTCGTCTTCGTCTACCATTAATGATGTAGAGTTGCTATGGTTCCGCGTTAATTATTATATTCGTATGGTACATGCTTTATTTTGTTTGTTACAATTATGTTAGCAACTAAAACAAACATTAATTTAGCAGGTAAAACAAGAGTACGTGCAAACATTAACTTTATTAATTATCAGAATTAAAAAGGTCTGTTATGGCTGTGATTGCAGTGAAAGCTCTCTTGAAGTATATAGGTCACCAAACATATAATACATACATGTGACTAAAAGTCTTCTTACCACTTTATATCTATTTTTGCTGTAATAAATAGGAAATACGTTAAAACAGAAACAACTTGCATAATTGAAAAGGAGTTTTACGGTGACTTTAAATTTCTCAAGCTTTAGCATCTGAAGCGTCATTACTTTATTCATAAATATCTAACAAATTATACACATAAAAGAAAAACCTCAACTAAGGTAGAAATAAAGTTGACCTTATCCAACGTCTCCATATGTAAACTTATAAAGGGCGAGACTTTGTAGCTGAAAAATTTGATTAAGGATTCTAAATATTATATTGCCTATCTTCATGTAATAAACTAACATTTTTGTAGCCTTAATTATTTAGATCTTTGCAACAAAAAAGATAGATACCGGTAACGCTTACTTGATACATGTTGCTATGTGTAGTGTTCATAACAAAATTTTTGATTAAAAAAATATAAACATAATCCAAATCATATAATTTAATTTTTAAAAATATACCGTTTCATAAACCATCATAAACTAGACGAGTTGTGAGCACACGAACATTATTATAACACAGTCTCCTCAAAGTCATAAAAATGTTGTAAATTCTGCCCTATGCAGCATGAGTGGTAGTTGTGCTACAAAACCGCTGGCGTGCCGTAGAACTAACTTCAAAAAGTTGGTTTCACATTACAACTTTTACTTGACAAGGAGTTAAAGTGTAATTTCACCGTTGCGAATAGTAGCATCAAATTCCTAAACTAATGCATCGTTTATAACTTTGTAGCCTAAGTATATTGTTACGGTAAGTTTGTAACCATTAAAAGTAGAAAAAATATGTGTTGCGAAATAAATTAAAAGCAAGAGTTTTTGTTGTACAGTATGTATCTTTATAACACAATCTGTACGCGTTTTTAGCATTATACGTAATAAACTCAGCATTCATTGCTCTACCCTCAAAACTGCAATTTATTTATTAAAATTATATTGAAATGTATATGGGGTGCGTACTTTAATATACGTTCAAGGTATGAGTGTTTGGCTGTAATTGTTGTTATAACCATAATAAAACGATAAAACGAGTCAATTTACAACACAAAGTTTGTTTAACATTTCAAAAGGTTTAATTTTTATTCAGTGAACTACATTATGTGTGATTAAAATACTTTATAGTCAATTTGAATTACGTAAACGCTATATTAAAATGTTTTGTGGTTAAACAAAATAGGCAATTGGAACAAATAACATACTTTTATAGTGTAATAACGTTGTAATGGATTTTTCATTGTTGCATGCTTTATTATATTATCGTATTTAAAAGGATTTTAATCAAAATTACACTTTCTCGTTTTCTTGCTCAAGAAAAAAATATACTATTGAGTAAATAATTGGTTTTATTGTGATGATTTATTAGCTTTATTGTAGTTTTAGTCAATATGTTATTTTCTAGCTACAACATTTTTAAAGATTTACAAGAGTAAATGACGAAGTGAGTAAAACATTCACTTTGTTAAATGAGTTCATAATTCTTAGAAATCAGCAATTAAGTAAAATTTTTAAGCTTAGGAATAAAGGTTGTTTTTTTATAAATTCGGTCTCAACGGTAACATATTTTTTTGTCAAATATAACTAATATTTTGCACTTTATACATTTACATGTTTTATTTTATAAAACTTATACTGGTTATGTATGTTAGTTTATTATGAGTTTACTCTCCGAACAAGGATACGTCTCATACTAGACATATCAGGAGAACAACTCTAAATAGGATTACAATGCTTATGTCTGTATTTTTCAATACGCTTAATAGAACAATAGTATTAGCATAACTCTTTCCAGTTAAAAATTGCTTTGTTTGTAATAGAGCAGCAATATGTTTAACCTATATAACCTGCTGGCTGCAAAAATAACGTACCAAACACCTCTTAGGTTTCAAGGATATTGTTTTTCAACCGTAACCATTACGACAATCAACACTCGCTAATTTTTACAAAATAAATCGCAATAAATAAGTAATTGTATTTTGGAATTCTACAGCTTAAAATGCTGCCATCTCGGGGTATATTGTTCTAATCAGATATCATAATTTAATTTATTATAACGAAAATAATTTTGACTCATGTTTTTCATATTACACATTATGATTGTATGTGAAGACGTAGCGGTAAACACTCCTGGCAAAGATAGTAGAGCGTATGTATTCACCTTTTTTTACTAATGCCAAATTGACTTATTACTTTAGTTTACAACGTTTGACAAAGTTTCGCCAGGATCATCGTTCATGATGTCTTTGTGTGTGCGACCTAGCGTGTGTGCGTGTGTGTGCGGGTGCGCATGCGAGTGTGTGAGGTTGCGAGTGACCTAGTGTGTGACTGTACGAGTGTGAGTGTGTTACTGTGTGACTGTGTGAGAGCGCGTGTGTGTATGTTAATGCGTGCGTGCGTGCTTGCGTGCGAGCACGCACATTCGCATACATACAAAGAAGCGCACAAACAAGCACACGCACACATACACTTACACACACAACTTTGTAAAAGTATTAAGTGAAAAAAAGTCGATTGCGTATCCCTCTATACCTACATATGTATACGTACGTTGATTATTAATAACAAAAGAGGCAAAAAGGAAATATGTATTTCTTAGTTGCATGATAGCGTCTGAGTATAATAAACTAAAACATTGCTTAGCAAAAACTTTATTGGAAGGCACAGCGCGGACATCATCCGATAGCAAATTCCATAGTTTGGCAGCTTGCACATAGAAGAATCAATTTTTTAATTTACTTCTGGAATAAAAGATTTGTAGTTCGTGTGTCAGAATAGTGGAAACTTTATAAACTAACAAATTGATTTTATATGTAGGATGGTTTCTTATTCACTTTAATTGTCTTATGTAATAGACCAAGCATATCATTTATATGAGTTTTTTTCATAATTAACGTATTGAGAGCATATACTCATAATTTTAACATTCCAACCTACATATACATATGTAAAATAGTATTCAATCACTTTTTTTTCACTAAACCTAAATTGACTTACCTATCGTATTTTATGTTTCACAACTTCTCGCCAAATTCGCTGATAATGTGCGGGTTTCCGCGTGTGACCCCGTGCGTGCATGAGCGCATGCGAGCGTGTGTGTACGCACACTAAAATTTCAACCATCTTTGATTCTAAAAGGAGCAACTAAATGCACTAATAGTCAAGAAATATTCCTCTACAGGTTAAGCTATACGAACACACGATCCAATAATAATATACCTAAATAGGTCTTAATTCTAGAGGGAAAGTATCTTCGTATATATGCCGAATAGCAAGTTTACCCACCAACAGAATTCATTAAGGTTTTAGATATCCGTGTCCGTGTCCGTGTCCGTGTCCGTGTCCGTGTCCTTGTCCTTGCCCGTGTCCGTGTCCGTGTTCGTGTCCGTATCCGTGTCCGGGTCCGTGTTCGTGTCCTGGTCCGTGTCCTTGATTGTGTCTGTGGCTGTATCCCTGTCCGTGTACGTGTCCGTATCGGTATAAGTCTCCACGTCCGTGTCTATATCCGTGTCCGTGCCCGTGTACGCGTGCTGTGGGACGTATATAACAAACACAGATAAAGTTAAATTATTGAGATAACACTGCATCAATAACCGGTATTAGACTGTACAAATCACCACTGTCAATTGACTTGCGTATGATGTTTTTTATAGTAAGCAGAGCACCATCACGGAATTTTCTCTTAGTGATGGTACCTCTAAAAGCAGTGAAGGAAGGTTGGCGCAATTCTGAATTAAATATGTCATCAGAGAAAATTGTTTTCACGATACCGATAATACTACATTCACCAACTCCGAGAGATGCATAAATGTCAACCATTTCTGATTATAAAAACCACGAACATTCTAAAAATAGCAACTAATCCCACTGGGCAGAGCATTACCATTTTTCATTGTTGTATCGGAGCTTAGTTTTTTGATTGCTTGACTATCTTGGGCATGCTATCGACGTAACGTATAGTTAAATTCATCTCTTCGTTAGATATTCTAGTTGCCGATTTGGAACGCATTTTAGGTACTAACGCTGATAAGGGGTTGCATGAGCTGAGATCTATACATATCTGTTCCAATCTGTGAGCTTATATTTACTTTTCAACACCTGAACGACATCATCGGAAGGGTATAAAACTGTTTTGATTGGTGTTGAATTATTGTCTGCCCGCGGACGTCATAGGCGAAAAGTCTAAATGTTGCTTACTGGTATATAATAACCTAGATTATAAATTGTTTCTAAAATCTTATGAGTGTCAGTAGAGTTATTGGTAACATCTTTAGCAATATTAAACACTATATTTTTGGCTCATCGTTGGCGCTCTAACACTCCATAGATAATCTTTCCTTTAACATGTATGTAACAGTATTATTATAATAATTACTTTTACAACAGAATTTATCATTTAAACAACTTTAATTTTTCAGGTACTTCGGTTTGGTATTTTATTTTTAAATAAAACTCCCAATATACTTTAAGCTAATATTTCGTAATATTTAATTAACACTTCATCAGGGCAACTTAAAATATGATTTGTAAGTTAACATGTTATTAAATAAACTAAAAATAACTAACAACATTAAAGAGTACAAAACCAAAAAAATAAGCTAAAACTAGTATCAATTTTTTTTTAACACTTATAACTGAATGACAATAAAAGTAACTAGATCTGTTAATAAACTTAATATCTAAACATTTATCAATAAAACTAGAATTTGAATATAACAGTTGAACTTAAGAATCAATGATAATAACAGTATAAACTTAATGCTATTAAATAAACTTATTTAATGACTTTTAAAAGAAAAATGTAAATGCTGCTAAGATTATTTACATCACTTCTACAATTCATTGCTTGGTTGTTCGTTTTTACATGGCACATTTCCATAAATTTTCTTCTTTCGTCATTTCTTTCATTCGCAAGGACTTTTGTATTTGAATAGTCCATATGATGGTTGTTTGTATTACAATGGGTGGTAAGTGCTGTTACGGTAAAAATGTTCACTAGGACAAGGTAAAAGATAAACCTGGTTTTTGCACGGCTAGCTCGGCGTGCGGGTGAGGATCTATTGGGACAAAGCAGTCTCGTCTCCGTAGTTTACGCTATCTACTAAAGTCGAAATCGGGAAAATGACACAATAGGTTCCGGTAGGCGCCAGGATATTCTAAAAGAACACACCAGGGTGTTTTAAAATGCGAATTAAACGACGGTACGTAGTGGTCCGAATACCCAACTTACCACACTTACCAAATCGTAACTCTCGTAGCTCCAGGCCTCCGCAATACTGCTTCACCTGAAAAGGCTTCAAAATCTGCACCTTAATCTGATCAACTTATCACCGTGCAGCAATATCAAATTCCATACAAATCTCTAATGTTCCCCTTACGTTAAATTACTCACTTAAACAAATCAAAATAACACATACCAAACTGACTTCAATTCAGTTACAACTCTTTTCTAAACTTGTAAATTACGTTACGTTAACTTAATCTGACAACAAAACAAAACAAAAAAAAGAAACCAAACTCCACCTTCTCTTAATAGAACTCGGCGACGCTTTTCTATTTGAGCAATATATCATCAGATTATCACCCTTTGTCAAGGCTAAATATTAAAATAATTACTCCAAAATAGTAACTAAGATAAACATCTATTAATTCAAAATAATTAAATAAAACAATTAAAATTTAAACATGTCAATTTGGATATAATGGTAATCGTATCTTCTTAACTTTTACCTCTTTGAATTCTGGCCAGTAGCAAAACTATCTTAAGCTAAATTGCATTCAAAGAAATTCTATAAACTTGAATTACGTCAGTACGCAAATCTTATATAAACTGAATAATGAAGGTAAGATTTTATTTACCTCCCTGCATAAAATATTAATGGTACCAAAAACACCTTAAATAGCTACTAAATAGACAAAGGAAACTGTCCGAGAACGTTAACAAAATGAAACACTAAATTAAAAAAAAAAGAATTGCTTCCAACAGGTTCCTTCGTTAACACACATTACATAAAATATTCCATATAAAACACAATCAAATTTTATTCTCCCACGTCGCAAGAGCAACAAACAGAATATAAATTACATTACCTAGGTCACACAGGCAAATAGCAGATGATCCCTGCTCGGTGTTACTGCTTGTAGACGACACGAAGCTGCCTTACCCCAGATCTCTACCACGTATTCAACTTGCTTTTTAAATTAATTTCCAATAATGCCTTGTAATTTATTGCAGCAGCATTAACTAGCTTAAATCACTTTAATAATTTCTTTTAACTCGAGGTTGTTAAGGTTCGACAAACAAAAGAAAACACTCAACAAATCGTTTTGCACAGCTTACATTAATAGGTTTAACTACGAACAGAACAATCCTAAACAGTATGTGTGTGGTTGGGCGATCGTTCACTACGTTCACTTAAAACTTAGGAAAGGGGTTCTCTAATTATATCTCGTTACTAACGAAAATTTAATAGTCCTCAGGTTCGCACTACAAAAAAACACGAACCAAATTTCTATCATACACGCACTCGAAGATGCCGTTCTTCTCCAATAAACTAACTAGATGAGCGAGCTCGGTTGAAATGTTACTTCACAAAAAAAATCCCAAACTTGGTTATAATCGACTAATCTTTCAAGTCTTCAACGCTCCTTAACTAAATTTCACTAGGAGCTCGCACAATGATGAATTCCGCTAATTCGAACGACTTCACCTAAACGCACGACTTCACGCGTCAAAAGCTTAGGACCGAGTCCCCTTCCATTCAAAATTACTTTCTCGCCATATTAAAAAAACGTTCCCCTCCATACAAATTCATTCAAACAAACCAATCAACCATTTTAATTTTAAAATTTCTACCCCCCTAAATTTACGATGAGATATCAACTTAAGGCGAAGAACCTGCTACGTTAGCATTTTCCTTCGACCCGATATAGAAATGTTATTGCAAAGGTATAACCAATCGCCCACCCATATTACTTATATGGATGAAAACCAACATTCCGACTCTCCAATTGTTCCTCTACACGAATGCGACAGTACGGCACCAATGCGATAACAACGCTTCTTTGTAATGAAACAAAAAAAAATCAAATGAATATATCTCAATAAAACTCCACATATAATTCGGGCAATAAACTGAAGATTGTACTTAAAATTTCAAAAAAACTACACTGACTTTTCTTAATGAAAATTACGTAACTACACCAAAAAAAACGAAATTCCTTAATGCACATTACACATTCCTAAAATTTCTTTACATACAGCATGACCCATTCAAGCAAAACATTCATTGTCTACAATAAGCTCTTACACAACTAACTCTGCAGACACGATACGAAATACTTATTACTAATACTCAACAATTTTCAGTGAACATACCATTTTCTGCTATTTACCTTCAAAATTTATTTATAATACGGAAACATTTTTACATAATAATAGTTTATTAAACCGCGGAGTAAAATAGTAGTATTTGGCATATAATAGCCCTCGGCATCATATATTAACACTGATTTCTGACTTTGCAACTATATTATGTGTTATCAAAGATACTTGTTCTAAATATATTATGTAAAAATTTTCCACTCTAAAGAGGGATTTAGTTACTATAAAACTAACATCGATTAAATTAAAATAGTTGACAATAGTTAAAGTTGTAATAATTTAAATCATTAATTGATTTAAATAACTAAATCTATGTGACTATTTATTATTTTAGGTTTTTTCCTAAATTGATCTTTCATCAGTAATAAACAATAAATTGAAAAGAGTAAAATAAACTTTTTCTAACGCTTAAATGAAATAACTCGTGAAACGATTCAAATATGAAAACCATTAATTTTATTTAGCTAAAATAAAATTGCAATTATATTATTAATTTTATTAAATACATAAATAAAAAGTTTACCTCGAGTAGGATTTGAACCTACGACCTGTACTTTGCTAGAGTACCGCGCTACCAACTGCGCCACCAAGGTTCAAGCCCCAATCGATGCAAACTTTGTCTTTATGTATGTAGAACTGATGTAAATTATTCGTTCATAACAAAAACTTATAATAATTGCAATTATATTGTTTTTTTTATTTTTAACAAAATAAATATAAAACATAAACAAAGAAATGTTTCTGTCTTAGCAGTAAGACTTTCGTTTTCGAGATATATACATATATATCATGGGAGAGAATGCGTCAATTATAACTGTTAGAGGTATAAAAAGTGAGTAGCAAGGAGTCTGTCTCATCATGCATACATTTAGTACATTCTAATTAATGGTGGCTGTTAGGATGGGTGCGGCCGGAATGATTAGAAGGAAGAGAGTTACAGTAATGAGGGGGAAGTTATCAACGCCACATTTGTTTAAATACTCATATATATAATATGCATATAATAATAATCATACGATAGAGACGGCATTGGAACCGAATCCATTATTTAGGAAATGTTACGTAAAACTTGTCACAAGTAACATACAGAGCATTACCATTAGGTTTATCATACTAAGGTATGCAATTTAATTGAATTTAGATGAAACAAAAATATTTATAACGCTACGTTATCTTTCTATCTCAATCGTAGCAAATTATGATGTAGGTTCTGTCGAAAAAATAGGCTCTTAATGTCCTTGGGGGTCATTCCGCTACAGCTACATTTGATTTAAGTAAACGTGGAAATTCGTTTCTCAGAAAATTAAAAAATCTCACTGATAAAAGAAAGTATAGATCAAAGTCAATATCATTAAATGAACTCCAAATATTACTATTCCAACTGTGTTGATAATCATTAGCTTGAATCATAATGTGGGTATCGTGTGTAGTAATAAAAGTTGTGCCTTTTGACAAAACCATTTCGACGAAATGCGCTTTCATCTGCAAAAAGTCTAAATTTGAAAAAATGTATTCTCCGCAACACGAAGTTGCGTTCAGTGACTAAATATTATGCTTCTCTCATAATTATTTTCGTTTAGTTCTTGCTGTAATTGAAGATTATAGGGATCGAAATTGTTTTTCTTAATGTACCTTGAAACCGATGATACATTAGCATCTGAGTATTTACTTATCTTTCTTACACTAGCCTCTGGGATTTTCATAACATCTAGAGTTATAGCAAATTCGATCAGATATCCCACACCTTTTTGATACACCTTGTATATGTGAACCTAATTTTAGAATATGCTTCCTTCGGACCGCTTTCCATACTTTAAATGTGACCACGAAATTGTAATTCGAAAACGGAACACTAAACATACACACGAAAGCACGCACAGATGCGCGAGCACACGTGCGCATATACCCTCACACACGCACGCGCGGTCGTATGTACACACAAACCCTAATTCACGTCCACGCGCACGCCCAGCCGTCCGCGCCCGCCCAGACGCAGTCGTAGGCGCAGACACAGACAAAGACACACGTAAACGTACACGTACACGTACACGTACCCGTACACGTACACGTACACCTACAAGTACTCGTACACTTACTACACTTACACTTACACTTACACTTACACTTACACGTACACGTACACGTACACGTACACGTACACGTACACGTACACGTACACGTACACGTACAAGTACACGTACACGTACACGTACACGTACACGTACACGTACACGTACACGTACACGTACACGTATACGTACACGTACACGTACACGTACACGTACACGTACACGTACTCGTACACGTACACGTACACGTACACGTACACGTACACGTACACGTACGCGTACACTTACACGTACACGTATACGTACACGTACACATACACGTACACGTACACTTTCACGTACACGTATACGTACACGTACACATACACGTGCACGTACACGAATATTGTATGTGTATTTATGGGCCCAGATAGAGGCACAAACGGAAGTGTAATGCATTTCTGTGCACGGTATAAAAAAAAGGAGTTCACCTAAAAAAATATAACTTGTATTTTGTTTGTGTATTTAAGGGCTAAGATCTACACCCAAATGGAAATGACATGAATCTCTATGCACATAAACTACTAATGGCTAAAATAATTACTCGTCACTATCGTTTTCCCTTACTGAAAGAATCCCACTTTTAGTCAGGGAGTCAGGAATACTTAACGTGTCAAACATCGTATTCAATAAGATGTAATTAATTAATGTGGCAATACGATGTATTGCCACGTTAATGAATTATCTTGTCCGACTGCTATTTCGGAAACAAATAAATGATGAATAACAATGATCACTTTTCCGCATAGATAACTTAGGCTGTAATATAAATTTTACAGTTGGCCGTAGGAGGGTAGGGTAATGTGGATGTTATAGATTTACAGTGAAATGACGCGAGTTACAACCTAAGGCTTTAAAGAAAGAAGATAATACACGTGAAACTCACGTGAACAGCACATGACAAATATTGAAAGTGAACGTACGGCAAAGTTTGTAACGTCTTTTTTGAAATATTTAGATAAATACAGGAAAATGATACGTCATTGAGAAATGAAATATACATTTTATTACTCAATAGTTACATATTGTAATATAGTTTATTAAAAATAAAAAAAAATCTGGTATAAATTATATGCTCTACATCTAATTTCATTGGAAGACGAATCTATATTTTATTTTTATTAGAATAATGCACGTACTTTTAAGATTTATAAAATACTCTTTAATCCACCTTACTTTAATACATTAAGTTAATTATGTTTAAATTAGGTACTTCATTTTAATAATTGTCGGTAGTAGCATTTAGTAAATTAAAATTTAAAAATAAAAAAGCTTGCGCTCACAGACAGCCGGCATTGGTGGATATAAAATATGCAATACAACTACATTTATTGCATCTTAATTTTCTGAACTTGTTCACAACCACAGATTACAACATTTATATCTTTTGGTCACAACAATGTCTATCACCTACTTAAATTAATATTAACAATATTATAAAGAAGGACTAGATAATATTTATAAATAACTCTACTGGGAAATTACACAAAACTAAACTAGCTGCATGCCGATATAGTAGGTATATTTACTGCCGATCTACTATTCATTGTAGGAACAGCCTTAAAACTGAAAAAAATGCTATAAATGAATCAAACAGTTGGGATTAGTTATACCTAACTTATGTAACATGCTATTCAGTACAAAGATCAGACTTAATGCATGCTTTTAAATAACTTGATTGAACCGGCATATCATTTGATATACTGTTTTTTTTTTTACATTATAGATTTCAAACTCATATACACGGCTTATTTCGGTGTTTCCTAGATAAATATACATACCGCCGTTTTTTCAATGAGGAATAGTGTTGATTTTGAATTAGTGATATTATAGTTCCCGAATTGTTAATTTCATTTATTGTATTTTTTAATTAGAATTTTTTTTTTAATTTTAATTTGTAAGCCAACACTGGAGTTAAACGAGAAAATAATGAAAATTTCTTTAATAATTCACTATTTGAATTAATTGCATTAAGAACTAGTGGTGCTCTCAAACGCCATAAATAGGCGTCTTCTTGATCCAACCGTATAGGTCTTTTACACATATGTTCTGACTTTAATAGTTGTTCAGTTGTTACACCTCAGGGAATCGTATCAGCAAGCCTACCCTTTGATTTGATATAATTCCAAGCGGAATCCCTTGATAATAACTTTTGAATGTCTGATACCCTGTTCCATACAAATGTTTTCCAATTTGATGCGTCGGTTGCCAGCCATGATAAAACTATTGTAGAATCACACCAATAATACAATATTCTCATTTTTAAATCGATACATTCTAAGAATTTCTGAACAGAATTAGACATATGTGTATATATATATATATATATATATATATATATATATATATATATATATATATATAAAATACGTGTGCGTGTACGTGGACGTGTACATGTACGTGTACGTGTACGTGTACGTGTACGTGTACGTGTACGTATACGTGTACGTGTACGTGTACGTGTACGTGTACGTGTACGTGTACGTGTACGTGTACGTGTACGTGTACGTGTACGTGTACGTACGTGTACGTGTACGTGTACGTGTACGTGTACGTGTACGTGTACGTGTAGGTGTACGTGTACGTGTTCGTGTTCGTGTTCGTGTTCGTGTTCGTGTACGTGTACGTGTACGTGTACGTGTACGTGTACGTGTACGTGTACGTGTATGTGTACGTGTATGTGTACGTGTACCTGTAGGTGTATGTGTATGTGTGTGCGCAGGTGCGTGCGTACGTGCGTGAGTTCTTGCATGCGTGTGTGTTTGCGCATGCGTGCGCTCGCGCGATGACAAGGCACGGTATAGGTCCTTCAACACATAAATTCAAATGTGATTCATGGATATTCGTTACTGCAAATTTTCTTTCCTACTCCCTCCCCCCTTTCGGTTTCTACCTTTTTTGCGATAGTCGCACGTGTCTGTTTCTCATTAGCTTTTATTGTAATTTTTCGGTTCATTCTTCATTCCGGCATCAATTTTTCGTTATATTCTCAATCAGTTATTTTCATAACTCCAGATTACTTTTTGTTTGGAAAGATTAAGGACAATATTTATAGAAATAAATTGCATAATTTAGATGAATTAATGGAAGCAGTTGGACACGACATTCCGGATATTACACGGGAAGAACTTCAGCATGTTCTTGAAAACATGAAGCGGATAATTAATGTATGTCTACAGCATCAAGGTCATCATTTTCAACATTTCTTGTAATTATATTAATTTAATGCAGAATGTTTGTTTGTATTTTTGTCATAACAATAATTTTAAAATTTATTTTGTTAAATAATTGTAATATTGGCAATAAACGTTTCCAAAAGTAGAGGTATTCTGTTTAGTTTTAACAAACAGTGTTAATAATTACATCAAAGGTGATTCCCCAATGGTTAATGTCAATCGTTGCGACCGAAATGAAGTGTAGTGGTACCAACCTATCCAAAATTTGCTACATGACGTCAGCTTCAATCATTAATAGACACCCGTTATATACTGTTTTGTAAGATTATTCTCGATATGTTCATTTACTAATTGGCCACCCCGTACAAGACTATAGCTAAAGTTTAACAATACATTATTAATTTTTTACCAATGATTATTAATTATCAACACATTTTAAGAGGATATATTAACATTTTATGAGAGCTTAATATTTGCAGTTAGCACGTTAGTTAGTAAATAGTTAATTCAGAACGCACTGAACTACTGATAAGAGCTTAGTGACTGGAACTTATTTGTAGGTACCATTTAGTTTCGTACCTCAGTTTACGTTCCAAGAATGTCGATTGTCATTTTTTCATTTGAATTATTAATTCTTCTAATATAATGAAAATCCCTATTGCTAATGTGTAATTAGTTCCTTGAAACTTTGTTATATTTGCTTTCGTTTTTATTGAAAATCTTCATCAGTAGAGCTCTAATACATACATAATTATGAAAAGTAAGCTTAATATTAGGCACCATTGACTTACTATACCTTGAACTTTTAAAATAAAGAAAAAATTGTATTACAGAAGATTAACGGTGATCGATACACTAATTTGAAACATATATTTGACTAGCATAGAACGTACCTTTTGTTTTCATTTAATAGTTTTAACACAATACTTGTAATAAAAAAATTGTCAGCTTTTAATATTTTACATATTTTGGAAGTTATAGTGTATAACGGTATTAGGCCGATCTGAATTATATAACAGGCGAGGTTGAGGTATTGCAGATACTAAAATAAAAAGGATTAAATTTTGCGAAATTATTTTCATAAATGATAATGACATATTTAGCGTGAGCGGCCTTTCAAGTATGCTGTGATAGTTGTGTAGCAACGCTTTTGAACACCAAAATAAATAAATAAACAAAATGTCAGATAAAAGTGGTGAAAATGCTTTTCCTGAACTTTGAATGAAGTGACTGCAGCAAGTAGAGATTTACTACCTGCTAAGATCAATAATAGATACGAAAATGAAAACGAAGAATTTTACGAATGGGGAAAAAGCAGGAAAGTTGCAGGTGGTAAGGAAGACATTTTACTGTGCTATGTATCCTCAATATCAAAAAAATGTTGCCCCAAATAGTTTATGGTGCAAAATTTGAATGCTGGAAACTCAAAGTTTAATATTAACCATGAAAATTAGTGATTTACAGTTATGGAAAAGTATTCGCCTTTTTAAAACGAAAATCAGAGTCGCACAAACTCAAGAACGCAAAAACGCGGAACAAATTACAATTTTTTTTATGAAAGCAGCAGATGAAGTTTTTTTAGTGGAGAAAGTAATTTTATTATTTGGAATATATGGTGCTTGTACACGTGAATAAGTTGTTAATTGCCTGTTGATAATATTGAAGATAATGGCAAATTCATAATAGTTCACTTGCAAAACACGAACAATTACATCAGAAATTACTTATTGTGCAAATAACGTAAAACGTAAATTGTACTATTAATATTGTTTAATTTTCTTCAAATCTCATATTATAATATGTTGTTCAAATAAATAAGAATTTATAAACACATTGTTGTTGATAGCCTTGTTGTTAAAAAATATCGTCCACGGCTGTTAAATTTTAACTGATATCAGTTGAATAGAGGCAGTACCGATAATAATATGTAATAACTATCAAGTATCACGCACAATATGTATTAAACGAAATCTTTCTGTAAGGAAGAACTATGTGTAATGTGAAACTTAACTTTCATAGTAAACGGTAAAGTTGCATTTGAAAAGTTGAACTGTAAATGAGATAATCCGCAAAAATTGTACGGTACAAAATGACTTTTCAAGGTTCTTCGATACAAGAAAAGTTCGACAAATATGATTAAATGTTCGTTCCATATAATGATTTTCATAACATGTTTCCTATTCTATGAAAATTATGTCACCATTTTAGAAGTTAATCAAATAATAATATAACAGTAGGTGGTTTAGTTTGTTTTAGACAAAATTTAATTAAAGTGCACTTTGCTCGACTACTGCAAATGGTAAAACAATTAAAAGGTATTGCCAGACTGCAAAAGATTCTTATAAAAGTTATATTGTACTCTTGCTCTACTAATGTCGGTATTACAGAATAAGTCTAAATATTTGACGTCGAAACCAATTTCACAGCATTTTAGATAACACTTTAGAAAGCACACCAAAGCACACTTAATTTACAAGTTCCAATCTCATAAAAATTCTCGTTACCATGTGAAATATAGTTCCGTTAGATATAAAAGTTGAAAACACGCAAACGATAAAATTGTCTGTATAAAATTTTTAAATGAGAGTATAACACCAACCGCACGTATTAACCTTATGAAATTACTTAGTCTTTTCTATGAATATAATTAGACCTTTACCTTTATTTTATGAAAAACATAGAACTCCATATTTTAAGTCTAAGTTAAGTTTGAATAGTCTTGCAGAAACATATAAACCATATTTCAAATGAATATATGGTATGTAGATTTTTATAAGAAAGAGGGCAATATAACATAGATAAACATTAGTCAAGTAAAAACGTACTATCATTCGTAACCCTTTTCAAAAAGTGAACTAATCTTTCTATTTGGAAAGAATATATATTAATATACTAATAAAATCAAATCGATTCCCAAACATAAATCACTGCAACTGTACAAATATTGCCACAAATTAGATTAAGATGCTTGCTTTTGAGCTTTATTGGTATATTAACCTATTTTTTATTGGTCCAAAATATTGCCCTTTATCATTTTAATATTATGTACACTGTGTCCCATTTTGGTTGAAATTGCAGGGTATCTCGTTTGCGAGCAATTATAGAAAGATGCGGTTTTGGTGACGACGTTCTACTTTTTTGTGAAACGAAAGATGCCACAAATACAATTGTCATAGTCCTATTAGTATTTGAGATACAGGGCGAAATCCAAAATTTGCACATTTTAAGCACCTCTCGTAACTGCTTTGCCTTGTAATTTATCGAAATGGTGAAAAGTGGGTTTTGTACAGAATTTTCCGCACAATTTAGTGGTGTGAATAGTTTTCCCCACAGAAAGTCCGTTTCTTTGCAATAAACCAATGCTTGGTTTTTTAAATGGAACACCCTGTATATATTTTTTATTATATAATAGAGCTTACTCTCAGTTTTCAAAAAAAAAATATTGTGGGCACTTCTTTACATTATTAACCTCAAAAATGAATGTTACGTTAATTTAACATTTTGGTGATATAGTTGGCGATGAAACCTATAAACTCAGTATAAACGCGTATTTCATTGAACATCCAGGATGTATTTGAGTATTCAAAAAGGGATACTACATTCTTACTGCTTTGTTATAATTATAAATCTGTCAATACGCG
The DNA here is from genome assembly GCA_036346205.1 of Vesta saturnalis. Classification (NCBI taxonomy): domain Eukaryota; kingdom Metazoa; phylum Arthropoda; class Insecta; order Coleoptera; family Lampyridae; genus Vesta; species Vesta saturnalis. The sequence goes on along the minus strand of JARFJB010000726.1, from coordinate 373,000 downwards.
ATTATAATAGATTATAATAAATCCAAGATATATTTGAGTAAACAAAAATGTCTACTAGATTCTTACTGCATTGTTATAATTGTATGTAAATACGCGATTGTAATAAATCTAAGGACTTTTACGCAGAAATGCAAAAATAATAACAGAAAATTATGCAAATTAGGCACAATAGTTTTTGAAACATTCAATCTGGCAAAACTTTTTTTGAGTAAAATGCACCTTACAGCTTCAGAAAAAATATTAATGGCAATAAAACTTATAAAGAATACCTTATATCTAAATTTGCAAGTATGTTGGGCCTAGTCTGATTCTAAACGCAATTGACCCGTCAAATCAAATTATAATAATAAAATTATTTTTGTGCAACAATCGTATTGCTTGTTCTTTGTGCAAAATATGGCAGAAAATCAAAATTTTGAATACTTAGAAAATATAATATGCTGATTTGCTTTGGTCAGAGTAATGAAAACGCCGACGCAGCAATAAATTTGTATTTTAACAGGTAAATGTAGTTTTCTTGGTATTAATTTTGATAATTAAGTAACTTTACATCTGTGTAGGTTTCCAGAACGGAGACAACCTAGTAAAATCACGTTTTATTGGTTAAAAAGAAATTTAATAAAATACTTGTCTTTTTTGGATTTTTTAATGGTGTATTTTAAATTATACATTCTAAACGTTTCGATAACACTTCGTCAGTAGTAAAATCTGTTAAAATTGTCAAAGTTAAAAAATTAAAACATATCAGCTGATGTTTTAATTTTTCAACTTTGACAAAATTGTTTACAACATCTTTAACAATTTTAACAGGTATTACTACTGACGCAGTTAGTAAGTGTTATCGAAACGTTTAGATTGTATAATTTAAAATTAATTATGGATTAATTATGGATCATTTTTTAAACCCGAAAGAATGATGAGGTTACCGTTTTATCCAGTGTGGAGGGTAATCACATAAGTTCTTGCAGAGTTATAGAAAGTAGTATTGGAGTTTCGAACACAAGAATCCAAAGAATATCACTACTATAAATATAATCCATATAATTTTAGGCTTGTTCAACATCTACATCCTGACGACGCTGAACGTATGTTAATATTTTGCATTAGTACTTATGTTAAATATAGTACCTAACTTGGGAAGAAATGTCATATGGTCAGACGAGACACATTTAGCAATTCAGGTGTTTTAAACGGACACAATAGCAGATTCTGGCCTCAACACCAAATATTCCCCCAAACACAACAAGGATGATTTGGACTAAACGGTTCCTGCTTTACATTAGGATCAAAAATAAAATTTTAAATTTTCGAAGGGAACTTATCCGCTCCTAGATATTTGGACATTTTAGAAATGGTTGTGCCTGAATTATTAGATGACATTCCTTTAGCTCGCTTGAACCAAATTCATTTTTAACAGGATGGGGCCTCATCTCACAATGCGCAAATGTACAGGGGGTCCCATTTAAAAAAAACAAAACTTTGGTTTATTGCGAAAAAACTGACATTTTGTGGAGAAAACTTTGCACGCCACTAAATTCTACGGAAAATTCTGTCTAAAACCCACTTTTCACCATTTCGATAAATTGCAAGGCAAAGCAGTTACTAGTTGTGTTTAGTCTGTGATGTTCTTGCGGAAAAAGGAGGGTTTAGCACCACAATATGAACAGTCTGTGGGTGTTAGTCTAATACGGGATGATTCGTCATGAGTATGGATAGGGCTGGGTTCCAATTGCCCTAGGTATGAGTAATCCATGGTACAAATAGCCCTGGGTTTGAATGGTGCTGGGTATAAATCCCACTGGGTATGAATATTATTGCGCCTGTGTAACAGTGGTACTGAGTATGAATGGTCATAGTATGCAACATATGGTTGTGAAGTGTCTGGGTATGAAATGTCCCTACCGGCACATTTCATATATTACGAATATGTTTTCTAACATGTTAAAACTAAATTGTGGAGAACGAAGGTACAATATTCAGTAAACTTTTCTCCTACACTCTTTCAGTACACGTTAGTGTCTACTCCCTCAAGCTTCTGCTCTGTTCTAATTTACTTACATAATCGTTCAACTTCGCTGGTTGCCTTGCAATTCTCTTGGTTCTAAAATTCTTATCTATAACACAGTCACATTTTTTCAAAAAATGTGTTTTGTCTTTATATTTTGTGTCATATCTTTATGATATGACAGTATGGTCTTTGATTGTTATCCCTTCTAAGTATTGCTTCCTGCTCGCAATGATCATATTTTGTTCTCTAATGAAATATATTATACCACCTCCCTTTACATTGACATCTGCTCTTAATATTTCTATCATAATACTTACTGTTTCGTTATTTCCTACTAGCTTGAATTTAACTTCTTCACAGCGTAAGGTAAAGCACAATCGAAGTGTTTTACTTATCTTTACGTGCATACAGAGTTTACATAACACACATCATTAAAAGCAAACGGTTAATTTTTACAAACGCGTACATAATACAAACTAATACAGAAGAGATTTGATGTGAAAATATTAAGATAATTATATTTAACGTCTTCCTGTTGCTTGTAGACGTCTTTTTCTATCGTAATTGGTTTTCTATTATATGAGCACATACATGAAATTTCCATGGACTCGCAGAAAAAATAATTAGTTTAACCACAAAATTACTTTTTCATTGTGGACTTTTATTATACTTAATGTGATTAATAGAGAAATGTTTTAATGTGATTTCAGAAGTATAATTAGAATTCATTTAGTATGTGTATATAATTGTTAATAAAAGTTAGAGGAATTGAACTCTGATTTAATGACACTACTAATAAAGATATTAGAGAATCTAGTTAGTATTTCTTCGGTTTATATTGCATATTGCATAAACTAATAATAAACTAATTAAGAACGTTATTAAAAAAATAAATATGTGCAAACTTACAAATAGGAATAACCAACATCAAATAAAATTCATATAACTACTTATTATATGAAAAACAAGACAGTGAGACTGTTAATGTAAGGTAGGTATAAAGTTATTCATCATCCTTATCACTGTCTTCTGAATCTCCATCATTTAGCAAAATTATTAATGGTTCAACCGTTATATTATTGACCGACGTTAGTGTAGCAAGAGTAAAATATAGCTTTTATAAGAATCTTTTGCAGCCTAGCAATACCTTTTAATTGTTCTATCATATACAGTACTCGAGCAAAGTGCACTCTAATTAATTTTTTTCTAAAACGAACTAAAGTAGCTTTTACTGTTATATTATTACTTGATCAACTTCTAAAATTATAATGACATAATTTTCAGAGAATAGAAAACATCTTTTGAAAATCATCATATGTAACGAACATTTAATCATATTTGCCGAACTTTTGTTGTATTGAAGAACCTTGAAAATTCATGTTGGCCCGTACAATTTTTATGTGACGTACTTCCATTGCGGATTACCTCATTTAAAGTTCAACTTTTCAAATACAACTTTGCCGTTTACTATGACAGCAAGTTTCTTATTACACGTAGTTCTTTTTTTTTACAGAAAGATTCTGTTTAATATAGTATATAGTAAGAATGTTTAACGAACACGGAGTGGTACTCATTTCCCACGAATATGACAGTAAGGTGAATCCTGAAAGTTATACGAGTGGGAATTATGCACTACACTTTTTCTACGGCTGTTTCAAAAATAAATTATAATAATTTAAAATTATAATAAAAATGTTAGTTAGTTATATTGATTAATAAGTAATTGACATAAGGATTATTAATTAAGTATAAACGACATAAATCCAAAACATTTTTAAATAACACACTATTAATTATTAATTGTATTGACGGTTATATTGGTACAATTATTAAGTAAAACTTCTGAGGTCTCTGGGCACTGAATTGAAGCACTGATTACTTGTAACACCTGAGTTAGATGGCAAATTTTCATCTGTTATGGAGCCTGGGATTTTATTTGCAACGTCCAGTTTGTTCTTCATTGACTCGTCAATGTAGCTTTCGGCGACTGTAGTTGACTTCCAACCGCCGTGTCTCTTTAATGATGTTCTAGTATTGTTGCTGACGATCTTCGAAAGCAATGTCCAGTGTACAATTCCGGATTTGGAATTTTTAAGAATGTAGCAATTTTTTTTTACAGTGGAGCCAGTTTTATTGATACCCACTCTTTGAACAATACATTTACCTTTCTGGTAATTGACACAAAAGTAGTTTTCCTGGCAATTGTTCGGACGAAGATCTGCATATCTTTTAAAAATGTGGTAAAAATTTCCTGTTCTGGTAAATTTTTTACTAATTCTAGTTTTGGTTTTAGGTGATTTTATAACAGCGGATCCCAAATCCTCATAATTTTTAATTTGTATAACTCGTTTCGTATGCAGGCACCCATAAAGACCATAATTAAAATAACCTAAAAAAATATTTTTATCGTAACAAATTGAGTAGGCATCCATTTATTAATTAATAATTTAAAAAATTTAATAATCAATATAAAAGAACTGCGCCTGTTCCGTGGTTCGAACCCACGACCACTTGATTGTAAGGCGAATGCTTTACCACTGCACTGTGCGAGCTTATGCCCAAATTTTACAAAGTTGGACATTACAGATTTCCTCTTTAAGAATGTTTTAAGTTTAGGGTAATTTCCAATATCTACATTTTTATTGATGTTTAGCATAGTCCATAGTGTTGAAGCCTTCCACTTTTGTGACAATGCACTAAAATACGTAAGTAACACATTTTCAGAATTCGAATGGGTGGCATTTTTCGCTTGCCATTCATTAAAATATTTGTTAGCCTTTTCACATTTTTCTCTCGAAATATCCGGTATTAATTAACCCTTAACGCCCAGTGATACCATATGGTATCGGTAAATTAGTCATTATGAAGACGTCCCCCATTTTACTAATATTGGTGGGAGAATAATTTCGTTCACTGCATTGGGATTGGGTAACATTAGTAGTCCCCTCAAATAGTATTACCGAGTGGTTGTTGATTTTACAAAAATTTAACACTTGTTTTGTAGCATTGCGCCTTACGCAAATAGGAAATATGAACATTCTCTTCATTTTTATTAAGTACTTTGTAGATTTTGCCGAATACATATTGATATAGAGTTAAAATGACGTGTAAGACAGTGTGTAAGATTGAAGTATTTATTTTTATTATCCTGACATTACAATAAGGGCATAAAATCTGATGATACCATATGGTATCACTGGGTGGTACTACTATCACGTTTGATCTTCTTTCAGGCGTGAATTCTCATTGACCGAGGCACTAGAATGAAATAGATGAGACATTTATTAAACCTCCTGAACCTGGTACAGATACAGATGAAGATTCGGCTGACCAAGTTGAAGGAGGTATGATTCATAACCTAACAGGTCGCCAATTACGTGCCCTCGTGGAAATAAAATCTATAAATAACAGATGTACGAACAGAAATGATGAAGACGTTTCCTCAGAACCACCTATGCAGTCATCGTCAGCGATGGATAATCAAAGTGAAAAGGAATCCTCTTCTGTACCTTCCACATCACGATGTTCTATTGCTTCGACATCAAATAAAGATACACATGGTCCACTGTTAGACGACTGGATTGAAAATTATCTCCATGATAAAAAAATAGATTCTGAATAGATTGAAGGGAACCTTCAGTCTTCATCCTCCCGTTCTTTTCCAATAGAAGATTATCAGCGTTTTGCTAACATGTCTTGTGTAGATATTATTTATTGATGATGAAGTGACCAACTAGTTGGTTGATGAAACACAAAAATATGCCCAATTTTGTAAGAAACGCGACTCAAAAGTCAGTTTATCTGAAATAAAATGTTTCCTTGGCATCCTTATTCTAAGTGGGTACAGTTCACTTCCTTCCAAACGAATGTGTTGGGATGTAGAAGATGATGCCAAAAATTATTTAGCTTCTAACTCAATGCGAAGAAATAGACTTCTACATATACACAGACAATAACCGTATGGACACCGCAGATAAAGCCTGGAAAACACGGTCCCAAACCTTGCTTATGACCAAGCGATGATAAAGTACTACGGTCAGCATGGACGCAAGAAATAGATCCGAGGTAAACCAATACGATTTGGGTATACGATGCGGTGTCTAAATTTATTAGCAGAGTATTTGACTAATTCTCGTGGTACCCAGAAGTATGACGATCTATTTGGAAAATGCTCATAACCTATTGTACTTATGCTAGAAGAATTAGACCATCCAAATTTACCTTATAATATACATGTTAATAACCTCTTCACAGGACTGAACCTATTCAGCTATTTGAAATTATTGGGATAGAGTGTTTTGGTACTATTAGAGTAAATAGTATTCCACAATCTTTCCCGTTGGAGGACAAGAAAACATTTTCAAAAAAAAGAAAGATGTTTCCCAACACATATTAGAAAGAAAATGTGGAATTCTTCTTACACCGTGGCTGGACAATTCCGTTGTGAGCATGGCTTCAACTGATGCAGGCGTTTCTTCGATAGGCGATATTCGCAGAAACAGAAAAAGCATATTATGGTTAATCGTCCTGATTGTATTGCGCGTTATAACCGTATAGACAGAACTACAAAACATCCAACTTAGATTTTAGAATGGAGTTAGCGCAAGTTTGCTTAGTACGATATGGTGTAAAATCAAAATCACCAGGCCCGGCAAGTATTCTATACGATGGTATGCACCATTACGTAGCTGCTTGCGATAGAAGACGGTGCGCAGGAACTGGATGCAAGAGTTTTGACAGAACACTGTGTTCTAAATGTGACGTTGGGATCTGTATGTCTTGTTTCGCATACAACATAACTGTAATATTGTTTTGGAAATATTTTGGATATTTAGTTTTTGTATTTTGTAGTACCCTATGCACCCACTGATACCATATGGTATCACCGTCTTTTTCTATTCTTTTGACATGCCAATTAATAAAATTACCCTTTTGCATCTATTAGTTCAATTAGATCATATTAGTTCAATAATGGAAATTTATGAGAAATAAATGGAAACTATTTTTGGGCGCTTCTGCAATATCCGGCGGGGTGAATTCTAACTCACTTTCACTGTTGATATCCATTTTTGAGTTTTATTTTATCACGATTTGACAAATCTGCTCGTCGTATCTTAGGTGAATATTTGATGTTTGACATTTCATAGCATACTTGTTTTATTATAACTGTAACACAATGACTTCATGTGTTATTCGATACGGAAATGAAATTCTAGTAGCACAATGTCCCTAACTGTATAATCAAAAAGAGTTCGTGATACTATTCTTATCACCTTTTATAGGGCGTTAAAATTTTTACAATAATAATAACAACAATGTTTTTCTTATAAATTTTTATTTATTTTAGCAACATATTACAATATAACATTTGAAGAAAATTAAACAATTAAAAAATTGTTCTTCGTGCCCTCCAAACTAGTTTTCTACTGATTCCATCATAATCCCGCATTGAAAAATTGTTTGTCGTCAATTCTTCGTTTTTTTTTAATTTGAGGGAATAAATAGTAGTCCACGTGACCCAGTAAGAGCAGGGTAATACTCAATGATTTAAAAGTGAAATTCATGTTCTAAAAAAAATATGTTGGATTACTCAACGGTTAAGGAGTCAGACTAGTAAGTGAAAGGTATCAAATTCGAACTGGAGAGTAGTCAAGTGCTTTAGAAAAAATTAAATGTAAGTGGGAAACAGTTCTTCTCAGGTCTAAATCAGTGCAGAGTCCGTTTCCGAAACGTCGCACTACAAAAAGAAAAACTGTATAAATAGACTGTACAACTCAACTGAGACCCCAGTTACAATACACTTATAATCTTTACTGTGTCATGTATATATCTAATTTCAAATTAACAACCTTATTTATTTTGTGGGTAGACATAGAAGTATATTTTATACGTCTCTCGCCATCCCCAACTGAGAATTTACCTCTTTTCCTAGATGCACTGAAATCTTTCACAGCATACGAAGTACAAGCATGGCCAAGTGTTTTAAACATGTCATAAATCCCTACTTAAGATAACTACATATAAATTCGACGACTTCGTATATCGTCTTTATAACGTTATATTACGATTATTATAAATTGCAGAAAAATAAACAGACTGCCAGGAATATTTATAGCAAAACTTACTACCTGTAAAATACATAATTACACATTCGTCATTAAAAATGCTTAGATTTATGGATATGGTGTATTTTGAATAACTATTTGCGTTTCAAGTGCAATTGCAGTTGTGGTCTTCACTATGGCGAATTCTTCACTGTTTTATGCACTTGTGGTGTTAATCCTGTACCGTCCGTAGTAAACCTATGCGTTGAACATTATAACAAATAAAAAATATGGGGGTCTGATTGATTGTTATATTAAAGGTAAATTGCACCACGGTCTAGCTCAGGGAGGTACAAACTTAGGAAACTTACGGTAATTGAGAACTCATTGATTTTCAGGTGTGAGGGACGCAGAGGTATAACCAGCGATGCATTTGTTTGTTGAGTGCCACTCAATTTATAGGTTTAATAATTAAAATACAACAAAAATTGAGAAAGTTGTACTTTATTAACATAGGTAATCTGAATAAACATTAAACAACTGTATCTATATGTATATTTAATAAAGAAAAATGTTTGATTAACATCAGCATAAAATAACAAACGATATTTCTCATAAATATTTACGATTCTAAAATTACTAAATTCAACACAACTACATAAGTTTATAATCTATATTTACTTAAAATTCAAAATTCAATATGATCAATACTGTATTTAATAATAAAACGTGTATTGACCTATGTCAACAGATATTACGGTTAATGTAGGTTATGAACTCAAATGTTTTTAGCTTAGGAACAAAAAACAGCTGTTTTATAAACGTTATATAAACGTATCAAGATAACGCTATACTGATTTGTTTACTTCCTTAAACTTATTAAATGGATACGTACTACTTTCATGTAGTCTAAATAAATATAATTTTATCTTAAAATGCACTCTAGTAGGTGAAATTCGTTTCTCATTCATAAGATACACATAACATACAAATAAACGAACTGTAGACATATAGGTGAGGTTATGTAAATTCCATAATATAAACGTAAGGTAAGGTACTATACTTTTCATTTATCAATAATGAAAAGCTACAAACGCAGGCAAACTGACAGCAAGCGGTAATGATAGAAATGTATCCTCATTTTTAATTATTCAAGACAAAAATTGCATATCACCCTGGTCATGCATGCCATTTAATGAATCCTTTCGTCATGTTATGCAGCCCGCTTTTACAACGAACAAAATTCCTTTATTTTCTTAAGCCCAGTGATTTCCTTAAGGTAATGGCGTACTCTTGCACCTTTCTTTGTTCCCTAATAAATACAATATATTCAAAAATGTAATTAGAAGCCTTACATACCTTATAAAAGGGAAACGAAACTTAAAAACGTACTGAACGGGACGGCATAAGAAACGGAAATGCGTAAGTGTGTACAGTTCACGTTGCGCATAGAACAACAAAAATTGATGTCTAAAATATATACAGAGACGTTCGTAATTATCTAGACTGAAGAGAGAATATTGACATATACTAAAATTTAATTATTGAAAGAAAAACGGATACCAATGTAAGGTAAATATATTTAGCAATAATAATACAAATTCAAAACTTAAATTAAGGTAACGGTAGACAAGAATTGGCACGTTACAACATTTAAACGATAAACATTTTCAGAAGTGGAGACAAAAAAATTTACCGAAATAATTCCCTATGGACGGTTAGTTCAAAGTAAGATGTAGGAAGGGACATAAGGAATTAATCCTACTTGAACTTTCGTGTATGTTGTATGCAATTAATGTTCTCGAGAACTCTCAAGATACTAAAAAATTTTAATAATAATATAATTTCAAGTTAATGTTTCCACTTCATTCTAGTTGTCGTACACGTTTCCCGCAGTATAAAGTTTCCATTAAAACTCGAAACCCCTTTCTTTTCCCTGTCCAAAACTAGTATGCTATTATTTAGGTGGAAAATTTGACGGTTGGTAGGGTGGTAATCAGATCTCCTGTAAAATTGTGGATTAAATGAATTTTACTCACGTAACATTTAAAGAGGACAATTCTATTGTGACGGCTTGCAGGTAACGTTTGTAGAATATGAACAGTATGAAAGCTTACAAAATTGTGCTGACGGCAAATCATGTCATTTCTGTGTAGCGGCAACAAATGCACTTTTGTCCGTTCCTATTTGCGCTTGACAGTGATGAACACAAACTGAAGGGGTTTACACGTTAAAGTGATTGAAAATAGTGTTTATGTACCTTCCTACAAACCTTAGCTTTTCTAATTACTATCAGCTCTATTTCCTATATTAGTCATTTTTACACTAACTGATAAGTAAAATCCACAAATGTAATTATCGTGGCGAGTTCGTTAGTCCAATCGATTAATTTTGACTGTCAATATAAATAATATCGTATGTTACGCTTCCGTTTATAACAACTTGTCAATTTGTCAAATTATAAATTTCACAGATATTAACGGTATTACAGGTACTCGTTATGTGATTTATAGTGAAACTTTGAATTTGTAAATAACCTAAAGGTGTTGGACATTTCCATCAGCCTATAATTTATGTATGATAAATTTTACAAATTATTCATAGACCTTTATCAGCAACAAAATTAATATACGTCACATTAATATCGTAATACTCAGAAACTGTGTAAAAAAATCTTACTTAATCGATTATTAAAGTTTAAAACGACCAGATTTGGTGCAACCACCCCATGTTTTATTTTTAAAGCTTTAATTAAGATTTTTCATTTTTGCACGTTAATTTACTGCTCGAGTTGAAGGCAATATACAACGGGTTTCTAAGCGGGTTTTAATATTTTCGCTCATAAAATTGCTTTCAAGATATTAATAAATAAGGGAACATATAAACGTTTATTGACATTTTATAGTAATAAAATTTTCTAACTAGTGTATTAATCCAAGTATATAACGAATAAAACTAACACATAAAATATATACTATATCTACAAAGAATATTTAAAGCAATATTAGGAAAATTGGCAAGAGTATTTTTTTAGAAAGAAGACTTAATTATACAAGCACATACAATAAGTCACAGCTTTGGTCTTTGTGTACGTAGTAGTAAAGCTTTATTTCTATTTGTCGGTGTAAGTAAAAGTAGGGGCATTAGATGACCAGTTTAAGGTTATTAGTAGCTATTGGAAGTTACATCGCTTATAAATTCTTTCCGATAAAGGAAGAAGTGGCTAAAATAGAAACGACTTTACATCTTTACATCTCAGTGCTACAACTGAAATCAGTTCAGCTAAAGCGACCATTAGTAGAAGAAAACCATAGGAATACAGTAATAGTAATTTTTGTAAAAAAAATTTTAAATAATGTAAAATGCAAAGAATAGCTTGTTTTCCGACCTTCTGTTTCTTTTTCATCTTCATCGAGTTGAAAGTAAAAATGATGTAGAATTTTTCTTTTGGCGGAATTAAAAATATTCTGAAAAATTCTTTTTCCTTTACATAGTACAACATAAATAAATTTTTTTGATTTGTTGAATCAATCAAATCATAGATTTTATATAGTGTTCCAGAATGATGGAGTATTCTACAAGCCATTTTAGGGGGGGGATCTTCATATGAAATTTTTCAATTTGGGTCCTCCCTGTTGAGATATTCAAGTTTCAAAATGGCGGAAAATAATACTTTTTTTTCTTTTTTCTTAAAAACGGTTAAACTTAGAAATTTCACATTGTCAGCTAGTCGAATGCTATTTTGTGGTGGTGTCTATTCTTTGCAAGCACTATTCTTATTTCTTTCAGAACTTTTTCCCGCAATGACCGATTTCAACTAAACTTTTTTTGTTAAATAGGTACTACACCTAATTTTTAAATTTTTTTCACTCTTGTCATTTTTCATGCAACCAACAGTTCACGCGGAACAACATAAAAATGTTTTCCTTGCCCTATTAAACATCTTTTCTGATAAACGTAGTAGGCGGTTGCTATGTTGAAGTTTCTCTGTTGTCTTCCCAAACAAATCCCCATTAAGTCTGTTTTTGCAAGTTTCGTCAAGTTAGTTTTATGTGAAAAATTATTATTATTTATTTATTTAGTTAATATGAATAACAATTACACTAATGAAGAATTTGATTAATGGCAAATGTCGCGGAAATGATGTTCAAGCCGTAAGAATGTGTGCGGAAAGATTTCCCAAACGTCGCATTTCTAATATGATTGTCTTTAGCTTTCCGATTTTTCTCTCTTGGTCCTGGAGTTTCTTTAGATGATCTATCATCATGTCTTTGGCGCGGATGACTTGTTGTGCTATTTGCCATTGCCCTAGGTAGATGTTTTCTAAACTGAGATGTTCCTTTTCTTCCTCTTCGTACTCGCTTTCTTCGTCCGACTGCATCTTGGTTGGCTCTTCTCCGATACCGGATCTATGCGGTTTTAACCACACACTTCCGGTGCGAAGATTGTTGATTACTGAAATAAAAGATTAGTACTCGATATTCATACGTCGTACGTTCTTCTTATATGATATCGCCAATAGGCGTATCGAATGTCTGAGAAAACTCTCTCCTAAAACACGAGTGTTCTGTTCAAGAGCTCAACACAGACTTCTCCTCTCCTCCTCATCCTAGGTCGGTTTTTAATAGCAACTTTTATTTTTCCTAGGCGTTTGGGAGGAGCGGACTGTTTGTACTTTTTAGAAAATAGCCTTTCGAATTGTTGGAAGATATACCTCTCCAACATGGACAAGAGATGTGGTATATGTAGGACGGAGCTCCTGCCCATTTTACTTTGGCAGTTTGGCGATGGTTTCACGAAAATTTCCCAGTCCGTTGGATCGGGAGAGGTCCGGGTGCACCCATATACTGGCCCCAAAGGTCTCCCGACTTAAATGGTCTCGACTTCTATTTGTGGCGCCATCTGAAAAACATGGTTTATGCAAAAGAAGTTAACACGATAGAAGAACTGCAAGAAAGAATTTTTAATATTTGCAATGAACTAAGAGACTGCTCGCACTTTACGATCCCTACATTTTAATTTCATTAAAAGACTACAATTATGTCAATAATGTGCCGGAGGCCATTTTGAAGACTTGTTGTAAATTATTATTATTAACTACGGGATTAGATAAATTTATTTTCATTTGTTCATATTTGATTAAACTATTTAGTTCTAAATTTCTGCTCGTAATCCATATTTTTATTTCTTTTCGCGCAAACTGTTGGTTGTATGAAAAAATGACAAGAGTGAAAAAAGTTTAAAAATTAGGTGAAGTATGTAAGAAATCGGCCATTTTAGAAAAAAGTTCTGAAAGAAATAAAACTAGGGGTTTTTGATTCCCGCCCTCCAGATACATGAGCCAAAGAATATAGATACCACTACAAATTAGCATTCGATTAGCTCACATTGTGTACCAAAATTGAAAATTTTAAGTTTAACCGCTGTTAAGAAAAAAGATTATTTTCCGCCATTTTGAAACTCGAATATCTCAACAGGGAGGACCCAAATTAAAAAATGTCATATGAAGGGCCCCCCTCCCCTAAAATGGCTTGTAGAATACTCTAGTAAAATATTTCACCACCATTCTGTAACACCCTGTATGATTAATTACATTATTATGTTATATTATGAGTTAGTGAATGTATCAGTAGATTCTTTTAGCGGCCTCTAAGTTTGTGGCGTAAAATATAATGCAACAACGTCTCTAAAATATTAGGTGTATTAGAGCGATATTTTGCAGATTAAGATTGACGGTTTGGAGGTATTTTGGTTCAGATACGAAGCATTATTGTTAAAAACTTGAATGATTCATTATTAAGTAAGAGTTTAAGATCTTAATTAAGGTAGGTTTTTCCTTAGCAATAGTCAGAAAAGATGCAATACAATAAAGAATGTTTGGTGGCGGTTGCAGCTATGGCGAAAGCGTCGTATACGGTTAGGACTTAAGAAGCAAAATGCTTCGTTTTAAGGTAGCGCGTAGTTAGTGTCTTTAAATTATAACGTTTCGTATTTTTTATTCATTACGCCGCAACAAATTGTGTATTAAAGTGGAAATATCCCGGTTATTAAATTCGATGCTAATCGGTTTTTCTTTGGCGAACTGTCCATTTGTTTGTGTTTGTTGCTGTGAGAGTTGAAGTAATAACGTTTTTGAATTATATTAGCAGAAGCGTGTCTTTGTTTTTAAGAACACCCTTTAGAAACATTAACAACCTTTTAGAACCTTGATGACGTTTATGTAAATAAATGAAGCTCTGGTTTAGTATTTTAAAATACTTTTACACTTAATACAAATTTTGGAGTCATTAACCTAAATAAACAATCTCGTACACGTGCTCGAAAATTTTGTGAACTTGTAAATAGTTACTTTTGAGATTGTGTTAAAAGAGTTATGTGAACTAAGGGGATTATATCCAATCAGATCTTAATACGTGCAAGTGCGACGTTATATGCGTTATGTTTTTGTGACAACTTCACACGTAAGGACATTATTTTTGCGTAGGCACTATTGAACTAGATTATTTTATTGATTTACAGAATTAAATGTTCATTAATGTTGTAAGAACTTTCATTGATTCGGCGACGTTTCACCAAACTCTCATTTGCTACCTTCAGGTCACTAATAATCTTGTTCTTCTTCGCGTTAATTGAATTGAATCGGCGTCTGGTGTGCGTTGCTTGTTAATTATACCTTCGTGACTTTCACTTTCTCTACTTTCGGTTTCCATTATGATGGTCTTTCTGTGGATTCCATAAGAGGGTGTTTTTCCATTTCTACAGTTTCTGTTATTATTCTCCTGCTTAGACGTTCTACTAATGATATCCTCCTGGTCTTATCGAAATGATGTGTGATGTCTATTGAACATGTGTGTAATATGACGTTGTGGTGTTTTTACTTACTGCTAATCTATGTTCTCCCACCCTATCACTGATTCGTCTCTTTTGAAGACTGGTGTTCAACAAAAGATGTAGAAGATATTGATAAAAATGTAATCGCCTGTTGTGCAGACAACTTTCTTATCTTTGGTGCCATTATTTTATATTGTATGGCAGTATATAGGAATATAAGCATACAAAAATATCTATGATTACTGGTATTTCTAAAGAAGAAACCAATTGTATCGAGGGATGCTGTTAAATAGCTACCATATCTGTAAGCAAAATTATTTTTATTTGACCATAAAAAGCACCCAAATGCTGGCAAAACTACTGTATTTTAAAAAATACACTATGAAACGTAAAGAATAATAACTTTCACAGAAAATTTTAAATTTGTTCGTGTTAATAAACATGAAATAAGTCTATTACGCTACCTAATAAATATCATCTTACCATTATATAATCGAAAAAGATTACCATGAATATTAGGGCAAAAGCGTTTACCAATGATTCTCGTGATTAGCATACCGAATTCAAAGACAACCACTAAAGCTAATGGCGTTTAGCCAGGAAAAAGAGTATTTTACAAGATACATCATTTTATCTTCCTCATTTAACACATAGCCGTCTGTTTTTGTACTACAACAATAGGAAGTGCGACTATTATACTCGAATGGACTAAAATTATTTTTATTTTACCGAGACTATAGCTCGAAAGGGTGGGCGTGAGCTCTTTTAAATAGGGTTGCTAGTTGGGGTTTTGTAATGATGAATAAACAAAGGATTTATACTTGCAATGCCCTACAATTTTACAGTGCTATGTTACAGTTAAAAAATGAGCGATAACATTTTATTGCTCGTTGGAATATTTTCAAAGAAGTAAAGGCATAGAGGTAAACGTTGTCTACCTGGAATATGATGAATATGAATTTTGTAAGAAAGGCGATGCTTTTATGATTGATTGCTTGAATTTTATATCTAACTAATTTAATAAAAATAAACAATATTCCATAACTTATTTGATTAGCAGGATGAGGTTCTAATTAATTTTCAGTAATTAATGAAAATTATAATCAGTGGGTTCTTTTCTTCTTTGGGCTGTTTCTTTCTATCCGTATTTAGGATAGATGACAGATGTGGTGGTGGAAACAGGTGGCTACGGAACTTACAGGTTAACAGTTGACCGAAGCAAACATCATAGCCAAGAGAGCGGAGCTAGCGCTGAGAAGGCTTTTTCAGAGTACATTCAGGTTAAGAAGTATTTGGAAATTGGTCCTTGAGCCGCAACACAAGTACTTTCTTTAAATGTTACTTGTCTAATAACTAGATAGAATTAATAGAGAAGTTGTTGATGCCATTACAAATGAAACCATTAAATTTAACCCTGCTGTTACCTTCGGGTCTATATCACCCGAAATCAAATTGCTGTTTAGATAACTTTTTTGTTTATTAATATCTAAACTTCGTAGTTAATGACTTTGTTTCTAATCCATTGAAGAATGAGGTGGCTTGTTTGTTTTAATAAATTTTTTTTCCTTGTTTTTTTAAACATGATTGTTACATTGATGTTCCTCGGGTCATTATGACCCGAGGCTGTAATACATTAGTAGGGCGTCTAAATTTGTATTTCCAATTATTTTATATTGAAATTTGAGGATAGATAATATGCATATCATCACATGCTTGTTCAAATGTACCTACCTATGCGAGTTACTATAGCATTTTCGGCAGGTTTGTAGCCGCGTGTGCAAGTCGAAATAGGAACAGACTTGCAGCAGGTATAAATATCATATCGCAGTATGCAACCGACAGTTTTGTTTGTTACGTTGCAGAGTAAAGTGCGGTTTGTTGTACTAATAGTTCTTCTAAAGTGCTGAAATAACAATAACGACAAATCTTAGTGGTGAAGACTTAGAAAAACTTATTGATAATTTGAGTGACATTAGTGACGATGAAGCTTTTGAAAAGGAAGATCATATCAGTGAAGATAGTGATTATGAACAATCAGACGATGATTTTTTCGACGATGCTGGACGGACAAATCCTACTCAATAGATGCCACCTGCTTAATCGGTTCAATCTAAAGATAATGCCATAACTTGGATGTTAGATCCATTTCCTCAATCAGGGCGTGCAACTAGTGCAAATATCATAAAAGTCGCTCCAGGTCCAACTAGATACAGCAATGCACGAGTCCAGGATGTAAAATCTACATCTCAGCTATTTTTCAATAGTTCTCTGGAAAATATAATTTTGAAAATGACTAACATTGAAGGTCGTAGAGTGTACGGTGACAAGTGGAAAGAATTAGATGACATTACGTTGCGGGCGTACATAGGTTTGTTACTGTTAGTAGTTTACAGATCGCATGATGAATCTACCAGAAGTTTGTGGAATGCAGAAACAGGCAGACCTCTTTTTGGCGCAACAATGTCGTTGAAACGATTTTATTATATATCACGCGTGTTATGGTTTGGTAATAAAGAAAGAAGGCTATTGTATAAGTTGGCTCCTATTAGAGAATTTTGGGACAAATGGGCTGAAATACTATCAAAATTGTGCAATCATGGGCAAAACGTAACTATGGACGAGCAGCTGGTTGCATTTAGAGCTCGTTGTCCATTCAAGCAGTATATACCAAGCAAGTTTTTATGCTTTAGGAGTTCAAGTATATACGGGAGAACCACCTGGGGGAAAACCTGAGAAGGACCAGGGGCTGAGTTACAAATTTTATTTTACTAAAGATATCGCAGTTGTGTCTTATATTCCAAAAAAATACAAGAAGGTCATTCTAATGAGTACGTTTCATAACCAGAAACAAATAAGCGACAGAGAAGACAACAAACCCCAAATTATACTTGATTATGATTCTACAAAGGAAGCAGTTGATACATTAGATCAGCTAATCGGTGCATACACACGCAAACGAAAAACAAATCGATCGCCCATAATCTTATTTTACAACATATTAGATACGAGTGCCTATAATGCTTTCGTCTTATGGCGCGAAATAAATCCAGACTAGAATAAAAATGTTTCGTTCAAAAGAAGTCTGTTTTTGGAACAACTGGGCAAACAATTGGTAAATCCTTACATTTTGTCCAGAAAACATCTTCCCCGTAATGAACAAGCAGCTGCAATTGTAACAGCTATTCAACAACCATTGGTGGAAAATTCTACCGCACCTCTTCCTGGAACTAGCAACCAAAACAAACGAGCACGCTGCTAATTTTGCCCTTCTAAATGTGATAACAAAACTAATATGACCTGCATTAAGTGTAAAAAATATTTGTGTAAAGAACACGTGACCTATTATTGTCTCGACTGTAAGAATTATTAGACATTTTTTATTCCGTTTTCTTTTTTTTATTTAAATTTGGTTGAATTTATTGTAAGTTTCACGTTTCATATAAAAAACATTGCATTAGAGAAATAAAGTTAATAAGTTATTATAAGTTTTTGTTATGAACGAATAAGTTCAAAGGTAAATATGTAATTAAAAATTATTATTAATTTTATTATTTAATAAAATTAATAATAATTTTTAAAGTTAATAAGTGTATAAAGATTGTTGTTATTTTGGTTTTAATTCATATTTCAGGAGTTCGGATCATTATGACCCGAAGGAGCACAAGTGTATAGTTTTGTCGAGGAGAACAGCAGGGTTAATACACGTTATTACAAAATAAGTATGTATATAAAAAAATGCATAACATGTTATTATGCATAACATGTTATTACAAAATAAGAAATTAAAAAATTATGTATGTTATTCAAAATAAGCATTTTAAAAACTGCATTATATGTTATTACAAAATGCAAAGCAAAGATTATAAATTTAAAATTTTATTCACTGTCCGAAATTTCTTCGTCGGAGTTTATATCATTGTCAGATAGCCTAATATTAATTGTAATAATCAATTTTTCAACTTTCTGATCGATTAATCCGTTGCGTTGACACATTTCTTCGGCTATATGATCGACGTGTTGCATGTTTTTCCCAATCTGGTAGGCTTATTTTGGCAAAGGCTGTTTGCACTAAATTTGCTACTTGAAGGCTGCTTTGATGGACGGTATGCATTGCCACCTTGTGTTTTCCTATACTCTATATCAACTCGATGGAATTTAAGTCATAATGGTGGTAAGTGTACTATATTGTGGCCATGGTTCTTCAACAATTCGTTAACATAATATCGCTTAGCATGAGTCCGTGCCTTAAAAATGTTATTAAGTTAGCCTTATACATTTCACTGGTAGTAGAAACCCCATTGCTTTCAATCGAATCACGAATATATTGCTTTCGTGCGGCATTCGTTGGATGTTTATTGATTTGTACGCTATGGTAAAGTGCATTATCTATTACGATAATACCGTTAAATGGTAAATTTGGAATTAATTGTTTTTCCACCAACTGCATAAAATTATGATGGCTATAGTAGTAATTACGAGAGCTCGAGTGTGACTCATTTCTTAAAAGTACTAGGCATGTTTTTTAAGTAAGTACCGTTTTGCGATTCCGCCGCCGCAGCGCTACGGTCGGCGTTCCGCGCATGCGCGCTGGTTACCTACATCTCTTGTCTACGCACTGACGCCATTACAGTCTGATTCTTCATTGTATACGTTGTTTACTGAGTGTTTAAGATGCCTCCGACAATCGTGAGTCCCGCCGATTGTGAAGTACGGGCTGTTATACGATTACTTAGTGCTAAACACGTAAAACCGATCGATATTCATCGTGAGATCTGTGAAGTTTACGGACAAAACATTATGAGTGATGGAATGGTAAGGAAATGGGTGAGAGCATTTAAAGATGGCCGCACAAATGTGCATGATAAAGAACGGAGTGGGCGTCCTTCGGTCGTTAATGAAGATTTGGTACAGAAAGTGGACGAAAAGGTGAGAGAAAACAGACGCTTTACAATTTCATCATTGTGCGACTGCTTTCCTCAATATTCTCGTAGTGTTTTGTATCGCATTGTGACCGAGAACTTGAATTACCGGAAATTGTGTTCACGTTGGGTTCCAAAAATGTTGACGGATTTGCACAAAACCCAACGTTTAGGCAGTGCATTGACTTTCCTTGAGTGGTACCACAATGAAGGTGAAGATTTTTTAGACCAAATTGTTACTGGTGACGAAACATGGGTGGCCTACGTCACACCAGAATCGAAACAACAATCCATGGAATGGCGACATTCATCATCACCCAAAAAAGTGAAGTTTAAGCAAACAATTTCTGCCCGGAAAATCATGTGCACAGTTTTTTGGGACAGAAAAGGAGTATTGCTAGTGGAGTCTCTGCCTCGTAGTGAGACAATCAATGCAGCGTCTTATTGTGAGACATTGAACAATCTGCGTCGTGCAATCTAGAACAAAAGACGTGGCAAGTTGAGTAAGGGTATCGTTTTGCTGCATGACACTGCCCATCCACATGTGGCTAATCGGACCAAACATCTCAACAAATCTTTTAAATGGGAAACTCTAGATCATCCTCCATACAGCCCTGATCTGGCGCCCAGCGACTACCATTTGTTCCTGCACTTGAAGAAACACCTGGGTGGTCAGCGTCTTCAAGACGATAACGAAGTCAAAACATTTGTGATACAGTGGTTAACAAGTCAGGCGGCAGAATTTTATGAGGAGGGTATTCAAAAACTGGTGCCACGTTATGACAAGTCCCTCAATATTCACGGAAATTATGTAGAAAAGTAGATTAAGGTACAGGCTTTGATGTAAAAATAAAATTATTGCGATATCTTTGCACGTCTTTTTTTAATTCCAAAACCGTACTTACTTAAAAAACATGCCTCTATATGAATGAAATAATAGAAAACGTATGTCGCATCGTTCTTTTTAATAAAAATTAATGGGCGTGTTTCTTATTTACACTAATACACTAGAAATTTACTCGAACTACTTTAGTTTAAAAACGGATACAATGCTACGAGTAAAATATAAAATAATGTATAAACATAACCTATATATTAATCACAACATTCATTCTTAAAATAGTGCAAGAAGGAAACCCAGGAGAAACCGAGAGATTTTAGTAGTTTTGTTAAACTACTAATACTAAACTTAAACACGTCATTGTCCTAAAGTAGCAATTGTAACTGGCATTACTGAAACAAAAATTAACAGCATAATTGTTCGATGCATAAAATTTATTTATCGATACTTACATTTAGAATGCATTGTTCTCTTGACAATATATTTTATGTGATCATCAACAACAGACTTTTTGCAAAGACGTGTACGTTTTTTCTGTGGGCTGGTAGGAACGGATTTACTTTGTTTTATTGCTTCTGCCATCCGTTTCTTTGTAGAAGTAACGACGTAAGTTTAAACACCACATGCCTCCGCAGTTTGCTAATTATAACATTAATTTTAGAAAATTCACATATTTAAAATTGTAGATATACTTGTACTATCGATGTTTATGGTACATTGCATCCACCTCATTCACTTACATTTTCAAAATATTTAAGCACATTCAACAACATAAGTTGTATTTGACTTTTTAAAGGTTTATTAGTAAGCGACACCTTAAAGCACTAACTAGTAAGAACTGTCTTTACTTTTAATAATATATCAGAATAAAGTCGAAAAGTACAATGCGCAAATTTTAGGTTACGTGACAATGAACAGCTGATGATAGTGAATATATGGTTTTAAAACCGGCACACGTTGCGTTGAAATCATGGATAGACATATTATTAGTTGTTATTTATTTTCTATTATACAATTCTTCAAAGTGTGACAGAGATAGATAAATCTTATTGGTTAATTCTTGTTGCTTACTTAGCTGAGTCATACTCGTGCTCTCGTAATTACTACTATAATATTATCATGGTAATCTCCTGATTTGCTTTTGGACTTAAATATGAACAACCCATAACCACAAATCCGTAAGCACCACCTGCGTGTACAATCATGTATCGTTGACCTGATCTATCAGTTCGGCATACTGCAGGCTGGTCTTAAAATTGCCAATACTTGCTGACACCGTATGAAAGATGGATATGTTTCATTCAAAAAAGTTACCGGTATCTTGTTTTCGTCCAGAGCATTATTTTCTCGCAGCTTGTGTAAGTAGCGATAACGCCAAGCAACGGTATCGTAGCGTTCCATCAATAATTTTCTTTTGTGGCATTCTTTAAATTTAAATTCTACATTTAGTAATTGCTTTCGAAGCGTATCTTCCCCACCAGCATAATTTACTTTGTCCTTCATTTTATTAACCAATATTTCTATTGTTGGAACTTTCTAGCCAACGGTGTAAACTTCCTGAACTGTTCTTTTTAAAGTCCTGAAGTCACAGTCATCAAAAACTAATCGTTTAATACTTCGCTTCGTTTTTTTTTAGGAGGAGATTTTGTTAACTGATTTTCAGACAACTGCTTTTCCTTTCCAATTCTCATTATAGTTAGTAACGATTTACAGACAGCAGCAGCAGCTAGTTCGCTGGCCTTCTCCAAAGGAAAACGTCATTCACCAGCAGCTTTCTGTCTATCGAAGAATTCAATGACATTACTAATAATGTTTCGTGTTTCGGGACGAATACCTTTCTTCGATTTAATATCCATATTTCTAACCTAAAAGACAATTTATTAAAAATAAAGTTTTAACTAAAATATTTATACATACCTATTTTTACAAATACAACTAGCAATATTGCCTTGAAAACAGCAGATTTTACTAACGAGTAACGCAGAATAGGAAAGAAATTAACACACTACAAACAATACAGTCAAGTATAAATTTAACTTGAGAATGCAGTAAAATGAATATTTTCGAGCAGTTGGCTAAAAATCTTGCCGCTTCAAATATTTCAAATAAAATTATTTAGTTCACATATTTTCTCCCTATCCCGTTTGCTACGGTGAGCTGTATTTTTAAAGGGGAAATTTGACGGTGTACACCGAGATTGGTTGGTGGGTGTTCTCGAATGATTTTACACTGGAATGATTTGTTCTTTTACAGGGAATATACGTCGTTCGTAGCTGCCTTAGTTAGAAAATGGTGTTGGTGGTGGATGAGAGAAGTATTACCTGTGAAGAAACTTTCAGGAACGGTTAGTTTACTGGAACGTTTATATTTATATACAGGCGGACGGGATAAACTAAACGTTTGATGTCTGGTATTAAAGAGTGCTTGATACAGGAATGTTTCTTTAATCTGGTCTTTATCGCGAAGTGCCATACAGGAAGGATTCGAATTCAGAATTTCAGAAAAGATGTATATTACAATACGGGCAATTACGTTAAGTGAGAGAAACGTAATACTCACCTTTGTTTACGTAATTTCTACGGACTGGAACTTTTAGGGGAAGAAATACTTATCGGATTTTGGTCTGGTTAATCATTTTCCTTCCGACGACACTCTGTACTTAGTAACTTTCCTGGGACGGCGTGTAGGTGTATTTTTGTGTGTAAATTTGTATGTAGCATCGACTAGCAGACCCGGGCAGGCAGTTCCGTTTCGCTGTCGGGAAGACACTGTGTGGCCGCCAAAATTTAGGGAGGCAGCCTTTCTGTCTGGTTGTGTAAGTAGACAATGACATCGAGAGTTAATCTCCCGCCGTTCTCCCCAGGTGTTTGACTAAGCGTTGTAAAAAACAAGTTGAAGGCGAATTTGAGCGACAGCGGGTAAAAGTGGACTGGTGTATCCGAGGGGGTAGTCAAATCTAATGTCCCCTTTCGGTAGCGCGTCTTGTAGCTAAGTAAGAATCTGCGGAAGGCGAGGATGGCTTCTGGTAGTGGCGTTATTTCAGAAATTAGATGCTGTTTAACTAGTGGGACTGAAGGAAACTCTGACGTGGAAGAGTCTTTACCTTAACTATACCAAGTAGCATCTTGCTTAAAGTTGCGAAGTTCCGATTCTTTGCAAAGTTATTGGCAGATGCTGAGAAGAGACCTCGTGAGCTTAAAATACCACGATAGATAGAAGTCCTCTACCGTGACGGAATGCACTAACCAAGAAAACTT
Organism: Vesta saturnalis; assembly: GCA_036346205.1. Lineage (NCBI taxonomy): Eukaryota > Metazoa > Arthropoda > Insecta > Coleoptera > Lampyridae > Vesta > Vesta saturnalis. The sequence goes on along the minus strand of JARFJB010000726.1, from coordinate 349,100 downwards.
ACAATCGCAACGAAATTTATTTCTGGAGTGAAAAAACGATCCAAAAATTCCTAGTACTTTGGACAATGTGCCATTTAATACCATAGAGAATGTAAATTATTCATCGACGACATTAACATTTAAATTAGTTCACCACACACCATGCGATAAATGCACCACTTACTACATTAGAAATATTGCGAGAAAGTGTAATTACTGCATAGTTGTAGGTAAAGTCAAACAGCAAACTTTAACCCAACTCTGAACGATACTTCAGCTCCGGTAGACGTAGATAAAATGTGCATTTAATAACTTTTGAGGCATATAAATTACCTTATTTTTGGTTAGCATGCCAACTCTCTTTAATTTAATTAATTCTATTTCTATTGAAAAAGAGTAGCAATAATACCTATACTAGGAGTTTCAATAAAGAAATATAAAAACCCATTAATGTAACCTCAAAAAAAGGAACATTAATATGCTACTTGAGCTAATGTACAACACCAGTTTGTTATATACAGGTAGTAATTAAACTGATTTATAGGTTCGATTTTGGTTGAAGGTCGAATGCATGAACGAAAATTGTAATTATAGGATAGCATTTAACTAATAGTTAATAAACTGTATATAAACCCAAATCTTGTAAACCGCAGTTTATAGCTGCAGTGAACATTAAACAGAATAGTCTCACTTTATTATTCAATACTTACTCAATATGTCCTGATGGTGACGAAAAGGTAGAATGTTTTGTCAACTGTCAAATGATTATCACAGCAGCCAATATATGTAGTAGGTTATAGTTTGTAGTAGATATAAGTTGTACATGACCATGATGTATATGCTATCGTTACCACTCGATATGGTTTTTTTTCCAAACCAAAATCCTTTTGGTTAGGAATAAGGAAAAATAACTTAAAAGAAATTGTAGAATGTAAGATCCCTAAAAATGAAGTGGATAATGTAAGGGTACCTAAGCTGATGATCGGTTTTATGAATATTGCTTGCGTAAATTAATCCGGAATCCGATTTACAATTTAAGTATCGGGTAGTAATTTTGTTTCGGTCGAAAATAGCAGTAGAACAGGGTAACAGATAAAACAGGGGATTCCGGGAGCCCAGTGGTGTATCTTGTTATACATAAGTCACAATAGAGGTCATCATAAACCGAATGGGTGTCAGGGCATTTAAAATTAACAAAATAGGGGTTGTAACGCCTAATTACAAAGGTTCAAAACTGTTCTAAATACCCAAATAACTCGATTAACTTTTATCATAGTCACAGGTAGATCCAGGGATCTGCAGTTGATGGGCTCCTGAAAGGCCACAAAATAATATTTGCACATATTTGCTAAAGAATTATGTGCTACAAAGACAGCTATTGATCGGAAAATGATCTAATGTATTTTATAGTTACGGTACGTTACTTATTAAACCTATCCTTAAATGAAATTATATTAACCACATTAAAATGACTAAAATGCTTATTAACACATTTTTTTTTCCTCACTATGAAATTGTATAATTCAACAATATTCGTAATAAGATAAATAAAATCCGCCAACATTTGAAGCGCTGTGACGATGGTCCTCCAGCTTAATGAACTTCTGCGGCCTCTCCTAGAGCATAACTATGATCTCACGATTTTCATTTAGATACTCCACAATTATAAAAGTTATGTAAATCAACGTGAACTATTTGATTACTGTGCCACTTGATTAATATAATGGCATGGAAAAACTTATTTACACTGTAGTCGGGTGTTCTAACAAATTATGTACAGAAATTTTATAACAAAAGTAATAATAATAATTACAAAAACTAAATTAAGCGGTCTACATACAGCGAGTTTTCTAGTTACTAGCAGGCCGTGAACCTGAATAACTTAATGTTTAGGAATGGACGTTTTGTTTCCTCTGCACAATAGGTGCAGTCCAAAAGTAAGTGAAGGCACTAGGTTCTAACACCCAAACCTTCTTTTTAGAACACTTAACGATGTCCGTCCAGACAAACGACAATTAACGATATGCTAATCTCGTGCTGGTTGAAGCTGCTCAATACCCCCATAAGGTGGGCGGGGACAACTACCCCTAACGGAAGTTCTTTCAACACGGATTCCGTAACACCATTCCCCACTTGAACGCTTCGTACTTTTACCGGCCACGGTAACTAGACTTAAGACTACTACATCTAAACTAGAACTGACACACACGACTTTTTCAAATCTCGTCACATTGGATTTTTACCTCACCCAACCAACCATACCAACGTATTACTTATATTTTAACACGCGCCAAAAGCGAATAGAAATTTCGGAAACCGAGAGGGAAAATTACATCATAAAAACAAACTGCATTTTAATAATGAAACCGATATCCCCTTCGTGGATGCTATCCTCTCAACACTGAACCTTAAAGTTTCATATCTAGAAGCTAACCTCTTGGTTTGAAGACCAAAGATTTATCGAACAATTCTCGTCAATCTGGAGCTGAAATGGTTTTAAACCTGCAATATATGCTTTTCTGCACTACATTTCAATACAAAATAATAAGTTTAATACTACATGTAATTTTCCAATGATACAGTTTAACGTAAATGACTATAACTAATGACACTTAAGAAAAATACGAATAACCATTATTTACAACGGAACTAATACACTCTCGACTAAAGTAGCAAAAGGGATTTCACCATCTACCGATGTCAACGTGTAAACCAAATTTTAATTTAAAACTTCAACTTAATACTGATAAACAAACCAAAACCATATTTCGTTCTCAAAATTGGGATACTAAATTCTATTGCGATTTCTAATAATTCCAGATCTTCAAACACGTAAAAATACGTTACTGAACTAAAGTTTTCAAAAGTTATGCTTCATCTCATTCAGCTTTCCTGAATCGTACTACATTTTAGACGTCGAGTACGAACATGCTAAGATTCGAAACAAGTAATAAATACCCGATATAATCATGCATGCACGTAACAATGTTAGAGGAAACCCATTACATTGTTTATTAATAGGTAAAACAGAAAATACCGAGTTGAAAACTCAGAAAAGTGTTTTTACCCTTACATTTATGTTCCAAAATTAACAAGAAATGTCAAGAAAATTATGTACTGTGGGTGAATTCCTACTTTCTAGTTAGAATTAGTTGCGCCGCGAAAAAGACGAATGATTTTTAAATTAGGAGGAAATGTAAATAAAGGCAATATTTCATTAATTACCTTGAGAAAGATAAATCTAGTTCACGCCTCAAAAAGAAGCCGACTAATGATATAGTTTAATGCTGGTAACAAATAAATTTTTTTACTTTATATTAAACAATAGTATGAATTAACAAAAGATATTTTAAGTAAATAACTACTAATTTTTATAGAAGCAATAATAATACATAATACCAACTAACGTTTAACGTTTATCGCAGATAATATGCAACATTTCTAATAACTCCAAGAAAGCAGAATATCATAATTTGTAACACATAAGGTATAATTGACACACAATCATTTTCAAGCATACGTTGCTTTTTTTATCTCGAATTATGTATGTTGATTTCCAAACATATCTACAAAATCGTTTGATTTCTAAACATATCTACAAAAGCTTTTGTTAGAAGCAGCTTTATTTAATTTAGAAGCACGTACCCTACAGCTAAGTCTTTCAGTTAAATTTTTGCAATTTATCTTTCACTTCTATAAAATAGAAAAGAATTTTAGGAATAAAAAATCTCCAGGTTTTAATATAAATACTTCCGTTTTCCTGGAATCAAGGTTTGCTTTATAATATTTACTTATGTTTGAGAATGTTCTATTTCTGCAAATTAAAATCCTTTCCTTCATGCTTATAAAATACTTCTCATGTCTTATGTATGTTAATGATACCTAGTGAATTGATATACAGACAGAAAGAAAGTAAAGAAGCACGATATTAAACCAGACGTAACCATGTTTGTCGTTGACCCGTTATGCACGTCTGCTCATTATTCAGAGTTTATATTACATGTGGTGTACTTGAAGCAACTTTAATGACTCCTCTTCTTAGAGTATAAATTTAAAATTATTGGGTAACGAGTATTTTAGAAGTAATAATATTTATGTACGTAGACTGATGTTAAATAATTCAATATTCTAGGTGTTTTACATTTGTGCTTCCTTTTTGTAACCGATTACGTAATTATGACACTTTTTAGTCTGATACCACGCTGTTTCATAAAAGTGAACATATAAAAGGTTTAAGTTTATGACACAAAGCAACAAAGAAATGTACTTCACTATTCTAATTGCTACACGCAATGCATTCTAGTTTTAGAAACATGATACAGTAATTATGTAGGAAAAAGGCTTTTTCAGGACATGGTGTAATCAAAATCTATGTGATGAATTAAAATAAGTTCTATATTTTTTTAAATAACATTAATACAAGTTAAAGTTAATTAAAAAAAATCTCAGACATTTTTTGTTGCTAGTTATTAGTATAAACTATTAATAATTAATTTTAATGATAATAATAGTTAAGACTATTAGAAAAAAGATGGCAGGTGTAATATTTTTATTATGTTCGTACATTAGTATATATCTTTGTGTTAACCGGCATTTTTCTGTGTAAGGAGAAGCATTTAATTTATACACAGCCGTGTCATGTTTGGTATAGATTTCACTCATTGTGCTAACGTAATTTTAAATTGTGGCAAATGTGTAGTAAATTTAAAAAATGCAGGCGCGACCGATAATATTTTTATTTGTTCCTCATTGGTAACTTCATTACTCACTCTATTCTGCTTGAAAATGTCTCTTAACTGACTAGACTCTAAAATTTGACTCATTGGTTTGTAAAATTTCGTCTCGTACGTTTCCAAAACAATCTGTCTAAAAGCTGACACGATTTGTATTTCAAATATCGGAATTTCTAGAATGATCAATAGTTTATAATAGTTATTTGCAAGTAAGGAATAAATAAATTATTCAATACCCGCTAGGTAACGGGTTTTGCAGGCTCCAGAAGGCGAGATGTCTGCTTAACTTTTACTTTTCCGAAAATCTAGGGTAACCAGTCTCTGATGCAAAAGGAGGAAGATAAAATTAAAATAAAACGTACAGTAATACCCCTGACTTACGCGATAGGTGGGTCCGAGCGATTGCCGTGTAAGTCGAATTCGCGTAAGTCGGGGTTCAACTTTGCATATAAATACATATAAAGTATGTTTAATCGGGACCAGAGTCTAAAGAAAACAATAATTTAGAAGAAAAATGTTTAATAAAATGTAAGATAATAAAACAATTTACATTGTTATGAATAAAGTAACCTAAACCGAAGTTATTCCGATGTCGAAGGCTTCATATATTCTAACAATGTTGCCTGACGAGTTAAGTTTTTCTTCTTCTCACGCAAAATTTCCTCGTAGCATACCAGTAAATTTTTTATTCCCCATTTTGTAGTAGAAACGCGTTCTTCATTAGAATCTATTTTTTCTAAAATTTGTAACCCCTTTTCAATTGAATTGAGGCCTTCTGTTAAGTTTGCAATTGTCATACAAAATATCGCTTCCAAATTATAATTAGAAAATTTTTATCTTCGAACTAACACGTTCTCCTAGAATCATTATCACAAATCGACAATTATTAACCATAAGTTTCCCCTTGTTTTTGCTCTTCCTAAAATCCAGAAACCAGAGGTACAGGTGAGACCTATTGTTGGTTACAGAGAGACTTCAGCCTCTAAACTTTGTAATTAGCTGAATAACATGTTGAGATCGCATATCCTTTCTCTTCTTTCCGCAATGTTCTTATATGAGCTCGAAAAACAGTTTTTCTCAAACCCATTCATTAAAGTACGGTTCGTTTTTTACAAAAGATATGTGGATGATATATTAGTAATCTTCAAAGGGGATGATAGAGAGTTGAGTCAATGTCGTGATCTGCTAAACTACTTCCATCAAAGCATTAAATTCTCATTAGAAAAAGAAGTAGAGAACACCATCAATTCTTTTGATTTATCCATCACCAAAAAAGAAATTAACATACGCATTAGTGTCAATAGGAAACCAACCACTACAGTTCATGTAATTCACTACGAGTCTTTTCATCCGTTAAATCACAAACTAGCAGCTTTTAGGTACTTCTTCAACAGAGTTTGCAATTTACCTTCAAATAATTAAAATTTTAAAACGAAGGTTAACACCATTTTCGAGATTGCTCAGAACGATGGGTATCCCAACTAACTCAGAATTTGTTTCATAAAACAGTTTATTTCTCTCATGTTAAGGATTACACCACATTAGACAACATTATAGAAGAACAACTCCACTTTAGATCTCTTCCGTGTATTGGTCCCTCTTCATTTCAATTCGTAAAGGTTTTTAAACAGTTTAACGTAAATATTTGTTTCAGCAACAATCAAAATTTTCCATAATGATAAGACTGATAGGTTTTCTCAAACATGTATTTATAAGTTACAATATAGTTCGTGTCACTGTAACTACATAGGTCAAACTGGCCGCTCTTTTAGGAATAGGTTCGCTGAACACATTAATTGTATTAAAAAGAACAACCACTCAACCTAAAAGATCGGCCTTCGCACGACATATTTTATCTATTAATCTTCGATCCTCTGAAATTTCAAGTATTGCATATATGCAATAAAGGGAAAAGACCAATTTTTTTAGAAATATTAGAATTTCATACACAATTAGAAGAAAGCTCTCAGTATTGTCAATATGAAGTACTTAATTTTAATAAGCATTATATTTTTTAAAATAATAATAACGCAGTTGATATATTGGCAGCACCTGTGGCTAACTTCTCTCTTTTCGGAGAACAGCTGATTACACGTAGCTGGTCTCGCGTTAATTTTAATTAATTTTTATTAAATTTCTTAGATTCGGTTGTAATTAATATTTAAATCAATTAAACGTATTTTTCCCGTAAATATTATATCAAGGTTTGGTCGTTTTAGAGTTTGATCTTTTAGCACAACGGTTTTGGTACATTCAAATTTTTTATAACCTCTTTCAAAGCTGACCACATGGGTTGCTTTACGTTTAAATTTAAGTAATTAATCGTTGAAATTAAAACTTTTATATTTTGGATTGAAAGATAGATTAATTCATCATGTTTGACAATTCACTCCTATATTTCAACATGGGATTGAAATTCGTTATCCTTCCCGTAGTGGGATTTTAATGTTTTTTAACATAACTAGGTAACTATTTTAGTTCTAAGTTTTTAAGTTTGTGACATATTCTATTTTTAGGAAGCTATTTTAATTAAAAACTTTTCATGACGTTCTTATGAGCTCCTCTTCATTCGTTTCTTTTAATTGATTAGTCTGTTGGTTTTTAACTTTTTTAAATTTTGAAACTTTCCTTTGATGGAACCTCAAGTAAAAAGGAGTTTCTAATTTTAATTCTTGATGTGTACGTCAAAACATATCTTGATATTGATTAACCTTACACTTTAGCGTTTTAACTATAGTACGGAACTGAATTAATTTATGTCTTTATGCTTGTTTAGTATAAACATATGTATAAGTACTTGTAAGTATTTGTTAGTTATTCATATAAGATGTTAATTTTGTCAATAGTTTAAGATCTGAAGATGACAATTTTTTGTCGAAACTAATCACCATTCTGTAACCAATTATTAAGAGTTTCAAGTAAAAAATGTAAATATAACTATCATAATCTTAAATGTTTATCTCTTATTCCCATGATGAAGTCGTATACGACACAAACATTGTTTTTTGTATCTCTACGCGTTTTCATCAACAGCAAGGATATGGATACCTTATAGGTACCCTTTTTAGTGATAATGCGATGTGGTTGTTATACATCAGATCATTTCTTAACATATCTCTGGCTAGGAGAAATATATCTACATCCGGTTTCCGCTGATTTCTTCCTAATTTAGCATATTTTTTAAAGCCGTAGCCAAACTTGCATGTTCCCATTTAATATTTTCAAGAGAAAACACATTTTCCAAAAAAAAATTAAACAGCGTTCTCTACCATTCGACATACAGGTTAGGTTGATTACAGTTGAATATTCCATTGGTGGAGAAAAGCTCTGTTCAAGTACACCAGGTTTGCAAAATTTGATGGAACAGAACCGGACTTATGAGTATTTTTCAATTTTTTTTTCTCACTCTCCTCTACCTCTTAAATAGGACAAAAACCGTTGAACCAGGAATGTGCAGAATGTACTGAAGATTTCATTTTTCACACTTCTAATGTATCTTGGAAAATTTTGAAAAAGGTAAGATTTGTAATATTTGATAGTCAGTTACGCCCTTTGCTGGCAGACTAACAATTCTAGAAATTATTTTCGGATGTTTCTCGTAGTCACTTTTTTTCCTGAAACTATAGTATAAGCCGTTTCTGAGATATGGCCGGTGTCCTTTCTTATTTGGACACCCGGTACATCTCCTAACTATTATAGCAGTCTTACATTTTTGTTTTCACATTTAATGTACTTATTTGGCATCTTAATTAATTTTTAAAAACTATTATCATTTACTGAAGAAGATAACTGTGAATTGAAAACGTTTAAATTTGAAATAAATTGAATAAAAAAACACAACTATCCTAATTACGTTATCTGTACATTTATTTATATTATTTTTATTGTACTGGAGAATATTTTCATTAAATAATAAAATTTTGGTGTAATATGCGATATCTGCAGTTTGAAGATTAAAGATTTAAAATACCTTTTGTCATTAAATCTACAGTACGAAACGCTGCGGTCGTTGTTTGAAATCAAACAAGGTTTGCTTGATTCGAGTCGATGATGCTTTAAGTTCATTTCTACGTTATCTAAAGGGGTTAATGTTACCGTATCTTGGCATTTATGTTGTACCTTACCTTAGCGTAAAACTGAAGGTGAAGGTTTTGCAAAATTATACACCATCCGGTATTTTTGTGGAATTATATATTACCTTGTACATTAAATTTGAATGTATTGATAAAAAACAAAACACTTGACTTCAGTTATTTAGTGTTTTATAATATAAATACAGTGCTGAATAACTTGTACCATTGTTATTTTGTTGACATTGGTTATAAATTTGAGTTATTACATTGAACTTATTCAACTTCAATCTCAGTTTTATTTTGAAATTATTTTAGTAAAGATAGATTTAATATTTTAAAGTTATATTTTATGTGTAGTTTAAGGTTCGCATTAAGAATTAGTTTTACTATCGTAAAGCTTTGCGAACGATTTCATTTGCATTAATGCTGAAGTTAACCAAAGTAAGTAAGTAAGTTTCATTCCATAGTATAATACAATGTTTTCGTTTTCTTTTGTATTTTAATTATTTAACAAAAAAGAACAAGAACAATTTTATTTGTTTTAAGTTAACTTTGGAGAAATTATGTAATGGTTTAAAAATTACTAAATACATAAATGGATTAGGTTCAATACAGTTGGATCGGTTTTTGGACACGGCATATCATTATCAACAGTTTCCAACAGTGAGTGAGAATTATAATAATTAATATTATTATAGTTACGATTAGATCTATCGTATTTTGAATTTAGGTTGAAAAATAGGTCACTAAAAGTGTATTTTAGTACCGTTGTTTTTATGTGAAAAAAAATCATAATACTGTAAATATTTTATTAATTTCGGTTTTAAACTATTATTTTTGGTCTCCCAGAATTATTACTCTTGCTCACTAACAGAAAACGTTATAGTCTCACCAAACGACTAGATTGTGCAGCGTTTCTACATAAGATCTACACTGCGTTACTACCATTCGCTTTCTTGCGTGGTTTATCAGATATTGTATTATAAATAATATTTTTATCAAATTGCATTATACAAATTATATCCCATTTCTCTAATTATTTGTGATTAATTCTCTTAGGGTGTTTTGGGATCTTGAATGAGTAACTATATTGAGCTACCTGATTCTGATAAATGCTGTCTTACATCGACAATAGAATAGTAGTAATAGTAAAACTAATCTTATTGACCACCACAAAATTTATACCAAGTACCACAAAATTCGAAAACAGAAAAAACACAAAGAATGGTTTTATTCACTTATTAAAAAAAAATGCGTATGTTTTCCCGCACATCGCGATTAACTCATAACATTTTTTCAACGTGGCAAGTGGGAGATAATATATCAATATTAAAAAAAACGATGTCACAATAAATTTCCTAGGAAACTAATACACTTAAAAATTCTTTGTTATGTGGGAAAATGAATTTCTTGCTGCTATGGTTTTGCACCTTCCAACCTACATATGCATATATATTTTTTGTATCGCTAAATCGACGTATTAGTTCACATTAGTGCGCACACAAACGCGCGCGCATGCAAACGCACTGACACGCACCGCCCCTCTCTGGTGCGCGTCACGGAACACGGCAAATGCAAAATGAGTTTATAAGTCGATTTAACATTAGTGAAAAAAATGTGGATTGCATAAGCTTCTGTACCTACATATGTATACGTAGGTTGTAAGGTAAAAATGACGTTTCGAATAATAAGTTATATCATAAAAACTAAACAGCATTACATATTTATTACGAACGAGTAAATTTATACCGATTTTGTTTTCAAATAAACATTATTTGTCAAACATCGCAAAAAATTAATTTCGTTTTAGCTTAATGTAATTTGCTATATGGCCATTAAATAGCAAGGAAACATTTTTGTAGATACATTTTTCTAAATACGGGCAAAAAATGACATATCTCCATTTTCTAAGGAATTGTCTATTTTGACAGGTAACGAAAGACGTTAACAACAAGTGCCCATATTATTTTGGTCTAATTTTAAGCATAAGCCAAAGCCAAAGTACCCTGTATATTTTGTATAATATTCTTGCAAAAAATTGTAGTGGCAATTTTTTGCACTGGTATCAAGTATAACAAAGAACTTCTTAATTCTAGATACATTAGTAATATCAATAACAAAGTTAAGAAGGGAAAACGCCAACCAAATAAGTAGACTATTCCGTTTAATTTAATGTTGTGTCAATCTCATATGTAATGTAAACTACAATTGATGACGTCGCCGGTAACCGGGATTTATGCAAATTTCGGATACATTATAGCTGGGACCGTTTACTGTAAATAAATTTTAAACCATGGAACATCCTTGAAATACCTTATGAAAATATTTTTTAAGTGCTGCATTTACGGCCGATACACACTATAGTTCAGGTCACGCTCCACTTAAGTCACGATAAGATACTGTAACACGTGATTTAAATGAGATTATACATATTTGGCGTTTCGCTCATGTCAGGATCGCGATCTGTGACTGTGGTCTTTCTTTCCACGGATAATTTGAAGGAACCGTGAACGATTCGTAGCGCCAGTGTGTACAACAGCAGATCAGATAACTTTCGTTTTTGTATTTTTGTGCGTCAAGGATATGCAAGATGGATAAGAAATGGACCAAATTAGTTCGAAATAACGAAGAATTAGACAACTTCTGTGATAGACTATTGACATTGCATTAAAAAATAAGATATGCAAAGAAATTAAATAAAACAGGCAACTGAATATTTCGGAAATCTGTACAGTAGTGAAGAAAGTAAGACTGAATGGTTATAGATGGAGAATGTAGAAGGAATGGTAAATGAAACTGGGAAGGATATTAGGAGCAATGAGGCAGAGAAAACGGTCGGAACGTTGAAAAACGGTAAAGGAACAGGCGTAGATGAAATCACTGGTGAAATGCTAAAGTACACGAACATTGTGGAAAAGTTCCGAGGGTTTTCACTTTACCACTGTATGAGGGTAAGGGGAAGGTGACTGTAAGAACTACAAAGGAATAAGTATGCTTAGTGTACCTGGTAAAGTATTTGGAAGACTGCCGATTGTAGTACCAGAAACTACACAAACTAAGATTTGGGTTGTGCAGAATGACTTCATGCCAGGGAGAGGATGTATTGATCAGATGGTTGCTCTCCAGCAGGTGATCGAAAAGTGTTTAAGTGTAAAAAGGAAGCTGTGCTGTGCGTGTGTAGATCTATAGAAAGCATACGACAGAATGAATAGGGTGAGGCTGTGGAAAATATTAAATGAATATGGCGTAAATAAAGGTCTAATAAACGGAATAAGGGAAATATACAACGGTAGCCTAGCATGTGTTAGGGTTAGTGAATACTTTAATATTGAGCAAGCAGTGCGAAAAGGCTATGTGATTTCACCGTGGTTGTTCAATGTATACATGGATAAATATGTTAGGCAAGCATGTACCGATACAAATGGTGTAATGGTTGGTGACATAAATGTACGAGTCCTGGTGTATTAAGTGGCAGTGCAAATGAGGTGCAAACTGCTCTGAGGAAGTTTGATACAGTCTGTGAGAGCATGAACCTAAATGTAAACGTGAACAAAACTAATATTGTTGCGTTCAATCGGTAAGGTCGAAAGGGGAGTAGAGTATTTACTCTGCAAGATGAAATTGGACGAGGTGGTATATCTGGGTAGAATATTTACTGCAGATGGTACAATAGATGGCGAGATTGGGCGAAGGGTCAATGCTGGAACGAAAGTGATTAGAAGTATGTGGACGATAATGAGTAACGAAAGCATGAGCCTAGCTGCGAAACGAGCAATCTATAATGGGGTGTTTATTCCGTCAGTACTGTATGGACGTGAGACATGGGTATGTCAAAAAAAGCACAAAAGAAAAATAAATTCCGCGGGTATGAGATTCCTGAGAAGCACATATGGTAAAAGATAAAGAATGAGTGTATAATGACGGAGTGTGGCGAGGAAAGGATGATGATGGATAGATATAAAAGTAGTACACTACGTTGGTTTGGTCACATTGAGACAATGAACAACGCAAGATTAACGAAGCAAATATATGTGGGTGAGATTAGAGGTAAGGCCGGGCCTGGTAGACCGCGTAAAACGTCGCTAAGTGTAGTAGAATATATGATAAAAGAAATAAAGATAAGGAGTTTTAAAAAAGGACATGTTAGAGACAATATATCAATATTGCGGAAGCTATGGAGGTATGAAGAGATAGGAAAACATGGAGAAAAATTGTAAATAAAAATGAATAAGAGAGAAGCATTGTTTTGCCTACCACCCAAGGGAATGGCGTGAAGCTTATGTGATGTTGTGTTATGTTAAGTTTATTTTAAATGTGTTTTAATATCCAGTTATTGTTATTCATCATCATTAGCTCCTTGGTTTGGCACAGGAAACAGTTGAGACCCTTCGTTACTATTATCAGATATTTCAGTTGAACCACAGTTAGGTAAATCACAGTTTTGTAACAAACTGTGTGAAATGCACGTAGTTAATATGATTTTTGCCACATTTTCGGGCTTGCCTGTTTTCGTTTTGAACGTACAATAAAGAGGTTGTATAGGTATCCTAAAAAACTTTAATTAAAATTATTTCATTTCTTTTATGTTTTTAAGTTTGTAACAAACTCTTGACGTTTGTTAATAAAATTTACGTTTATTTAGGTAACTTAACATGCATTGCGTGCAGCGTGTGTTGCATATCATAGTTGCATAAAAACATGCATTTAATTATTGTAAAATTAAACTTGTACTCATATTGTTTGCACATTTGATTCACATGTTAATGCTCAAAAAGTACTTTAGCGTCTTTCTAGGTGATATTTTTAAGGTAGATATTAGCGCATCCATTGTTGCTTTGTTAAATTTTTAATAAGTGCTGTATAATTTGTATGGTAAGCTATTTAAAACTATTATATAAAGCTTGTGACGTTTGCTTTTTCAGAAACTTTTATTTACTTCTACTTTACGTTTTACCTTATTTTATTTATCCGCATAATTACTTAACTAATTTTATCTTACCGTTAGTTACTTTATGGTATATATATATATATATATATATATATATATATATATATATATATATATATATATATATATATATATACGTTCATCCAATAATGACGCAGTAACCTTTGTTACTATGAAGTGTAATTTTAATATCCACTAAACCAGCAAAAAAATTTATACATTTGGGGAATTTTAATGCATCCGAATCCAACTACCATGTAAAATTTACGCAACGAAATTTTCCAAGAGCTGATTCAGCAAGCCACCATTTTGGAACCTACAGAAGTACAGTATAATCAAAATGAGGTATTTTATTTCTATTAATAATTCCTGAAATTTTATTTAAGTTAAGTAATCGTTACTAACAATAGCTTTAAAATGTTCTCTATAATCAAAATTTAGGTAGTAAAATCGTTACTAACATTAGCTCTACGATATTCTCATTTATAATCAAAATGAAGGTAGTAAATAAAGCTTGTTATTGTCAATTATTTAACTTTATTTTATTCATGGTTTACTTGTTCTTCCATAAAACGAGTTGGCGCGCTTTTATGTAATAATTTAGTTTCAGGAAGCAACAACAATTTGTAAAGCGAACATATCTATATATATACATATTTTCTTAAAGTAACAACTGATAGTATTTATGAACCACCCGCCTATCTTAATCTCAGACTGAGCAAAAGGCAGAAAACCTACGGGGTTATAACCAAACTTTTATCAGGTAAAATTGTAGCTTAAGGGTGTATGGTTACAAGTTAGCATTTAGATTTCTATTAACCTCTGTCAATGTCTTTTTGACATAGGTTATTGTTTTTGTTTGTACAATGTTGCTTATTTTCGTAATGAACTTATAAAGGAGGTTGCATAATTATCCTAAAAAAATTGTTATTTAAATTATTTCATTTCGTTTAATTTTCATTTTGTAGGTTGGAAGGTCGTGTGGTGTTCCACACCATTTATTGAAAAAAATTGAAATAACACTTATATTCACCTTAGGATTTTTTGGCCGCTAAATTACGCGTTGTATAAAAAAATTTCATAGAATATAATTAATCTATTCATTTTATATATTGGTATTATTCTATCTTTGAAATATAAAGCTGTTTCAGAAATATTTGATAAAAATCAAAAACAGCTCCTAATAAACATCCCCTTTCCCGCCGCTGAATTTCCCCCAACATCTAATCACCTTCAAGATAAATGAACTAAATTAGTCGATTTAGCGATAGTGAAAAAAAAGTCGACTGTATAACCTTCTATATTTACATATGTATATGTAGGTTGGAAGGTAAAAAACAATCAACGTGGTGTGTGGTTTCGTTGACTTGTATTGGAAATGTTTTGCTGTAATTGTTGGCTTAACTTTATTAGGTTATTAGTGAATTATGTTTTTAATGTATGACATTTAATATGAATAAAAATAAATTTAAATAAAAGTACATATTTATTGCAACATACTTGTTTTGGTCTATTTTCATGTATATTACATTTAATCATTACAGCTAAAAATTTATTTTGCAAGTTGACATATTCCCGTCGAACTTTAGAAGACAATTGGTACCACTGCGAAGAGGTGACAATAAAGTAGCTTGTTCGTCATTTATATTTGTGACCAGTTGTTGTTATATTAGATTATTTTGTACTATTTGTCTTAACAGTGTACAAGCAAAATGTTTTCATTGCATAAGAAATGCATTACCTCTCATAGATGATTTGGAATGCTTATCCTAATGTACAAAAAAGGGTTGCGATTGTTACAGGCCAAATACTCATTAGAACATCAGCCCGTAAAGGCAATATGCGCGCATGG
The DNA here is from genome assembly GCA_036346205.1 of Vesta saturnalis. Taxonomy (NCBI): domain Eukaryota; kingdom Metazoa; phylum Arthropoda; class Insecta; order Coleoptera; family Lampyridae; genus Vesta; species Vesta saturnalis. The sequence continues at coordinate 333,515 of JARFJB010000726.1, read as the reverse complement.
CATAGCTCAGTAGTGTGGACGGGGTTCTTACTTAATGCTCCAATAGGACACTCGTCATAACTCCAAAAACGTCAAAATCAGGAGAAAATGTCAAAAAAGGCGCCATCTGTTAGATACATTTGTTGTGGGAATACGTTATGATTATCTTGATAATGGTCTAACAGGGAATCATAATGTTCACTCAAAAATAAAGTACTCTCCTCCATGAAAACTCTACTCCAAAAATATTTACGCAAAGTCCACCCAAACTTCAATAAAATCGTAAGCTTCATATAAAAGCCGCAAAATTTCGATAACAAAACTAAAACTCATTCAATATTTCGTTAAACTTCACGTCAAAATTAGCGGTTCAAATAACCAAAAATAACTGATAAATACGGTAACTGATTATTCAATTAAAAACGAAAAATACGTCACAACAAAACTAAGCAAACACGATCAAATATCTATAAAGTCCTAAAATTTAATCAACGACAATATCGGGGTTGTAATTCCTAAATTCGGAAAGTATACAGCTCATTCCCAAACAAATTAACAAACTGCTTACCGTTTGGCATATCTATGTAATCGACAGCTGATCAGATGATTCCTGTAAGAAAAACTTCAAAAACTCGCAAAACTATCATGTACAATACTAAATAGCTGATCGGTCAACGACCTTTCAAAATGAACTTATCGCCAAATTAAAAATAGCAAATACTGTAGCACAGAAATTCTCTTAATCCATTACATTAAACCTTTCCTTAAATAATCAAACACTTCAAGAAATGCCACTGCCAAGTTGTGCAAATTAACAGATACCACAATCAAATAAATTACTCATAAATTTTGAATGTAATCCAAATAACTAAACTTCTAAATTTTGAATGAACGTAAAAATATTAGCGTTCTGAGTAAAGATTAGGAGTACAAAATATGTACACTTAAAAAAAAATCAAGTTATAAACACTATATACTTATACATATATATTCAAAATAACCATAATCATAGAAAAAAACAATCACCGAAATATCTAAACACATGAAATGTAACTCTTAAATAAAATTTCTAAAGTCTGATTTGGAATAATTCCTGTAGGATTCGAACAACCCCTAATTTATCTATTTTATATATCCTAAATTTTAATTAACATCAAAAGGATAAAAAAAAAACGTCGAACATCTAAATTATATAAATCTAGCAGTACGTAATTTTATATAACATAAACAGAATGAGACAATCAAAGCACAGGCCGTAATAGTTTACGAGTGAATATGCTTTATATATTGAATTGCTGTCTAAACGTTCCTTAATTAAAATTAAATCAAAAGGCATATTCATTCATCTAAATGAGTACAAACAAACATTTTATTAAAATCACCAAAATTCAGAAAAATGTGTAATTAGAATTACCTTCACACACCACAAATGGTCAACCGAACTTCCTTTTCTTTCTTACAATATGTCAGCAACCGCTCTACTCGGTATATGATTGATGGAAACCAATAGCTTCTTAATTCCTAAATTTACGTTTATATAAACTTTATAACGGCAAACTTTTAAACCAAAAACTATGCGCGCGATCATTCTTCATCTGGTTAACGTTAATATGTACACAACCATAATTTTATTTACAGCTACTTTACTTTTATCTACTTAAAACGTATTAAAGCGGCCTATGTACAGTAAATTTGTACTTTATTTGTTCTAGCTGCGCTGTGTACCCGAAACTACCCCTTTAACCAGGAACGCGTTAAAATTAATCAGTATTATCAAAATGCGATAAAATAGTTCAACAGAATAAAGGTTCAGCACTTGATAAAAAAAACAGTAAAACCAATTAATTCTATGACTGATAATTTCCACTACATTGCGAAATCTCAAACGTAAAACACGCCTACAGTCTACGAAGACTGGCTTAAATTCGCCATCTTACATTCTACCCCGTTACATCTCAATTAACCAATCATAACAATTTGTTACTTAAATTTCAAATTGCGCAAAAACGAATTGAATTCGTGAGCCGAACGGAAAAATTGCATCTGAAAAATACACAACATAACAAGCGGTTTGTTTTTAATGTAATTGGTACCCCTTGCGTTAATGATTTCATTACGACTATAGGCCTTAAGGCCTCGTATCTAAAAGCTAAATTCTTTGTTTAACATCAAAACTTCTATCGAGAAACTTCTGCCAGTCCGTCGCCCAATACGTTTAAAAAACTGCTATATATGCTTTTCTATACTATATTTCAATTTCAATACGGCATCTAATTTTCGAACGACGCAATTTTAACGACAATATTATTATGATTTACAAAATTTACAAAGTACGAACAACTTTTATTTACAACGGAACTAATTAGTTCACTAACCTAGTAAAGAGGGAATTCCACTATCTATCGATGCCAATCGTGTAAATCGAATCTTAATTTAAAACTCCAATCTAAACTTGATAACCCAACCTAAAATTATATTTCGTTTTCAAAATAGGGATTCTAAATGCGATTGCCATTTGTAAAAATTTTGAATACTTACATAAAAGGAAAAAAAACGTTACAATGTAAAAGCGTCCAAAAATTTATACGTTGTCAAGTTCAATTTCATGAACTTATACATTTCGGATGTCCGGCATTAATGAATAAAACAACCACAAATACTTGATAAAATCACGACCAGGTGACACGATACACTTCTTAATATTACATGAATTTGAAAGAAACAAAAAACGTGGTTAAATAAAGGATTATTATTACTACTTAATTAAAAAATCAAACTAATATTTACTATAACTTTTCTGATATCTAGTTGCTTAAAATAATTTGTTGCGACTTTACATATGTATTTTAACACCTTGCACTGCCACTTTTTTCTTCAAACGTCCTATAAAAATACATGTCAGAAATCGTGTCAATCGTTTCAAATATAATTTATGGTTTATAAAATATTGTCATTATATGTCACTCTATTATGCGACCTCATTCTATGTTACGTTGATAGAAAAAATAGGCAACTTTGTAAAAACAACAATAATAACCTGTCAGATAGACATTTAAAAATTCGTGCCACATACAGCTTTATAGACATCTAAATGCTAACTTGATAAAAAAATTCCCAAGCCGCCCACTTTTATAAAAATATCAATAATACAGTTTAAGCATTTTCTACTTTATTTAATTAATTTTTAAACTTAAAAAATTCTACCTTAGGAATTTTTGCCGCTAAATTACGCGTCGTATCAAAAAATTGCGTAAATCATAATAAATCGGTATGTTTTAGGTCTATATGTTGGTATTTTTATCTTTTTGAAATATACAACCGTTTCAGAAATATTAAAATACAAAAACAGCTCTTAATAAACCCTTCCTCTCCGCCGCTGAATTTCTCCCAAAATCCAATCAGCTCCAGGAGAAATGAAAACAAGCTTAAATACAAAACTTTTTACGTACTTACGTGTTTTCGTTCTGTAGTTATTGTGTATTGTAACATTCATCCACGTATCCAGACACACAGACATCACGGCCGACATTGGCGCAACGGTCTCTGGTGTTAACCATATTAACACTACTTGAAGCTGGAAATTCTTTATCTGTAAGTTCCCTTATTCTATCTTACATAGTTTTGTACTTGTAGTCTTGTTTTTAAATGATTTTCAATCAAATGGAACGATAATTTACGGAGATATTGCCTTCTGGGTATACGTATTTCTGCATTATTGGAAAAATATAATATCATAGCGTTAATGCCGGGAACATTAAGAATGACCAATGCCATCTCTGGTATTTCTAGCACAATTATAGGTGACGCATAATTTATCCACCGTATCTACGTCACCTTTTTGCTGTTATGGTCTATCATCTCTGGTTTTCCAGAGGTCTTGTCCACATTATCATCATAGTGTGAACATTTTTTGACCTTTTTGTCATGTAGGATACCAATGTTACATCTTTTTGGAATGCGAACATGCTGGAACCAATTCTACACGCAATTCGCGTTTGTTTTTTCGTATAGTACGCAAAAATGTAAATTTGTGTTAATTCAGAAGGATGTGAATGAAATTGATTCTTGTGAATCAGTTGTCACATGTAACATTCCTATGAGATCCTTTAATAATTCTGTACAATCTCTGGACAACAGCAGAAACTGAATTATCGATACTATGAGGTTCGTCCGGTTGTTTCCGTGGAATAAAATGTTTTCGAAACTAAGGGCAATAAATTTTAATGCCATATGTGTTTGGTTTATTAGGCATATATTGGAGAAAATTACATCGCCCTCTGATTGCCTCCAACGTTTCATCGATGTTTACATTCTCAAACGGTGTGTACGGTGACCCACGATTTCGAACAAAAGCCTCAAAAAAGTCTCGAATAGTTTATCAGTTTTTTTTTCTCTCAGGCCGGATATCCATATCATCATGTTTTTACCCATCGCCAAACCAAATAGATCTACCCCACTACCTTCGTTATTATAAAGCTCTTCAACATTTAATAGGCTTGATTTCAGAATGCCCCCTAAATACAATAAACCGATTAGCGCTTTAATCTCACAAATATCACTATGCTTGGCATCTCTTTCTCTACTGTACTTGTGTTGAACACTATCAATATGTTTATTAGTAAATTCTACAATTAAACGAAGCATATCGAGATCAACGAAATAGTGCCAAGTTTCTGAAATAGATTTGAGATGTTTTGTTGCTAACTTGGCTCCAGGAAAATGTTTGATAATATTCACCGACATTTTTCCTAAGAACTTATTTATACCATTTCGACTCCTGATCTTTTCCAATAAAATATGAAATGTCGGAACTGTCAACCGTATTTTCTCCGTGTGAAATATCTTGTTCACTGTCACTATTGTGGTCACTCATTTCTACTCTGTCTTTGTCATCTATATTTGAGTTATCGTCACATATCGATTAGTTCAGGTTCGTCTTCTCTTAGATATTCTTCCATCAATTTTCTTAAAGTTTCCTATTCTCTCTCGTAGCAATCCATTCTTTGAAACGGAAAAATTGCTCAAACAAACAACAAAACTGTTAATTTTGAAACTTACTTGCAGTATAAATTAATAGGGTGTTGTAAATAATTTTCAGACACTAATGCACGCTGCGGACTATCAGTTCGCGATCAGTTATGGAAGCAAAGTTACGCACACGATATGTAGAATGGCCACAAACTAATATTAGACTGCTTAAGATAAACATATAGACGAGAGCGCACTGTCCCTATACTGCAACCCCCTCCGAGAACCTTAAAAGTACCTATTAGGTTGCGGAGCGTTAGTCCGCGCGCGTGTTCTGAAAAGTTAAAATCATTTAAATTAATGCATACATCCACCTCATCAAGCACGTCGCTGTATTCAACTGAATTTTTATAAAATGGCTTATTTGATAAAATTTATTAATATCTAGACTTACAAACATAAAGTGTTTTAAATTTTAACTTGTACTACAAATATAAAAATGTTTTGTACTGTTTTTACGTATGCAAGTTAATATTCTTTGCAGCATTGTTACTTTACTTTTCATCATAGCCAAGATGCAGACCAAAATCTAAAATCATTTAAATCAATTCGCATAAATTAGTTGGAATATGAGAGACAGTTTTTCTTTAAATTAACATAGAAAAAGTTTTCCTTTAAATATTTATGTAGGATTTTTAAGGTTATATCTATCAGTACTCTTTACTAATTAATCATTCAGATTATAAATTAATAAAATTACAACGGTATAGAAATAAGAGTAAAATTCGTTGTAATTATCACTTGATTACTATGAAATACGCACCGGTTTGACATAGAGTAAACGTAAGCTTCAGTCTGTATAAGATTAAATTTGGGAATGTATAGATTTTGCAACAGTTAGTTGAAAATGACACGAGCAACACGGTATGAATACCCAAAGAAATAATTGTAGCAATTTAGCATAAACTTCGATTATATATTTGTGCCAGAACTTCTAAGTCTACATAAGTAGTTTCATAAATTAATGAAAACTGAAGTTTGGTTATGTGAATAGAATAAGTTGAAAAGTAGCAACTTCATTTAACTTTGTGTTTGTTTATGCTAATACCTCTGACGGTTCAGAAAATTATTTCAAATAACCTTAACAGGCTGATTCAGATGTAACTTGAATATCTTATTCATTAACCTAAATCTTGTTCAGCTACTGTATAAATTTGTCGTACCTTATTTGACTAAAGTGCAATTAAAATTGTGAAAATAATAATATTGATGTTAATTACTCTTTGAACTCTAATATCTACTGTAATTTACATACAACACGTAATCTAGTACATAACACTCCCGGATTATAATACGAATATGCGAATTAAGAGCATTTCATGACACAATGTGTATTGTCTCCACTATTGCACTTTATACAGGTAAATTACACAGTTTACCCAGCAACGATTCTACCCACTATAATTATCGACAAAGTTTAATGATAAAACTAATCAGTTATATTTACATGTTTTCGAACTTCAAAATTAATTCCTCGATATAGGTCGTTATAATGGTGCAGTTTATTAAACACTAACGATGGTTTTCTGTAACAAAAACAAATCAAATGTTTGATTGATGTACATAATAAATTAAACAAAACCGCCATCCTAATTAGTAAACTCGTAATTCCATTTTTCCCTCAAATTGAGATTTTGGCGCCATCTATTAGAACATTAATACATCCACCTTCTGACCAATTGTCATAACCTCCTATTACAGTTTACTAGGTTAACTAACTCTAAAAGAAAACCGCGTAGCTCCAAAACATTTCTTGGAACCAGAAAACCTCGTATCTCCGACAGAAAATTCAGAAAGCAAACCTCGTATCTCCAGGGTATGTTTTCATGGCAAATGAGAGCCTCGTATCTACATAAAGAAGTAAGGTTAGAAACGAAAAGTCTGTGCATTTGTGATTTTCATTTGAAAACTGTTTTTTGGTGGTTTCTTATATAAATTAGTAAGAGAGAACCAGAGTAATACCTTTTACTCACAATAAGGTAAGCAATAATGCGTATAGTATTATCAAGTACTTACCTATAAATATTTATAAATGAGCACCTTTAAAGCATGTTTGTACTCTTAATGAAATCATAATGTTTTAAAAACCGAAAGTAACTTCTTTGGTGATGTTAGCACATAACTTTCGCCATGGAATCACAATTATTACAATTACTATTGTAATATCTGCCGGTGACCATCGAGGGTTTGTTTATTATATACAGTGTGTTCACTGAGAGATGAGTCCATTTTGAAGTGTACTGTTCACCTAACTTTTCTGCTTGACAAAAACAAAGACTTGCTTCAAAATTGACTCATGTTCAGGAGAACACGCTATACAGTGTGTTACTTTATCTTTAAGAAATCGTTTTGAGGTATCATTCATTTTATGAGCATTTTTTCTCCTATTTCTGCAGATGTCTCGTGCACGAAATATCCTAGAAATGGTCTTCGAAAATCCTCTTCTACTTATGAATGTTCCAGAACCTAGTAATATGGAACATTCCACAGTTTGACAGCAAACTGAAAACCCACTAATTCATTACTATTCTGACGAAGGAAGTATCACAGAAAGTATCCAAGAAATAGACGAAGAAGGAGGTGAACAACTTACCGTAATCTAAAACATTGAGGAAGAAGATACAAGAGAGTTTAATGTTGAGAAACGTATTATTGAGCCATTACAAGCTGAATATCCAGATAATAATCCTATACAACACATTGAAAGAGATGACCTGAGAGAGAATACTATAGTTGAAGGTACTATTGAAATTGGTCCATCGCAAGTTGAGAATCAAGAGAAAATTACTTTTGAAGCCATTGAAAAAGACTTTAGTGAACTTAGTCCTGTTGAAAGAAGCACTTTCGATCCATCAGAAGCCGAAGGTTCAGAGTACAATCCTATGGAAGATCAACAGGAAGAAGAAAGTGTTTCTGAAAGTGATCAGTTTCTAAGAAAAAGACTAAGGAGAAGACATGTTAAAGAGAGTAACTGGACAAGGACCAAAATAAGAAGCAAAGGGGGCAGGGCGATGCGTATGCTTGAAGAAACTTTCTAGTAGGTAAATGGAAATACAATATTTCAAAGCCACATAGAGTCCTGAAGGAAAGATGTTCGTACAAAATATCTACAAAACATGAGAACATAGCAAAAATACGTAATTTGAAGTGCTATTTACTTTCTGAAGAAGACATAAAACTCATATTTGTAAATTATTGGTAACTAGACTGGGGCGAGAAAAAACTCTACGTCCAGTTAAATACGAGGTCAAGTGAAACGCAAAGACACAGAGATCGAAAAGAAGAACAAAAATCTAGAAGACTATAGTTTTAGTTATTGTTCACGAAAAAATAATGAAGGTATTAAAGTATGTAAGAATATGTTTCTGAACTATCTGGGTATAGGTGACGAGGCAGCACGTTCCTGGATATTAGATAAAAAAGAGAATACAGATTTAACTCCTCAAGAAGAGTAACATGTAGATGGAGAAACATAAGCTGACAGGAAGAAAGAAAACCTAGTTCGAGAAGAAATAAGATCTAGAAGATTGGATGCAAAAAAAATAGGTTTTTATAACACTACCAAAGATGGAATCTCATCATTTTAGGTCGACCTGTCAGAAGTTATATCTGGAACCAGAATGGGAATCTAAGCAAGAACTGTATGCACTCTATAGTAAAGATTGGTGTTACCAGAGGGGTGTTGAACCGTTTTCGATAATTTGTTTTGATCAAAATTTTAATGACATGAACCTAAACCTTTCAAGAGGAAGAGGGACGAGTGCGACTTGTGTGATGCCAACAATGTAAAACGCATCTGAAGAAAATTATACTTTACATCAATCAAAAAGAAAGAAGCAAGAGATGGAAAGGGATAAAAGAAGCAGTCAGAATAAAGTGTACACCATCGATTTACATGCAGTTCTTTTTTATCCAAAGTCAAATGTATCCAGCTTATATTATAAAACAACACTTGCTGTACAAAATTTCACGATTTTTGACATTAAAACCCATGCTGGATATTGTTTCATATGGATTGAAATAGAAGGAAGTGTCGGTGCCAACGAATTGTCATCGATAATTTACTCGTTTGTGGAAGCGCAGGTGTTGCCACAACTAGCATCTGGAGAAGAGATAATTGTTTATAGTGATGGGTGTACTGGATGAAATCGTAATGCAATATTAAGCAGTGCCTTGCTTCATTTGGCAGTTTATTATAAAGTCCATATCGTCCAAAAGTATCTAGAGCGAGGTCATACACAAATGGAAGCTCGCTATATTCACTCATGTATAGAAAGGGAATTAAAGAACAAAGTCATAAATATGCCAGTGGATTACATTGATGTTATCAATAGAGCTCGAAAACGGCCAGAACCCTATGAAGTGTAGTACTTGGAACACATTTTTTTCCGATATTTTGTCAAGGTACAGTATATATCATCTATAAGACCAGAAAAAAGAACAGGCGATCCAACTGTAACAGATTTGCGCGCACTTCGTTACAATCCAGACGGTATGATACAATTTAAGCTCCGTCACACTGATAACTGGAAACTTCTTCTTATCAGAGGTAATAAACAGATTCCCTTGGACATACCCCTTAATGAAGTACTACTAGCATACAATGAAAAATTAAAAATAAAGAAAGAAAAGCTTGATCATTTGCAAGCTTTAAAAATAACGATGTCCGCCGATTATCATGCATTCTATGACAGCCTTCAGCATCTTTAAAAGTATTGCTTTTGAATTTATTTTTTTTTAGTTAGGTTTATTTCAGTTTGTCTTGATAAGCATTCTTTTTAGTGCAATTTCAACCTGAATAAAGTTTTATTATTTTTTGAGGCATCTTGATTTTCTCACCTTTCTTGGTTTTACCCTCGTAACTCCTGATATATGTTTGGAATAAATTAGAAAAACCTTGTAACTCCTATAGAATTACCAATCGAGTTCAAAATTCAATAAGCTGAAAAGTGTATTATAAAGCGACCTATTTGTTACAACAGTATCGAAATTTATAATTAAGTACGTTGTAACAGAGTATGTAGACAATTATTTGAATTTCCTGTAAAATCTGTTAATTCGGAGTTACGAGGTGACCTTTGATAGAATTAAAGTACGTTCCAGAATATCAGAGAGTAATAAACCATGTTATTAGTGAAATAGTGTCGTTTTTTGCATGGAAGCGGCAAACAATCAGCAACTGCTCACGTTCCTTGAAACTAACAAACTCCTTAGTGACCACCAATATGGGTTTAGGCAAACTCGTTCAACAGGTGATCTTCTTTCATATGTGACCCAAGTTTGGAACAATACAGTAGATCAGTCCGGTGAAACAGTTGTAGTCGCTTTAGATATCTCAAAGGCATTTGACCAAGTTTGGCATAAGTGTTTACTTGCCAAACTCACCTCGTTTGGGTTAAATGATACGCTCATCAACTGGGTTCTAGTTTCCTTGATAAAAGACGAATACGTGTCGTAGTTGATAACTTTTTTTCAAAAGAAGTTATCATTAACGCGGGCGCACCACAGGGATCCGTTATAGCGCCTACACTTTTTCTGTTGTACATAAATGACCTTATTTCTTCAACAACTAACCCCATCCATTGATTTGCTGACGATAGCACTCTTCACTGTAGTTCATCTCAGTCTACTCATAGTGATAATCCACCTTCTATGTCAAATCAAGAAATTAAAGCTGAAATGGCAAATTCAATCAACAAAGACATTCAACGTATTCTCGAATGGGGAAGCAATAATCTAGTTAAATTTAATGCTAACAAAACTCAGTGTTGCCTTATGTCCGCCAAAAAATATCGATCATTTCCTGTTGTATGAATGGCTCAGTTCTTAAGTTTTCAGACTCTATTACTCTGTTGGGTATGACTGTATCTTCAAATCTCTTATGGGTTGACCATTTTCTGTCAGCTACCAACACAGCTGCTCGTAAAATAGGCTTTTTGTACAGATCTAAGCAGTACTTTACCTCTCGACAACTCCTTCTGCTGTATAAGTCCCAAATTCGGACTCATCTGGAATATAATTCTCACCTTTGGGTTAGTGCTCCCCAATACGCTCTCGATATCGTTGATCGTATTCAAAAGAGAGCTATTAGGCTTATAAATGACCCGTTCTTAACTTCTCACATACAGTCCCTTGAGCATAGAAGGATGGTTTCAGTTCTTTCTTTGTATTATCGTTATTACAACGGCTATTGTGCTGGTGAATTATATTCTTTGATACCATCTCGGGTTATCTTTACGAGAAACACTCGGTTCGCTCATTCACATCATCAGTATGCAGTACAAATTTCTACTTGTCGTACCAAACGGGCGCAATCCACATTTTTCTACACGGCTTCTAAACTCTAGAATGATCTCCCTAGTTCCTGCTTTCCTCTTACTTATGATATGAGAAAATTTAAGGTAGCTATTCATAGGCATCTATTGGCAATTCATTATCCCTCCAGCCATCCTCCTAAGTGTTCCTGAGTGCTTTAGCACGATAGGCCAAATTTAGCCTGGTCAGGTCCACAATTATAAAAAAAAAACAGAAATCAGCAGCAAACCGGGCTAGTTTAAAACGAAGACAACCCATAGACGTGCGGTTGGGATTTCATTGTATTAAAAATTATAGATTAATTATCAAACAATCGAAAGGCGTGAAAGTATTAAACACTTATTTTAGATGTGGCTATTTCATAATGCTGATGTTTTCATTCATATAAAATAATTATAAATGTAGTTTACATTAATTTTTTTGCATTTAATAATTGTTATAAATGTCGGTTTTGGATATTATAACGGGTTTTATAGTTTCTTCCATTATCATATCCACGTTCCCACCTACGCTCTTCCTCTTTAATTACATGATCAACACACTTTTCCGCTTTTCTGTATTGACATTGTCTATGGTTTGCATTAAAAGTTGTCGCATTTCACTTAATTTAAAAGTCGTATTCTTACGATCTATTTCACTTCTTATTTGAGACCAAACTAACTCTATGGGGTTGAGTTCGCAGTGAAATGGTGGTAATCTATGTACTGCAATACCACAAGAATCTTACTTCACAAATTTTTGCTTATTCTGATTTGATATAGCTAAAAGTTCTCGTTCTCGTTCTCTTCAAATTGTATCTGTTTTGATGTTAACCATTTTAAAATGCTTTTTTTTTCATGCAGTTGTTAGTAAGTGTTCGACTTACCTAGAATGGTAACTTGCATTATTCAGAACAATTCCAGCTCCCCGTGGAGTGTTTGATATCATTTGTTCAAAATATTCTTCAAGAACATCAGCGTTCACATATCTTCGTGATAACCCTCTGTGTGCTTGAACTGTTTGTGTGCTTGAACTGAAACACAATTAAACCATTTTTTAGGAATCCATTAACGTATATATGTGTAATAATAAGTCACCGACCTTTTCCCAATGGTGGTTTTATTCCAATTAACAACACTCTTGAACAGCTTGATAACGACTTGTAACCTTTCTATCTTGCCAAATTTTTTTACAGTTCGTTCAACCAAGTCTCACCTAGATAACAGATTTCCCGTCCTTAGGCACGACACTTCTTCATTTCACGAAGGTATTTTCGTGACCAAGAAACAATTTGGAGATTATCAATTATCATTGATTTTCGATTCACTTTTTCCCTCGAAAAGTTAGGTTCCCGTAGTGTCCTGTGTAGTGTTGACCGAGACAATTGTAGGTCCATCAACGTCTTCTTTTAGTACTGCTTTTTTTTTGTTGAGGTAGTAATTTCTTCATTGAAGTATAAGGGATGGATTTTTCTTCTAATGTGAACTTTTTCTTATTCACTTAAACGTTTTGTCTTCTGCTGAGCAAGCAGGTGTGTGTGTGCGCGTGTGCTTAGACAAAAACTTAGATATTAACCCTAGAACACTAACGTACGTAAATTTTACGTGTAGTAGGATGAAATTGCAATATAACGTCAGGTAGAATGGGTTAATCCGCTTAAGCACCTAGGAATGCTATCCCCGACCCTTTCCAATGCAAAACAACTTTAACCAGGTAAATTGTTTTCTATATTTATCAGTTTATGTTGGAATTTGTAAGCGCGTGCAGGTAAATTTTACGTACGTTAGTAATACGACTAAGTTTTCGAGTGATAGAAGTAGTTTTGAGCACAATTTATTTGTAATAGTGTTATCTAGAATGGCACAAAAAGCTAAACGCTACTATGCTGATCAAGAATTGGATAGAATTTTAAATGGTTTTTATCTTATTATATGTGAATTCCTTTTTTTAATCCCCTATTTGATATTTGACATGCGCTTTAACAATTAAATACCTGTATCCTATCCTATCAAAGCTTAAATATTTTTATTTATTCGCCGTTAACTTGTGATTTCCATCGCATACATAAATTTTACATGCGTTAGTAATAAGCGTGAAAAATTATGGTTATGGTTCTAGGGTTAAATCACTTTTTCTTCTTTTTTATGTATTAATAGGTCATAATTACAATTACAAGTATATTTCTGTAAAATATTTTATACGAACATAAGAGATTGAAAAGTCAATATATTTTAAAGATCTCATAGTATATGCCTTTAATAAGTACGCCACTGACTCTCAAGTTGATTTATTACTATCTGATATTCTGGGACGTAATTATAGATAATTGAGATTGGATGCCTATTGTTATAGGTACTTTCTCGAGGAATTAGAATATTTTGGTGACTTTTTGGTGACTCAGTCATATTGACTGGGATGTGCATAGTAATTAATTCCATATGGATACATTATTTATGTACGGGGAGAAAAGATATTTTCTGGTAAACAGCCTTAAAAAATAAATTATTTAAAAAAGCGTTACATTTGTACTTGCTTTTACTAGAAGGCAGGGTAGAAATACAAAAATTATTTTTACAACGCTAGGTGTCGCGACGCTTAAAAACTTTTTCTTTCAGCAACATACATTACTTTTTATACCGAGCAAAGATCTCATAATTTTGAATATATTTTCTACGTAACGTTTTTTGTTTTCATTATTTATAAGTTTATGGGAAGTTCTCTTGTGAATTTAATTATGTATATAAAGTATCAATTACTAAGTTGTACTTGCAATAAAACATATGAACGTATTAAGTGGCGTCCTACAGTTCCACACTTTGAAACTTTTCTAGTATTATGTGAGTTTCTGTCGGAATAGTTAATATTTTTCGAACGAAAGCCAGCAGACTAGGGCAAATGCAATATTTGTTTTGATATGACCTATAAATAAAAAACTTTTTTAAATGTTGTGATCATTCACTGTGATAATTATTGAAAAATAGGAAAAGAAGAATATTTTCCCACAACGTAAAAGTGGATATGCTGTTAATTTACGGAGAAGCCCGAAAAATGCATTACGGCCAAGAAGATTTATATGCACTGGGATACCCCCAAAGGAATCTTCCAAATCAACAAATATTTTCCAAATTGAAAAATGTTCTTCGTCAGAATAAGAAATCATTTTTAGTTAACAGAGTGATGAAAATGTGGTACTTTTATTAAACTATTTTCAAAATCATCCTGAAGCATCCATTAGAGGGGCTATGAGAGAACTAAATTTGACTTGCAACTTAAAAAGTTTCAAATAAAAGTTTCATGACTATAAAATACATAATGCAAGAGTTATGTCCCGGAGATGTTGAACGGTGAGACAATTTTCTTACGCAATTTTTAGTTCTTAGCTTAATTTGTATAATCACTTTTTATGGAACAAACGAAGTGATTTTATTAGCCATGGCATTCCAAATCGGAAAAATACTCATCATTGGTCGGACGAAAATCTACGTAATACTATGGGTCAAAAGCAGGATCACTTTGATGTCAATGTATGGTGATGCCATTTAATAGGTCCATATTTTTATGACGGGGTATAGATATTGAGATTTCCTTATTAAAAAGATTTGTACTCTTATGGAAAATGTGTCTCTTCAAATTAGGAAGCACTTGTGGTTTCAACTGGAGGGAACGCTTTACCATAACGCTGCAGTTGTTCCAATTTATTTAAATTTGTATTTTGAAAATAAGAGGATAGGGACTAATGGGCCTTTAAAGTTTTTTCCGAAAGCCCCAGATCTAACTTTTTACTGAGGGGAGCCTTGAAAAGTAAGATGTATGGGACTAAAACCATTTGAAATAACTGCTGCTTTTAATGAAATACGTGGCGATGTTTTAAGAAAAGGAACGACCAATGAACTGCAAAAACGTTAAAAATTATGGTTAAATAAAATGGTGCTTATTACGGAACAAATTATTAGATCATTGAGTTTTGACTTTACTTACCTTTGTTATTCTGTTTGTTTATTTGTTCCTTTTCTGTTTACTTAATTGTTGTGTTATTGCTAGTGTATATAATAAATATAACTTAGTAAATGATACTTTACATACTTAATTAAATTCACAGTAGAACTACCCATGACTTTGTAAATAATGGAAACATAACAAAATGTTATATAGACAAAATGTTAAAAATTAGGAGACTTTGCAGCGGCATTATAAAAAAAAGGTATATCGTGACGCCTAGTCTCGTGAAAATAATTTTTGTATTTCTACCCTGCCTTCTAGTAAAACTAAGCAAAAATGTGCTTTTTTTAATCATTTATTTTCTCAGCCGTTTCCCAAACAAACTTATTTCTGCAGTTAAGTTGTATTGATTAATGTTAATGGTAACCAAATGTAAAATTTTGTATCAATTGGTTTGTCATTTTTCAGGGTTTCCAATCAAGGCTGGCGATAGCAATTTTGCCGTCCAGCGCAAAAACGTGACAGGCCGCCTCCCTCACCCCCTCACTATAAAAATCACCCCGATAATGAAAAATTTTGCCGTCCGGTGCAAAAACGTGACAGACCGCCTCCCCCACCCCCTCACTATAAAAATCACCCCATAATGAAAAATTTCAACAATTATTATACTAGAAAGAAAGGACGCTAAGCATTAGATAACTAAATTTTGTGTATTTAGGTATTTGTTTACATTGAAGACAGTAAGTAACAGTGAGGAACAGTGGCAGGCCGCCTCACCCACCCCTCACTATAAAAATCACCCAATAATGAAAAATATCAACAATTATTATACTAGAAAGAAAGGACGCTAAGCATTAGATCACTAAATTTTGTGTATTTAGGTATTTGTTTACATTGAACAGTGAGTAACAGTGAGGAACAGTGAGTAACATATATCTGTTACAGAAAGTAACATATAAAAAACCTACACACGAGTAGAATAATAAAATACCGTAAAAAATAACAGCAAAACCGCATGAACTAAAAGTATTTTTTCTTACTTTTACGACCGGATCATCGCGTGCTTCGTAAAGAAAGTTGCGCTTTCTGTCGAACTCTGTGACGCGGTTGTATTAAGTCAAAATTAGCTGGGTAGTCAATAATGTCGGCGAGTTCACAGATCATTTTATCAAAAGCCTGTTTCGAACGAAGATCCTGGAAAAAACTGTACAATTTTTTATTAACTCGAGATCAGATTATAATTCATACTCTTTGGTCTGTGTCAGCTTCAGTATCGTTATAAATACTTAATAAAACATCGTACATACTTCCCAATTGATACCTTAAGGGTTTGAGAGCTTCTGCTCGACTTTCCTAAGGAGTATCACTCAATGGCTTAGAGTTAGTCCCTTAACATGTTTTAATAATATGGCCCATTTAAATGTAGACGAAACAAAAGGCAAGTAATTTTTTTAAGTATCTTAAAAAAAATTGGGCTTCTGAGGACGCCTTTGTCATATTATTTTTTTTATACGTTCTCGGAGTAGGTTTGTAGTAGATTAGTGTCATTTTCTGTTACGGTTACCTGATCGACGGTATACTTATAATTTAAGTTTGAGCCTGGTTCTGCTTGGAACAACTTTTGGTTCCCAATCTTTTTTTTTCTTAATTCATAGGTAGTTCAGTAAACTCAGCCTGTTTACTAATTTGTGATTGCTTTTCGAGCCTTTTTCTTTTGTACTGATCGCCAGATAGATTTTTGTATACATCTGACATTCTAAAATATACAAAAAATTATTAACGTAGTATTTTAATGCTCAATTACCGTAAATACTATTAAAGGCAGTAGCTAAATTATGTGCTTCATTTCGCACCCTAAATACAAAAGATACGAGTACGGTTTCATTGTAGAATCAGCGCGTGAACCATAAAGAAAGACACTGATATTTTACACTGTATCCTTACTCTCACAATTATATTTTTTCATTTGAGGTGATTGATATTTCTTTACAAGCTTGAACGTGGAGGAGGAAATACATTTTGAATATTTTTTGAAATAAAATTAATAATAGAAGTCGCGCTATTACGTGGGCGCGGATGTAACTTCACCTGCTACGATTTCTGCCACTATTCAATAATATTTTCAAATAAAAATTCACTTATCAATCAAAACGCTTTACAAAATAGATATTTGCAATATCCGTAAACAAAGGATTTGCTACGTAAAATTTCAAATTTTAATGAAAGTTCAAAAACCTAAAAAATAGAAAAATGGGCTTTGTTCAGAAAATTTAAAAAATAAAAATAAGAAGATTGTAGTTTAGTCATTAATTGAGAATACATTTTAGCGCCACCCGTAAACTTTTAGCTGGCATGAATTAATTCGGGGAAACTACATATAAGGTAATTATAGTTACTTACCTTAAAAGTTAATTGCAGTTTTCTAGAACACAGTAACTGCATAAATAAAGCAAATAGGTCTTCATCTTCGCTTTTATAACAGGGTATGAAAAACATGTCGCAACAGGTAAAATCCTGTACGCGCGATAATCTTTATCGTCTGATTTTCAGGGATCGACAGAAATGTTAGTTCTTATTTGTTGTTTTTAAGAGATAGAGAACAGATTTTTACAGTATCGAAATAATATATATTTCTTGGACAGTCCGTAACACTATTTGAGACTAAGCCCTTTTTCTTACATGTATTCCTAAATACAACATGTCTCAAAAAATATGCATTCTGACAGTCAAATGTCAAAATTTTCCGTTCGATGCAGGGACACTGGTTGCACCGGCCTATCGCTGGCCCTGCTCCAATTTAGATTTAATGATTTTACCCAATTTGTTCCTATCCTGACTAGTGGTCGACATTTCTATCTTACAAACGCTCTTAAATATCAAATTTTGTATCAAAAGCACTATGACCACAATACGTGCACAATTGTTAGTAGAGAACAAAGGGTTCTTTATAAATCATTTATTATTTGTAACAGCATAAGCTTACCAATACCTATTTTTTTCCATTATAAAAGCAATAACCGGCGTACTCACATACAACATGTATGTGAGTACACAATTCATCAAATTGCCAGTACATTGTTTCTTCTCATTATTGTTAATTCAAATTTATTTAAACGTTTCTTATTGACTTTTAGTACATATTACCATTCTACCAATGTTTTCGTTTATTATATTTGGTTTGTTTGGATATTGTATATCAAATGATTCCACAATTATCTTGAAGAGTTAACTTCGCTTTAGTCGTCAGGTATACTTGCAATAAGAAGATAATTAGATAATTTTAATAATTATATTAACTACTCTACACCTTGTGCATAGTTTAACACGCAAATATTGGAAAAGGAAAAGGCCTCGTATTTCATTCCCTCGCCCAAAGGGGAGGGCGGCTGCTCGAGCTCTCCGAGCTCCTTCAGCCACAATCATGGATTCCCAGCATACATATATACATTACGTATATATGCATGGTGGGATTAAGGATAGGTACGGTCAGGATAGGATCGGAAGGAACGGAGTTAGGGTTCTAAGGGGGAAAATACTACTCCATCATTCGCCTAAGTAGTCGCACATGATGTGCGCAGTGACCATGCCACTACATGTGTATGAGGAAAACCCCCTGAAAAAACCTCAAACAAGGTAGACGGCAACGGTAATCAAACCCATTGCCTCCCGAATGCTACTAGCTTGGTACGCAAATATTACAGTTTCTTTACTCATAATACAATATTATCTGCCCGGATAACTGTAGTAACTAGTATAATTAAGCGAATATGCTATAAAATAACATTTGCATGATTATAAATATATTATGATTTTAAGTTTGACTGATAAGAGCGAAGCGATGTTAATAATAAGAGGTATATATTTGTACTACTGTTTGAAAATATATTTTAGAATCAAGACGGGTGAAATGGGAGGCACTAAGTACAATTGATAATTACTACAGTGAGAGAGGCGAGTTATGATTGGTTAGATTTTGGAATTTGAACAAGAATAGATTTCACGGAAATGAGTTATGGGAAATACTTACATTAGTATCAAAGTAATTTCTGGATTATAGAGGTTGCATTATGAAGATTTGAAGACTAACAATGGGTTCAATACCTAATGGTTTAAAATTATTTGTGAGCAAAAATTTATGACATTCAACAAACAAACTGTATGAAAAAGGTGAATTTATAATAAAAAGGTTAACTGGTTCGTGAGCAATAGAAACCCATTACGTTTGCTTCTTCGGGTTACAGATAAACATAAAAGTATTAAATTTGAAAATGGCCAAATAAAATAAAAATATAACATAAGTAGCTAACGAATTATAAATAATAATTATAGTTAATAAACCTAAAAATAAAATATTTATATAAGTGAGTACAAACAACATTATTAAAATTAACCGCTACACGTTTTGTTTCCTTATCTATATTACTAATAGATATTTATAGATATATTATTGTTGCAAATATTTTGGTGTAATCATCGATACTGATGATGAACAAGAAATAGGAAAACTAAATTTAACAAAAACCGTAAAAAAGCAACAATTTAATGGTTACGGTAAATAAATTGGGAGTTCTTGTAGTAGCCGATCGTCATCAATATTAAAATTCGTTCTACTTCCCTTAACTGAACCATTTTGAACATGTAGCAATATAAAATACTACAATGATTGCAAACAGATACAATTATTTTATTAAATGCTTATATACTGGATTTAAAATTAAATTATGAAAAAATTGTGCACTATCCAAATATTTTATAAGAAAATAATTTTGACATTAACAATTTATTTAGTAAGTTTTCAAAAGTTAAATGCACATAGTATTTAACGTTCAATTAGGATTTTAAATATTTACACTAATCTCATTTCCAGAGTTGGTAGACTATTATGTAAAAGTTACTAAATAAAAGATAATTTCTAGCGAAACTTTATAAGATACACTTTGCATCTAATTAAATGCTTGGAAAATATTATAATTAATTTTTTAGGCAAATTATTAACGTGTACGTTTAATCACGAACAAAATAAACTCCGTGGAAGAGGATTTCGATAAATTAGGTTAAGTAATGTAAAAAAAAATCATACATGAATCGTATCTGCAACTTCTAAATTTTATAAAGAGAAAGGAAAATAATAAATTTTACTTTTGCAAACAAGTTCATCCCTTCAGATGCAGTGAGTTACTTGATTCGATTTACGCCTTAGGTATCGTCTATTTTAAAGCAATTTCGTACTTAAAACTCCAGAGCCATCCATTAAATTATAAGATAACGTAAATGGGTTATGAGTACCTGTTGTTTATTATTTATGCAATAAAGGAAATTATTTTAAGGAAACCTTAAACTGAAGTTATTTATAAGTCAGAATTACGATTTCATAATGAAAATACCTTCACAAATAAATCATAAATTTTTTGTATGCTTTTATTGCAAACTCTAGAGTACACTGATTTATTGTTAACGCAATTATGAAGTTGGAACAAGCAGATTTGTACAATTAATCATATTAGGAAAACTCTGTTTAAAAATGTACATTCTAGCTGTAGCAATTATGTTATATAACGTAATTAATGTTTAAATTCGATTGTTAAATTGTATTTACATACCTATGTATTTCTTCTCAATGCATTACTTTGTTGGTTTAAATTAAACTTTGCAAGGATTAATTTATTTCTGAAATTTATTAGTTTATTTTTAATTAAAGCTTTAATTTAGTACGAGAGTTGTTATTTCCCACCAAGTTGTATGCAAGTTTTGAAACACTCGCCTTGCTTTAATTAAAATTATACGTCGATAATTGTAAATGATAGTTTTCTTTAAGATTAGTAAAACTAATAGTTTTCCTTTTGTTACAGTTCGACCATTGTTAGTGGAAATACTTAGCAGTAACCAACCTTTTTCTGCAGATCGAAAATATGAAATACCTTGTCAAACATTTGGATCTCGGCCACCCGCTAAAATCTCCTGGTGGATGGAGAACAAAGAACTGAAGTCGTATACATTTAATTACACTCAAACGGTAATCAACTTAATATTTTAATTTTGTGTTTGGTGTTTAAGAGTTTATGAGTCTATAAAATTGTTTCAAATATTATTCTCATAAACACTTATCTTTTTATGACGGTAGTAATAACAGATAGCTTTATGCTTACAAATTATCATTTACATTTTTACCTACAACCATTATAGGGGATAACGAATGTAGCTACGGACACTGGCTATTACCTACTGTGGAAATGTAAATAACATTTGTGGTTTTGATGTTACATACTTCTACCGAAGTAAAGTGTCAATAGTGTACTCCCAAAAAATTACATTACATTTCCCCGTAAAATAGACCTATATTAGAAGATATTGTGGAACACATTCAATCTACTACTTTTAAGATATAACTTACAGTACTTGAGTAACGGATAATCGCAATGTAAATAAAATGATGAAAATGAAAAATTTACATGGATTGCACAAAGTAATTTAGTTAATATTATATGTAGGGTAGATGACATTAGTGATAAAACGTTAATACTCTGGTAAAAGCATAATATGTAACGACGGTGATAAGCAGCATTCGTAAGGTAGTGGGCTGCATTTGTGTTAAAGCCTGCTTTGAATGGCCTTTAGGTCGTATGATTACTGTGTATAAGCATGAGTAGTAGTCGGGCACCGTGGCCGCCATCTTGGATTTTGACGTCACGAGACCGCCCACGTGGGAGACCATATTTTCCACCCCTATTTTTGACAGCTTCTTTTCAGAGGCCTTTTTCAACCCCTTTTCTTCCCTAATTATTTTTGTTTTTAACTCGCCCTCGTGTAGGACGTGTTTTTTCACCCCTATTTTATGGTCGCCCACGTGTGAGCTGGTATTTTCACCCCTATGGTTTCTTTTCGAGGGTTAGCCCTAATTAGAGCCTTTTTGACAGTAATTTTGTACCTCCTAACGTGAGGGGCATATGCAGGTCTTGGACTTGAGGTTGGTCTTGGACCTGGAGTTGGTCTTAGGGTTATTTTTGATGGACCGCTTTAACTCTAATTAACGTCCTTTTGGTTGTATTAAGAGAAGTACTCCTGGAGGTTAGGCAAACACACATGCATACAACGTTGGAAATTGCATAACTACCCTAATAAGATATTATTATTAAAATTATCGATCCTATTGTTTTAAAATGGTCATATGCTATTGGGTACGTTCGGATGATCTTTTACCTATACGAGAAATTTATTTATACGTTGTATTTCTAATAAGGAGGTTCTTGTAAGACACGTGTAGGGCTTCGCAACTTGTTCTCGGGCTTTCGCCCCCTGGCTGGAGATGGTATGGGAACCCTAACCTTATAATACAAGTGTAGAGTTTAGTCCCTATCGTGGCCCCCTTGGTGCAATTGTATGTAGGTTCTAACTTAATCTTACAGCTGTAGGCCTTCGCTCCGTCATACAAAATGGTATTCTAATAAGGAAACCCTAGCCTTGTAAGACAGGACTTGTATCAGGGTCTGAGCCCTGGCCCCTTTGAGTTAAAATTGATTTTAGTGCCATCTAGTGGCGTATAGACTAATGAACATTTTCTATAATAGAAGTTGATAATGCGCACCTCTCTCTTGCTCTATCTTGTTTCTCTCCTCTCCTTCTCTCTCTTTAGACTCTCTCTCTCTCTCTCTCTCTCTCTCTCCACACACACACACACACACACACACACACACACACACACACACAAACAAATCAATTAATTAATTAATCAATCAATCTGAAACAAATCACACTCGATCAAATCAACCAGATCAATCTCAATCAATCAACCGAAATTATGTCTTACAGTTTGCGAAAATCAGATTACAGTTCAAAACTGAACACATTAAAGTCTAAATTAAATATGACGTGAAATAATAAATAATTTCTATCCTAATGCAATGCTACTTTTTATATAGACAGATTCTCTCTTTCTAAACAGGCACCACCTATACATTCGGAAAATTATGTCTGATTTATTTGCTTGTCCAATTACATACACACAAAATTGTTTCATAGTAACGTGCTCAAACCCCATTAACAAAAATTGGAAAGTAATAATTAGTTATATATAACATAGAATTAAATTAAATTAACATGTTTTTAAGAATATCAAACTGATATAATGGAAATAAAAGGCAAAAGGTTTTAATGGTTTTATTATTATACGCGAATTAACAATAACTACAAGTTTAAAATCCCTGAATACGTACCAACTATTTGTAGAGCTGATCTTATGACGTCATCCTATAAGAGTAATAATACATTTTACAAATCTTTATCGACATTTTTTTAGCAATATCAGGTAAAAAACATATATATATATATATATATATATATATATATATCATCGAGATTTTGAGATACAATCACCTCATCGTCTTCACCTTGAACGATTATATTGCAACAACCTATAAAGCAGCTAATAACCCCTGACAGTTTTTATCAGACAATATTACTACATGGACATGAGGTTATCCCTAAATTAGATGGTTTCAGCACGGCTCTGGAAATGCTGCACACTCTTCAAATCTTTCAGTTCGTTGGCAGAACGTGTACCGTATTCATTTCCTTCAATTTTATCTGCATTCTGTTCCGAGACTGTAGTACGTTTTCTAATACATAAACAGAATCTTCAATATTGTGATGCATGTAGCAGCAAAAACGCGTTAGCTAGCTAGTTTCACCCCTAGACTATTTTACATGCAAGCCTGACCTTATCATAAATACATTTGTCAAAAAGCTAATTAAACATAACCCCACGGACTGGGCATAGCAAGCAGCATTTCCAATTATGGCTTTTAGTCAACACAATCTGCCTACAATTACATACAATCGACTATCATTGCTTTAGCACGAGGAGCAAATGAAAAGACGCACGCACGCACGCACCCACGCACCACACACCCACACACACACACACACACACACACACACACACACACACACACACACACACACACACACACACACACACACACACACACACCCCTCATGCACCCCTCATGTCCATGTAATAATAATGTCTGATAAAAACTGTCAGGGGTTATTAGCTGCTTTATTGGTTGTTACAGTACAATCGTTCAAGGTGAGGACGATGAGGTGATTGTATCTCAAAATCTCGGTGATGGTGATGCTGTATATGAAATTTCAACTAAAATTATATTACGTCACTCTTATTTCAGATTATAAAATTTTAAAGCGTTTAGTTAACATTGCTATTAATCTCAACTGATAAAAATCCATATAATATACAGCATAATTGCTAAATACGAGTAGCAGTAATCAGGTTTTGTGTATTACTTTCTAAATTAGCTAATGATCGGAATGTAATAGCCAGTTTATAGCTAACCATTCACAAAGCGTGTTTAGTCAGAATACATGTGGGCACGTTGTATAAAAAATATTTCAGTTCAACATGTGGTTATCATTATTAGAACTGAAGGAAAAACACTTCTAAAGGTAAGCGTATTATTTTTAATATATATATATATATATATATATATATATATATATATATATATATATATATATATATATGTGTGTTTTTTATCTGATATTGCTAACAAGTCATAACATCAGCTCTATAAATAGTTGGTACGTATTCGTGGATTTTAAACGTGTAGTTATTTTTAATACAGGTATAATAATAAAACCATTAAAACCTTTTGCCTTTTATTTCCATTATATCATTATTACTTTCCAGTTTTTTAATGGGGTTTTTATAACTGTTAATTATCACGTTACTATGAAACAATTTTGTGTGTATGTAATTGAACATGCAAATAAATCAGACATAATTTTCCTAATGTATAGGTGGTGCCTGTTTAGAAAGAGAATCTGACTATATAAAAAGTAGGCTTACATTAGGGTAGAAATTATTTATTATTTCACATCATATTTAATTTAGAATTTAATGTATTCAGTTTTGAACTGTAATCTGATTTTCGCAAACATAATTTCGGTTGATTGATTGAGATTGATCTGGTTCATTTGATCGAGCGTGATTTGTTTGAGATTGATTGATGAATTAATTGATTTGTTTGTGTGTGTGTGTGTGTGTGCGTATGCGTGTGCGTGTCCGTGTCCGTGTGCGTGTGCGTGTGCGTGTGCGTGTGCGTGTGCGTGTGCGTGTGCGTGTGCGTGTGCGTGTGCGTGTGCGTGTGCGTGTGCGTGTGTGCTTGTGCGTGTGCGTGTGCGTGTGCGTGTGCGTGTGCGTGTGCGTGTGCTTGTGCTGTGCTGTGCGTTGTGCGTGTGCGTGTGCGTGTGCGTGTGCGTGTGCGTGCGTGCGAGTGCGCGTGCGTGTGCGCGCGCGTGCGCGTGCGCGTGCGCGTGAGCGTGTGCGTGTGCGTGTGCGTGTGCGCGCGTGCGAGTGTGCGTGCGCGTGCGCGTGCGCGTGCGGGTGCGTGTGCGTGTGTGTGTGTGTTTTTTTTTGCATCATTTATTTATTAAGCATATTCCATTACATAATTCGTAATACTATATACTATTGCATACTACTATATATATTGCATACTACTATATATATATATATATATATATATATATATATATATATATGTATATTAATTGATAAGGTATCATAACACAGATGCAAAAAAAATGAATTGACTAACTAAACTAACAATTGCTTCGAATAAGTGTTATGGCATTAAAATGTATTATAAGTATGATATTAGTAATTTAACTTACTTAGTAGTTGTTTGGGCTATTACACATGTCTACTTACACATATATACATAGAACTAAAATTAGGTTTTTTACGTATGAAATTTAGTACATTTTCCAATTTCTTCAAATTTTCACTAATATTAACAGTTATATCAAAATAAGAACTAACAATATAATAACTAAAGAACCAGAAGATATTTCTAATAAAACCAAAGCTTCATTAGAAAATTGAGTCACTAATAATGCGTTAATATTTAAATTTCTAATAATTATCGTTGCTCTTTTTTTTTCCTTCTGCTTGGCAATAAACACGATAATTAGAACTAATACCCGACACTTTATTTTTGAAATTATAAGGTTCTTGCACCAAAGCCACATCCAAACCATACTGCTCCATAATTTGTATTAAATTTTGTGTAGCTTTTCTTGAATCTTGTAATTTGATTTGCACTAATTTACAATCCATTAATAATCAGTATCTTCTTTTATTCTTTTGATGCAAACAAGTCTATAAGGACAGAGATTATCTTTGGCACTATGGCAAGGATCTACTTTATTAAATTTTGAATAACTGTTGTATTTGGTACAATTAACACATTTAAAGTTTTCTTTCGTAACTGTACAATCTTTTTTTCGTGTTCTTCTGAACAAAGCGGCACACTAATTCACCTTTACAATTGCTGAATTTATGATTATATTTGCAGCATTTAAAACATCTTCTTAACGATATAAAATCATTTAAATTACACACTTTCCAACCCAATTTAATTGTTTTATTAATTAACAAAAGTCTGTAGACTGACGCAGTAACCTCCATAACTAAATTTTTATTTTTATTATTAAAACTTTTATAAATAAATTTTGGAGTAATTTCGTTCTTTGTAATATTCAAGTCGCAATTTTGAGAAATAATACTTTCTAACGCGTTTTCCAAATTAATAAAATCCGGTATTGCAAAAATGGATACCATTGGTTTTCTCAATTGTGAAATTTTTGTTTCCATTTCATTTTTAAAACAATCATTAATACTTTTACAAATAACGTCAATTTCCCTTTGTGATTCCGTTTCAATAATAACTTTCCATTAGCTATAGTTTTAAAAGATTTTATTCCAACACCAATTTTGCAGGGATTTATTTTTGATTGTATATTTTGTTTAATCACATCTGCCGGTTCTTTAGTTGTAGAACACACTACAGCTTTAAATTTTTTAACCCTAAGAGGTTTCTTTTTCAAAATATCAGAAAATGTATATGAATTTTCAGTATCAGATAGACAGTACTTACGTCAATGTCATTAATATTTTTATTAAAATCTTCTAACTGCTTCTCCAAAGTACGAATTTTAGAATCTTTAATATCGATTTCATCCTTCAAATTATAAAAAATTTTTCGTAAATTACTTACGGATTCTAATACATTTCTTCGTAAATCTTTTCTTAAATTTCCACTCTTTCTGTAACATCAACTAAAGTTTCGAAAACATTTTCAATAATTACATTTAGATCTTCTAACATATTAAAATGTAAACTTTCACCATTAACACTCATAATAAAATACTTATCTTTTTTGGGATTTTTTAATGGTGTACTTTAAATTATACAATCTTTTTTTTTTTTATATGATTGTGGACCTGAACAGGCTAAATAAGGCCTATCGTGCTAAAGCACTCAGGAACACTTAGGAGGATGGATAGAGGGATAATGAATTGCCAATAGATGCCTATGAACAGCTACCTTAAATTTTCTCATATCATAAGTGAGAGGAAAACAGGAACTAGGGAGATCATTCCAGCGTTTAGAAGCCGTGTAGAAAAATGTGGATTGCGCCCGTTTGGTACGACAAGTGGAGATTTGTACTGCATACTGATGATGTGATTGAGCGAACCGAGTGTTTCTCGCAAAGATAGCCGGAGATGGTATCAAAGAATGTAATTCACCAGCACAATAGCCGTTGTAATAACGATAATACAAAGAAAGAACTGAAACCATCCTTCTATGCTCAAGGGACTGTATGTGAGAAGTTAAAGACGGGTCATTTATAAGCCTAATCGCTCTCTTTTGAATACGATCAACGATATCGAGAGCGTATTGAGCACTAACCAAAGGTGAGAATTATATTCAGATGAGGCCGAATTTGGGCCTTATACAGCAAAAGGAGTTGTCGAGAGGTAAAGTACTGCTTAGATCTGTACAAAAGCCTATTTTACGAGCAGCTGTTTTGGTAGCTGACAGAAGATGGTCAACCCATGAGAGATTTGAAGATACAGTCATACCCAACAGAGTAATAGAGTCTGAAAACTTAAGAACTGAGCCATTCATACTTACAACAGGAAATGATCGATCTTTTTGGCGGACATAAGGCAACACTGAGTTTTGTTAGCATTAAATTTAACTAGATTATTGCTTCCCATTCGAGAATACGTTGAATGTCTTTGTTGATTGAATTTGCCATTTCAGCTTTAATTTCTTGATTTGACATAGAAGGTGGATTATCACTATGAGTAGACTGAGATGAACTACAGTGAAGAGTGCTATCGTCAGCAAAGCAATGGATGGGGTTAGTTGTTGAAGAAATAAGGTCGTTTATGTACAGCAGAAAAAGTGTAGGCGCTATAACGGATCCCTGTGGTACGCCCGCGTTAATGCTAACTTCTTTTGAAAAAAAGCCATCAACTACGACACGTATTCGTCTTTCATCAAGGAAACTAGAAACCCAGTTGATGAGCGCATCATTTAACCCAAACGAGGTGAGTTTGGCAAGTAAACACTTATGCCAAACTTGGTCAAATGCCTTTGAGATATCTAAAGCGACTACAACTGTTTCACCGGACTGCTCTACTGTATTGTTCGAAACTTGGGTCACATATGAAAGAAGATCGCCTGTTGAACGACTTTGCCTAAACCCATATTGATGGTCACTAAGGAGTTTGTTAGTTTCAAGAAACGTGAGCAGTTGCTGATTGATGGCTTTTCCATGATTTTAGACAAAATGGAAGTGATGGCAATTGGTCTGTAATTTGAGGGATCGGTCTTATCACCTTTTTGGGAATAGGTTGAACATTTGCTAACTTCCATGTTGAAGGAATTCCCAGAAGATATAGAGATCGTATAGAGCTTAGATAGGACTGGTACTAGTTCGGGGAACATTTCTTTAAGACAATAGCTGGGATACCGTCTGGGCCAGTCACCTTATTGAGATCAAGCCTACTGATGATCGATTCCAAGAGCTTGTACCGAAAATGAATTGGTTTCATAACGTATGAAGAAGAGTTGACTAGGGCACATCTTTTCCAGAATCATTGAGACACGAGTTTGATGCAAACAAATCCACAAAAACGTTGGCTTTGTCTACAGAATCAGCAACTACCGATCCGTCAATAGATGTCAGGAAATGAAGATGTTGGAAAGTTTTTACTAATGGCTTTTGCTAAAGACCAAAATTTACGACTGCCTAAAGGAGATGTAGCTAGTTCATTGCATTTTCGTTGTTCGAACAACTTTTTAGTTTTAGTGATGACACTTTTGCAGATATTTCTAGTACCAACGTACTCTACATGACTGTCAACCGATTTATTAGATTTCCATTTAATGTATCATTTATTTTTTAAAGATATTGCATCAGAACAAGCCTTGTTGAACCAGGGTTGGGAACGTGAATGACCTACACGGTACTGTTTTTTCGGAATGTATAACTCCATTCCCATGAGGATAACTTCAGATACTGAAAGAGCGATGTCCGAAGAAGAGGACGACTTAAAACAATATTCACGCCATGGAAAGGTTGCAAAGAAATTCCGTAAATCACTCCATCGAGCTGACTTAAAACACCACAAGGTTCTATCGGTTTTGCGAACAACAGTGGAATTAGGTACAGTAGAAATGATTTTTATTAGACAATGGTCGGAAAGACCTAAAGGTGAAAGAACGGAAGTTTTATAAACAAGAGGGTTTGATGTAAGAAAGAGATCTAGAAGATGTGGAGTATGGTTAGGGTTATCAGGGATTCTTGTGGGTTCAGAAATCATTTGTGTGAGATCACATGAAATAGAAAATGTTTCTGCACTATGACCAGCGGGATTTGTAGTAGATGAAAATTGAAGCCAATTATAGTTATGGGCATTGAAATCGCCTACAAATGAGATATCGCAAAATGGAAACTGAGACAGGAGATAGTCAACTTTCGTACTAAGGTAATCGAAGAAGTCTTGAAAGTT
Source organism: Vesta saturnalis (assembly GCA_036346205.1). Classification (NCBI taxonomy): domain Eukaryota; kingdom Metazoa; phylum Arthropoda; class Insecta; order Coleoptera; family Lampyridae; genus Vesta; species Vesta saturnalis. The sequence continues at coordinate 303,392 of JARFJB010000726.1, read as the reverse complement.
GCTGTCATTAGGAGACCTATAAATGCAACAGTAGAATTTCACAAAATTAGGACCAGAATGTTTAAACCAAATCACGTCAAAATTTTTATTTTCTAAGGAAGAAACCCTCTTGCAAGCAATTCTGTCCTTGATGTAGACACATACGCCTCCTTTATATCGAAAGTTAGAGTGAAGATGGTATTGAGGAAATTGCAAGTCGGGTGACTCGGAGCTTTCCGAGGAGACTTGTGTTTCAGACAGAAACAATATATCAGGTTGTAATTGTTCAAGATGTTGGTGAATAGCATTAAGATTAGACCTGATACCGAGGATGTTGCAGTAGTGAATCAGAAAGTTGATACTTTCGATGACCGAGGTCGCTTGGGCCCTGCCCTCCCGGACATCCGAATGGGGCAGGATTTTACGTCCGGAATTTATAACCCAAGAAACCACAGCCATCTTATTTTTTAATTTGGGACTTTTAATCCGATAGGAAGACAGTGAGGGCGAGAAGGAAGGATATGGATGAGAATAGATTGAGGATGATGGAAAAGGTAACCGGCAGCCCTTACCGAGCTCAGAAAATCGGAGACCCAATATTAAGGAGCCCATGGTAAGGGTGGTGGTACCTCCCCGGCTGGCATCTAAACGTTTCGATAACACTTACAGTTATCTTCGTCAGTAGTGATGTTTGTTAAAAATTGTTAAAGATGTAGTAAACAATTTTGTCAAATTTGAAAAATTAAAACATAAACATAAGCCTGCTATTAGTATAACAGTTTGGGAAACATACAGCCAACTATAAATTTTTTTTAGTAAAGAATAACTAGGTCATAAAATTAAATATTATTAAACTGCCTCAAAGATGACAAACCAGAACACTCTCTACGACGAAAGCTAACAATGAAATTTGCCAGCCAAAAAACACATTTAACAAAATTTAATCGAGTTATGATGTAAGTGTAAAGTTGTGAAAAACTTTAATTTTAAAATGATAGAAGCATTCACAAATCCAAACATTACATCAAATAAAATAACCCAGTTAAATCTAACAAAGAGATATCTTTATCAATAATTGGAAGTGTTATTAACAATGAAAAGCACAATGCAGAACGTTCTTTGTAATTTTTAATTTCAATTTAATTTCAACTACTTATGTTAAATTATAGTGCTGTGGAAATTTAACATATAATTGGTAAAGCATTTGCTTCAAGGTCTAGGAAAAACAGCAAAAAACCTAGACATACCAAAAGTTGAAAACAAATTAAAATCAAGGCGTATCATTATGCTCTTTTTTAATTATAAGATGCCAAAACCTATTTAAACGGAGATTTTCTTCTTGTCTATTAAAATTATTCGGTGTTTATATATTTCAATAGCTTCACGTTGCAAACGAACATAATAATGGGTTTGTCTTGACAATATTTTCATATTGTCAAATTGAATGTCATGATTTAGATTATTCAGGGCATGGTCAGCCACAGCAGACCTCTCTGGTTGACCCAATCTACAAAATCTCATATGTTCTTTGCGTCTTGTATCAAAGCTACGTTTTGTGGTCCCGATGTATACTTTTCCACATGAACAAGATAACTTATACACTCCGGAAGATGATAAAGGGTTTGACACATCTTTAGGTGATCTTAAATGTTCTTTAATTTTTCTTGTAGGTTTAAAAATAGTCCTAATGCCATATTTGATTAGGATTTTTCAATTCTATTTGTAACATTAGCTATAAAAGGAAGAAAAGCAGTACCAACATTAAGAACTGGTTTTTCTTTAAGGTTACCCTAGAAGGTGTAATAACATTATTAATATCTGTAAGTGAATATCCATTATCTTGTAAGGATTTTCTTAAATATTTATATTCATCATTCAAAAATTCAGGGTCACAAATTCGTTTTGCTCGATCTACTAAAGATTTAATTACACTAATTTTTGACGTGGATGGTGGTTGGATAATTTATGAAGGTATCTATCAGTGTGTGTCGGCTTTCTGTAAACCTTAAAGATAGTGAATTATTATTTTAGATATTAATATGTCAAGAAATGGTAAACTTCCATTAGTTTCTTTTCCATGGTAAACTGAATACTAGGATGTATACCATTTATAAAAACCAAAAACTCATGCAGTGCTTCTTCTCCATGTCTCCAAACAACAAATGTGTCATCTACATATCTATACCAAACTGAAGGTTTTTTAGGTGTATTTTGTAACGTTAATGTTTCAAATTTTTCCATATAAAAATTAGCTATAACAGGACTAAGGGGACTACCGATTGCTACACCTTCAATCTGTTCATAAAATTTACTATTCCACTGAAAATAAGTTGTAGTAAGACAGTGCTGAAGAAGAAGAGTTATGTCCTTTGGAAAAAGATGATCAATGTATTCAATAGTTTCCTTTAGAGGTACTTTTGTAAAAAGTGAAACCACATCAAAACTAACCTTTATATCACCCTCTTCAATTTTGAAACTATGCATTTTTTCAACAAAGTCGGCAGAATTTTTAATGTAATGGGGTGTTTTTCCTATATGAGGTTGTAATAACAATGTAAGATGTTTTGCAAGGTTATATGTAGGAGAACCAATTGCACTAACAATAGGCCTTAAAGGAATATTAGGTTTATGAATTTTTGGTAAACCATATAGTTTTGGTGAAATAGCTTCAGAGTTAGATAGTTTCTTATTTATTTCTTCAGGAATAGATGATAATTTAATCAGCTCTTTAGTTTTTAAAAGAAACTTTTTTGTTGGATCTTTTGGTATTTCACGATAAGTCTCTGGTTACAATAATTGTTTTATTTTAACGTTATAATCGTTCATAATTAATGTAACAGTTGCATTACCTTTATCTGATTTTAATATTATAATACTTTCATTGCGTTTAAGATCAAGTAAAGCATGTCGTTGACGAAAGGATAAGTTGCTCTTTGGAGGTTTTGTTTTACGTAATATGTTAACGGTGTTATATCTAACTTCATTAGCAACATCAAAAGGTAATAATCTAATGGAGTTTTCGATGTTGGAAATTATATCTTCAAAAGGTATTACTCTAGGTGTTATCGCAAAATTTCCTCCTTTAGAAAAAAATCTTTTATATTTACATTTAGAAATTTCATCTATTTTGAATAAAGAAGATTGGGATAAAATTGATTCTATAACGTTTAAATCTATGAAAATAAAATCTTATGTCAACGTCAGAAAGAAAAATTTAATAAATTATACAAACAACAAAATAATAGACCACTTATTGATTGTAAAAAAACAGTTATAAACCTTTCTGATAATGTTGTTTCAGATTATGCTATTGAAGCGCTTTCTAAAGGAGGAAATTTTGCGATAACACCAAGAGTAATACCTTTTGAAGATATAATTTCCAACATCGAAAACTCCATTAGATTGACAAAATTGTTTACTACATCTTTAACAATTTTTAACAAACATTACTACTGACGAAGATAACTGTAAGTGTTATCGAAACGTTTAGATTGTATAATTTAAGGTACACCATTAAAAAATCCCAAAAAAGATAAGTATTTTATTACTTCTAACATATTGTTTAATCAACGAAAAATCACAAATTAAGAATATCTTTCTTAATAAATTAAATTAATTATTAAATTATAGAGAATCTGCCTGACAACCGACTTCTGTCAAAACGAGTTTTTTTTTTTTTTGAGTGTGCGTGTGTGTGTGGATGGGTGGGTGGGTGGGTGGTTTGGTGCGTGCGTGCGTGCGTGCGCGTGCGCGTGCGCTTGCGCGTGCGTGTGTGTGTGTGAGAAAGAGCCTAAAGAGAGAGAGGGAGAGAGAGAAACAAGATAGAGCAAGAGAGAGGTGTTCATTATCAACTTCTATTATAGAAAATGTTCATTAGTCTATACGCCACTAGATGGCACTAAAATCAATTTTAGCTCAAAGGAGCCAGGGCTCAGACCGTGATACAAGTCCTGTCTTATAAGGATAGGGCCTTCTTATTAGAATACAATTTTGTATGACGGGGCGAAGGCCTACAGCTGTAAGATTAAGTTAGAACCTACATACAATTGCACCAAGGGGGTCAGGATAGAGGCTAAACTCTACACTTGTACTATAAGGTTAGGGTTCCCATACCATCTCCAGCCAGAGGGCGAAGACCCGGGAACAAGTTGCAAAACCCTACACGTGTCTTACAAGAAGCTCCTTATTAGAAATACAACGTATAAATAAATTTCTCGTATAGGTAAAAGATCATCCGAACGTATCCAAAAGCATATGACCATTTTAAAACAATAGGATCGATAATTTTAATAATAATATCTTATCAGGGTAGTTATGCAATTTCCATCGTTGTATGTATGTGTGTTTGTCTAACCTCCAGGGGTACTGCTCTTAATACAACCAAAAGGACCTTAATTAGGGTTAAAGATGTCCATCAAAAATAACCCTAAGACCAACTCCAGGTCCAAGACCAACCCCAAGTCCAAGACCAAACCCAAGACCTGCATATGCCCCACACGTGAGCAGGTACAAAATTACTGTGAAAAAGGCTCTAATTAGGGCTGACCCTCGAAAAGAAACCATAGTGGTGAAAATACCAGCTCACACGTGGGCGGTCATAAAATAGGGGTGAAAAAACACGTCCTATACGAGGGCGAGTAGAAAACCAAAATAATTAGGGAAGAAAAGGGGTTCAAAAAAGCCTCCGAAAAGAAGCCGTCAAAAATAAGGGTGGAAAATATGGTCTCCCACGTGGGCGGTCTCGTGACGTCAAAATCCAAGATGGCGGCCAAGGTGCCCGGCTACTACTAGCATGCCATGTGCGGTTATTCGAATTCCTCTCGATCCTAGTGTGACCGCACCCATCCTCCGTCTAACCAAAGCTACATTCTAAACGCATGTTTATTGAGTGTCTGAATGAGGAAAGCTCGCGCTTGCTCATGGGGGAAGGAATAAAACTTCTAACTTATTTCTCCAATTCTAACTTAGAGGATAGCTCGGTCAGAAGAAATTTATTGCTTGTCAAAAACTACTCAGTTCCAAAAAGTGACGCATTTGATTTTTGCCCTAACTTTAATGTCTTATATTTTTAAAACCAGTGGGCTTGTTCTTGAATTTTTTTAGTCCTTGATAGGGCATTACTTTGTCTTATAAAAAAAAAAATGAAAAAGGTTAAATTTTTTCGAAGGCTCCTGGATGGTAGTGGAAAAACTCGAATCATGTTTTTTTCTTAATTATTGACTTACCCTATGTGTTAGTCAAGCAATGTTATATAAAGTGCTTACACTCTGTGTGAAGGGCGCTTCTTTTACGAGCAATTTCTTTTTTAATTCATTGTTTTATCTCTAATTTTGTCCGACTCTACGAGATTTTTGCTGGAACGTTCCATATTATCAACTTTCTGAATTTATCGAGAAACAGTTTTCTAGTGAAATAAACCGATAAAAATTAAAAAAATATATACAGAGAGTTCCACGGTAGGCGTTCGTTAGAAGTTTATGTGGTTAGAAACAATTTAGAAATCTGAATTTTTGGACTTAAGGGTTATTTAAGATTCTCATTCATTCTAAAATATTTTCAAGGTCATGTTACTTCCGGTTATACCGGAAGTCGCAACTAACTTCCTTATTTTAAATGGAACACCTTGTATATTATTTTATTTTTGGATTCTTGACAAAAATTTAGGATGTCTTATAAGGGTTTCCTATACCTTTTTTCAACTGTTTCTTAGATATCTTGATTTTTTCAAAAATTTTGAAAGATGTAACTATTTTCAACACTGCTTGTCTTACTTATTTTTTACTGATGGAAAGTGCTTCTGGAGTAACCAGAAGCATAAGAACTATACTTTTGAAATACTCATTAACAATTGATTTATTGCATACATGGTATTCAAAATTTGATGAATTATTAAACAATTTTCAAAGTTGAAAAACTTTGTTAATTCAAATATGACACCCTGTATATTATTGGATGAATATATGCAGTATTTAGTTATGCATCGTTTGGCTATGGCATTACCTATACCTATTATCGACAATTTTCTTGTTAACTAATATTTTCTACTTTAATGTGATTTTTGACAGAAACTGAAATGTTTTTCAAAAATAAAATGAACTTAATTCAAACTACACAAAATCTATTTTATTAAAACAATGAAATAAAACAAGAAGATAACAAAATTGAGAGCATAATAACAAATGAAAAACATAAAACAATTATATGAACATAACTAGAAGAAAAGTGATAAAAAAGATAAAATGAATCATTACAAATGTTCCACATGACCGCCAATTTGATTTAAGCATTTTATAACTCTATCATATACTCCTTGCGAAATAGATCGCCGAATTTCGTGTGGGCACATACTATTGAATGCATTGTGAACACGATTTAGCAATTCCTCTCTAGTTTGAACTGGCCTAGGGTACACTAATTCTTTTATACGACCCCAGAGGTAAAAGTCCAGGGGCGTCAAATCGGGTGATCTCGGTGGCCAGTTCCAAGGTCGTTGTGGGCCAATCCACCGATCTTCAAACATCAATGTCAACTGTTGGTGTACAGCTATAGTGGAATGTGCGGGAGCACCATCCAGCTAATACCAACTGTTTGCCCTGTCACATGCAGGTAGAGTATTTAGAAAATCCATAACAAAGCCACGGAGAATTTCAAAATATCTCGCCCCATTCAAATTTTCATCGTACACTTGATATGCCACTCTATTATCCATAACTAAACAAAAAACGTTAAAACTAAATTGGAACTGGTGATTACGTTCTCTTGTTACATGAGGATTATCTTGTGCCCAGTAGTGATTATTTCGGCGATTGAAAATTCCTTCTCTACTGAATTTTGATTCATCGGTCCAAATAATGTTGTGAAGAAATCTCGGATATTCTGTCATTTGTACAACAATAAATTCACAAAAGTTAACTCGTCGTGCCTGATCACCTTTTGCACAGTTATTACCGAAAAAGGATGCATTTTATACTTCTTTAATATTCTGTGGATTGATGTTTGTGAAATATCCAAATCCAGTGCAGCTGCTGTAATTGAAGTTCGTGGATAAGCGTGAAAATAAGCTAACACGTTCACCTCGTTAACTTCTTTATCTATTACTGGCTTTAAATGCGTTCAAGTTGCCCTTATACTTCCAGTTGCATTAAATCGAGCTTCAATTCTTGCAAATTTTCCAGATGTCATTAATGGTAGGTGTGGATTCCGTTCGTTAAACAACCTGCATGTTCGCCTAACAATTCGTCCACATTCACTATGCGTGTAAAACAAATTTAATAAATCATTGTTAGAATATTCTTGAATACATTCCATTATAAACGGTACTTAAAAAAAATACTTAAAAATTTACAAAATCACTTAAATTGTACTGATTTGACATTAAATCAACAACAATGTTTTAATGCGTGTCAAAATCAAGGCTCACTAGATTGCAATTTTATCGGCTTTTATAAAAAATACGGAGTTATACGAGTTATAAAATGCTTAAATATTATACTCTCAATTTTGTTATCTTCTTGTTTTATTTCATTGTTTTAATAAAATAGAATTTGTGTAGTTTGAATTAAGTTCATTTTATTTTTGAAAAACATTTCAGTTTCTGTCAAAAATCACATTAAAGTAGAAAATATTAATTAACAAGAAAATTGTCGATAATAGGTATAGGTAATGTTATAGCCAAACGATGCATAACTAAATGCTGCATCTATTCATCCAATAATATACAGGGTGTCACATTTGAATTAACAAAGTTTTTCAACTTTGAAAATTGTTTAATAGTTCATCAAATTTTGAACACCATGTATGCAATAAATCAATTGTTAATGAGTATTTCAAAAGTATAGTTCTTATGCTTCTGTCTACTCCAGAACCACTTTCCATCAGTCAAAAATAAGTAAGACAAGCAGTGTTGAAATTAGAGTTACATCTTTCAAAATTTTTGAAAAATCAAGATATCTAAGAAACAGTTGAAAAAAGGTATAGGAAACCCTTATAAGACATCCTAAAATTTTGTCAAGAATCCAAAAATAAAATAATATACAGGGTGTTCCATTTAAAATAAGGAAGTTAGTGGCGACTTCCGGTATAACCGGAAGTAACATGACCTTGAAAATATTTTAGATTTCTAAATTGTTTCTAACCACATAAACTTCTAACGAACGCCTACCGTGGAAAACCCTGTACATTAAACCCATTCCGCACCACAGCAACTTTAAGGATTTATATTCTACGCGAAATACAGGAAATTAGCTCTTTTACCATTTCCATTGATATACGATCCCAGTCTTCCGCTAATACATGTACCATTTCTGCGTGACTTTCCAGAGGTCTCGCCAGAACGTACCCTTCCTCTTAATTCATCTCACAAATGTTCTCGTAGTAATGTCGTGATACCCGTAGTTTGTAGGAAGTTTCGCACTATTGATGCGGTGTGTGATCGGACATTATCCTGCATCAATATAAAATTCGCATTCTTATTAAATTCTGAAAAAACCTTTCACCAGTCCTTCTCCACATTCTTTTTCTTCCATCCACCATGTTAAGGCAAAACCTTGACTCATTCGTAAATAAGACATTCAATCATTCGGGAGTATTCCATTCTCCACAATTTTCAACGAAATTTCTTCTAGCAGCACGATGTTTGGGCAACAATTTGCAGGTCTCTAGCTTTAAATTAACTTCTTTCAGGCGTCTATATACTGTCTACTTACTTATTCCAGCACCACGGATTGGATCTTGCTGAATATTTACCGCAAGAAGCAAGCGATCATCTTTTGGAGAAGGTTTTCGATGGCGACCAGAACCCACCTTCCGAGCGGTGCTTCAGGATCTCTCTACGAGTAGTTGCTTCATGGACTCTCACTACACGAGCGGCGTAACGCACATTGTTTACTGCATCAACTACTCTTGCTGATTGTTCAGGATTTATTTGAGGGATTTTATGTAATTTGAGTGACTAAAACTTTTTTTGTATTTATTAATTAATGACAAAACGACAATTTTCAAACTTAAACGTGCAGTTTTTGGTATGTTTAATTCTGTAGGGATTTGCCGACTACACTTATATGTGGATTCTGTTGAACTAAATCAAGAACGTTAATTACATTATCTTCGGTCACACCTACACCACGTCGTTTATAACAAGGACGATGAAGCTACTAGTTTCTCTTAATCTTCTTGCCTTTCTTTTAAATACTTCTTTGCCATAATGCCTCCTGTCAGGATATCTTATGGCATATATACGTGAGGCAATAGCGGCATTTTGATGGCATTCGAAATAAACTCCAATCATATCATACAATTCGGTATTTGATATACTCATTAGGAATTAATGCTGATTATTTACTGATATTAGTAACATTAATATCTAATTAACAAAAATTATATACCAGTTATATGCCAACACTTCTTAAAAAGATCACAATATTTTGACTACTATCAATAAATGAACAATTTGAAGCCCCTGTCAATTTTATTTCGCAGCCTTCTTAGTTTAACAAATTCTGATTTTATTTTAAATTATAATACAGAGTGAGCCAATACTAGTTACGTATGTTTACGCGTTTTTACTTATATCTCGAGTTAGACAAAAGATATCGACAGGCGGTTTGCGCCATTTTATTACGAATTTAATCAGTTTCCGTTGTAATTTACAATACTTAGGTGTTCCCATTTAAAAATTGTAACATTGACAAATTCTAATTTTTTTTATTCGAAAGTGCCCTCTATTTACGCCAATTAAAACTAAATGCAGTTGTTTTATAGTAGATGTTATTGGTTCATCTACGTCCTTTCGAATGAAAATAAGTTCGTTAAAATAGGTTAATCCAAACCTACTAGTTGCAATGTTAAATACTATATGTATGGTGTTAATAATCATTTATTTGTAACTTTGTATATGAAACTATTTTTAAAAACAAAAAGTAATATTAAAATAAAGAAAATACATAAACATTTAAATAGCGGATATCGAATTCATTACAAATAGTCGTACAATAATCTATTGCTATTATTGTTACAATCCTTACTAATATAACCTAATATATCAAAGTACCATATTCTTTTTATTTATTTTAGATTCATTTAGCTGCATAGCGTTTTGCATATTTCTAAAAAAAGTATGTTATGATTTCAGCTAAACTGTATTCCTATATTTTATTAAAAAAGTACATTATATAATAATACCTTCGCATATGTCACTATTGCATTGATAAAATGTTATTTGATTTGTTTTTAGAATTCACCAGATGGAAACATGAGTACTTCCCTCCTTACATTTACTCCTTCAAGATCAGACAATGGAAAAGCATTGACGTGTAGAGCTACAAATCAGTTAGTTCAAGGAGGTATTGAAGAGACAACAATCAAGTTAAACGTATTTTGTAAGTATTTCATTAAACTGTAGAAGTGGTATTGAAAGTGTCATAAAAGAACAAGTATTAAATAGGTACAATTTTAATATATTTCTAGAGTACTTACAGTGCCTAAATTGATAAGTAAAAGAAATGTTTACATAGTTATAAAGTATAAATTCTATTCCCTGCTCTTCAATTTTTCATATACGAGTACAGTATCTTATAATAAATAAATATGCATCTCTGCAGTTTTGCTTTTATTTTTGCTTTTCTGCATTTTATATTATAAAAATTTAAAATCTCATTCGTAGTATCTTCCTGAATAAAATTGAAAAGCTCAGGAGTCAAGCATAACAATTGTGAAAATGCAATTGGATATATCATACACGAGGTAGAAAATCATACAAAGTCGGCTTGCATGGAACATGATATTTTTAAAGCTTTACAGCAGTTCGATTGACATATTGTAGGGTATTGCTGTTGAGACATTATGTAATAAAAAACTGTTTTCAATCGTTTTTACATTTTATAAGACAATATATATATATATATATATATATATATATATATATATATATATATATATATATATATATATATATTCTTCTGAACTATTAACGTATTACGCTACATTTTTGAAGAGGCAGTGAATCAATACATTTTGAATGATAAATGTTAATGCTTTGAACGCAGTGTGTTATTGATCTGAGACCAATGTTAATAGAATTGTTACTGAGTGATAAGTCGTAATTTTAATATGACATATTTCGGAGACCTTAAAAAAATTGTAGTTACACAATTTGTTTTTTTTCAATTCTCTCAAATACTACGCGATTCACGGCTGCTGCTTGCCCAAAAGAAAATAATTAATCTTTACTTACGATCAAAATTCTCTAAAGCATCAACTACTAAAGCTGCTTTTTTCCCTATTTTATTCTCTTCCACCCTTGTGACGGTGACGTCATCATGTTTTGTATTGGAACACCAAAATATTTTCATAGATTATGACTCTCCTTAAAATTCCCCATTTAAAAGTATGGAGTTTTATACCATTTTTCGTTTACTTAACTTAAATATCAAGGTTAATCACGAACTTTTAAGAGCGTATTTAAAACAAAATTATTCTGATGCTAAGCAACATGTCAATACAGTGCCACTAAATTGAATGTTTGTTGAAAACAAAGAATTTATGAGGTGTTTAAAAATTTATTTGCGTATAAAGTAGAGGTTTTCAGAACAATTGTTCGTTATTTGATAGAAATAATAGTAGATTATTTTATGTGGAGGAGAAGTATTACTTTCCATGGCGCACCTGTGTTTAGCCGCCGAACGTAGTGAAGTGGTAAATCAATATTTACCGTTACGTTGTTTTCTGAAAAAGGCAAATGGAGGATGTTCTGCACAAAGTCAAGAAGATTTACTAAGGAACAGTTTAAGGTCTTTTATTGGTCGCACCGGATGAAGTATATTTAGGAATAAAGGTGAATTTAAATCAGTTTTAATTTTGTGCCCTCCCTATGTAATATGAATTATTCAGATTGTTTTACGAGCGCAAGCAGATGCGACGAGATGAAAACGAATATAGATGACATTGAAGATATGGGAAGTTTAATCCTACTAAAAATTCCCTATAGCAAACCAAGAAAAATGCGGTCGTTTACAGTCATCGGAGAAATGTTCACCAAAATTTACCACAAATACTTCATTACGACCGAGAGATATTCAAGAGAGACTGTTTTGAAGTATCATAGTGTGAAGTGCTATAGGAATGTTATGGGGATGTATACCGCTTCGGATACATTACTTATCGATAGTGGAGGAAGTATGGACTCGTTGAAGCACCACTGGGGTTGGAGGTTAACTTCCGTGGCTATAGTATACACAGAAGAATATGCTGCCCGAATATTAAATTTAAACGAAACTCTAGTAACGGAAACAGGTGCTGGAAATCTAATAGCATCGTCATCACCCAAATCGATAGTTATACCATCAGTAAATATTTTAACAGGGTCTACTTCATCGCTGCATGACTTCAATTTTCAAAATATAATACTTACATTTTGAAATACTTACATTTAATATTACAGTAATGGACAGGTCTTACTTACTATATGTAATTTACTATAATTTTTTGAGTAAATGAAAATTAAATTGTTGTGTTTCCATAACAACACTTTTCTCTCCGGAGACAGGAAATGTAAAATCCGTTCTAGCGAAAATGTCACACTTTTTCTTTATGGTAGATAGGATAACTCATGGGGGAGGTGTAGCCATTTTTGTAAGCCAACACATAGAAGTCAAAGTAATTTATCCTTCCAACTTGGACATTGAATATCTATGGTTAGAATCTGTTCGTGTGCGGTAAATTTGCAATTCGAACTATTTATAGAATTGCAACTATTCATCTGAATAAGTTTTCGAATTTCGACGATTAAATTAAAGAATATTTTCCTGAAATATAATAATTTGATATGTGTTGAATCTCGTACGAATGATTATAGAATATACTCAAATAACTGCAAACTCCAATACAATGAGTGATTTATTGTTCACTACATATCCAGATAAATAACTATCTCCTCTGGGCACAGCTGACTATAATCTTATAGCTTTTGATTGCCAAACTGAAAATCAAGAAATTAAAAACAAAACAAGTTTTTTACATTTTAGGAATATTAAACACATTACCTATGGTGATTTTTGTAATGTTCCCTATCTATCAATTGGAATGAGGTAATTGATTTTTATGATGCTAATGAGAACCTAAATTATCTAAATACCATAACTGAACAGTTACTTAACGAGCTTGATCCAATTAAAGCTAAAAGGACAAATAAAAATATAAGCCATGAATTAGCAATGAAGTATTAAATTTGATTAAAGAGAATAATCATATGTGGTTAAAATTTCGCAGTACAAAGACCCATGTGAACTGAATGTACCATACACATGTATTAAGAGAAACCAAAAAGTTACTAATTAGATTGTGTATGCAAGAAACTTTAGTAATGTCAAACCCAGGTAATCCCTAATAGGCTACGTAACATGAACGTTATTGAAAGAAAATGACATTGCATAAATTCGAACTTGTTAGTTGATTCTATTCAATGAACACTTTCATCACAAATCATGAATAGAACCAGGTTAATTTAAAATATGTGGACAGCTTTAAAGTCCTTACACATATCCTAAATTTTCCGTTATATAGTGGAACGGTGCCATTAGTTTGGAAATCTTCACTGATTACGTCTACTCCAAAAACCAACAATGCAGAAACCGTGCCTACATTCTTCGATCACCAAGGAACGTTCCATCACAGACGATATCATATGCTCCGAACCACTAATCCAATATTTCAACAACCAGTGCCACCTAGGAACAACAATAACATCACATCTCTTCACCTCCCACTAATTATCAATACTACATTAGGACCAGCTCCTCGACCTACTCCTACGACGATCACAAGACATATACTAACTATGATCAAACAAAAAAGACGGGAATACGGACAATTCATATGAATACAGGATACACCAGATTCAACGCTCACATCCGACTAGAAACAAACCGCGTCACACAAGAGAACTGGATACAGATAACCTCTAACCTTGACAATCGAGACGGCTCTAACTTCTGGCACAAGTTCAAAGTCCTCACCAAACAGAAAACAACAACACGTCCCAAATTCTAGACCTTCAAGGTAACATCATCACCACCGATCAGGAGAAGGCTGACCTATTCAGCCTACATCTCCAGGGCACCTTCTCTACTCCGGACGACCCGTTGTTCGATAACGAACTCAAGCAAAACCTTAAGGATCTCGAACAGGAGAAACGATGTCCCGTATATCTTACCACAAGTAGATCAATTCTTCTACCCGATATCCCCAGACACGGTACTCGATATACTCCGCAAAGGCAGAAACTCAGCCCCCGGACAAGACGGTCTCAACCGACTACTACTACGCAACCTACCACGAAACACCATCTCACAACTTACTCAGATATTTAACAAATGCCTATTACTCTCATATTTTCCAACGGAATGGAAATCTGCTCATACAGTTATGAAGGTCAAACCACATTTGGACCCCTCATAACCGGCTAATAATGGACCTTTGTCCCTATTGAGCGCATGTGCAAATGCCGAGAAACTATCCAGAAGGCTAAGAGACCATCTCGAAGCCAACAACTCCATCCCAAGTAGCCAATTCGGGATTAGATTCAACCGCTCATATCACGATCTACTAATCAAACTATACACCGACATCTCCAAATCCCTTAACCACCAAAACTGCTGCCTGGCAGTATTCCTTGATATCAAACAGGTATTGGATAGTCTGGCAGGCCGGACTGATACACAAAACTCTAGCACTTAACATCCTAAATCACTTCGTGCAACTCCTTCTTCCATACCTGTCTGACAGGTCTGTGTCAGGATAGAACAACCACATCCCAGTCGTTTACACCAACAGCAGGCGTACCACAAGGTTCGGCCTTAGCCCCACTGCTTCACCTAATCTACGCAGACGACAGTTCACTACCTAAAAAGCAAGAAGTTACAATAACCCAAATACGCAGACGACACAGCGATATGGGCGACCAGCCGGAAAAGTGAGACCGCAAACAGACGAATGTCACAACAAATATAACAATTCTCAAACTGGGCCAACCAGTGGAGAATCGCCATCTACCCCAACAAAATTTACACAATACCATTTCGACATCCAAACCTTGCCAGATAACTTCGAGAATCCACAGATAACATTACTTTCCTTCTCTAAAACACTGAACTGGGACCAAGACCTCAAAAAGGCTCTAAACAGGGTGAGCAATCGCGCAAACTTGTTGAAAGTACTACGAGGACAGGACAGAGGATGCCACCCTAAAACCTTACAACACATATACAAGACATACGCAAGTCCAATAATAGACGACCGTGCGCCATTGTACGCCACCCTCAGAACCAATAACCTAGAAATCATCACCGCCTGTGAACGGAACATGCTACGAAGCATGCGCAGACTGAACTCCAGACACCCTAACCCCATGTCAATAGAAACATCAAACATACAACCCATCACACGCAGACTTAAGACATTACAAACAAAATACATACACCGCAGAGTTAACGGCGATTCAACCGCTACCAACCAAAAATATACTTAAAACCTCCTACACCAACAACGGACGACTATACAATGCAAGAAAACCTAAAACAAAGCTTAAACACCTACCTGCACTACTTACACAGCTACTAGACGACCCAGCAGAAGACTTCGACAGAATCCTAGACGACACCACTTACCTACTCCGCTAAACCCTACCCCTTGCCAAAATGATGACCACCGCTTACGAAACACGCAACACCAGAACACATTACACTACTGTATACATTAAGAGTTAATTAAGCAAATTAAATATAATACAATACATTTTTTGTTCTTTTTTTCATACCACACAAAATATACAACAAAATTGAAACCATAAACAATAAATAAACTAAAACACTCAAAAGCAAGAAGATCCATGGCTGAAGAGAGGGAGAAG
Organism: Vesta saturnalis; assembly: GCA_036346205.1. Classification (NCBI taxonomy): domain Eukaryota; kingdom Metazoa; phylum Arthropoda; class Insecta; order Coleoptera; family Lampyridae; genus Vesta; species Vesta saturnalis. The sequence goes on along the minus strand of JARFJB010000726.1, from coordinate 287,512 downwards.
ACTGCTAAACTGCCTGCAGAAAGAATACACATACAAATAATATATAAGCAAATAAACGACAAAAAAAAAGAAAGCAATGTCTTTGTTAGTGTATTGATTAGGACATTTTTTGTTTTACAAGTTCTGAATTTTCTTCGATGAAATCTACCAAGATTTGCTTTTAATGGCTAGATATTTGCTTCTTTGTCCTCATTTTTGATTAATATATTATTGTTTTCCTCCATTTAGATGTATAGGTTACGTTATATTTTTTTTAATTCTCACAATGCACATCATTATTTTTGTTATGTTTCGGCATGAGTACGCTAAAATTTTGAGATGTTTTATGAGAGAAAAGTTTACTCCAATCGTACTAATGTTAGAGTTAGAAGCAAGAACTTATCAGGATCTTCGGATAGTAACTTCAGAATTCTTATAGATTGCTAGATTGCCTCACTCCATGCCAATAACTCAATTATAGTTTCAACACCTGATTTGACAGATCAATCCCGTTGTGTGTAAGGAAGTAACTTAATTCCCTTAATTTCCTTAAATAGTAGTTAAAAGCAATGGTATGAAATCTTATACTTTTAAATGCAGTCTTCGTCCTCTAACCCTCTCTTTTCCATAGCTTCATCTACGTCGTCCCTCCAAGATCTCTTTGGTCTCCTCCCTTCTTTCTTCCCATTGGGCTCCATTCCGTTATTTTATTTATCCAATTGTTATCACTACTTTTTCTTACATACCCGTACCACTATAGTTGTTTTTCTTCTATTCTACGTACAGCATATTTTTGTGTATCCATCCTGTTTCTTATCTGTTCATTAGGAATTCTGTCTGTCCTTACTACCCTACTGCACCTCCTCAAGTACTCCATTTCCACCACGTTAATTTTTCATCTATTTCTTTTATTCACCCACGTTTCCGCTCCATATGTCGTAATACTCTATTATTGACCCATATATTCTTTTTTTTTGTGCCTTTTGTTGTGTGTTTGTCCCATGGTACCGAATTTAATTGTTTAATGCAAGTTCTGGCTTGTCTGAGACTACATTTTATATCTTCTTCTGATGTTCCTTGTTTTGTTATTATACTTCCTAAATATTTTAAGCTCCCTAAAGTTGTGTATCTTCATCTATTTCTAGTACCTCCCGTCTTTCTTCGCTTGTTAAATATTTTGTTTTATAAAAGTTGATTTCTAGCCTTGCTCTGTTATATTTTTCTTTTAGCTTCCGAATCATAAAACTGAGATCTTCATCTTGTGCGATGATTACCTGGTATATAAATAATCATCGCGCACTTCGCATTTTCGTTTCCATTTTTCAGGGTATAGTATAAGTATATCTTTAAGAGTGTAGGTGACGTCGAACATCCTTATAGGAGGTCTTTCGTTGTTTGAAATTTAGCGCTTATTTTTTGTCCTGTCTTAATTTTTACTTTGTTGTTCTGGTAAATTGTTTTTACTGCGTGTACGAGGCTTCTCTATATTTCCATGTCTATCAAAAAATGACGTCACTGTCATAGATATTACAAGAAAAAAAGATTGGAAACCACAAAAAAAGTCCGCATTTCCAAGATGTGTTATGATCTGTGAAAGGTTAATAGTTTCTACGCACGACAATTGATGGTGCTAATGATGCCAAATGATTCAGTACAACTGTGAATGAAAAATTATTCGACGTAGTACAAATTTGTACTTATGTTAATTTCTTTGAGAAAACGAACGAATTTGCTCAATTTTATGTTTCATCAGGTTGGTTTTTGCCTACTCCCTAAGTAATGCGAAAGTATGTGTATCTCATGTTTATTATCTTTTAGGACTAACAAAGTCTGAAATCTTAAATCATACTCGAAATTCATTGGCAGAACGGTCAAAACCATTTGTCATAGGGATTATGTTTTAGGACTAACAAAGTCTGAAATCTTAAATCATACTCGAAATTCATTGGCAGAACGGTCAAAACCATTTGTCATAGGGATTATGTTTTAGGACTAACAAAGTCTGAAATCTTAAATCATACTCAAAATTCATTGGCAGAACGGTCAAAACCATTTGTCATAGGGACCAAATTTTATGGTTTCATGGTTTTGGTCATTTTTTGGCCTCAATTATGTCAAAAATATTTTTTTGTAAACCAATTTCACTGGAAAACGGCCAAAACATTTTTTTATTGGGAAAAGCGGTTAAAACTGCTTTCTCCCGGGAAAAGAAGCGAATTTGTTTGGAATCTGTAAAGTCCAAAATTTCTATCTCATTGGAACACGGTCAAAACTATTTGTTCAGCCAACAATAAAAATGTTTATGAATCTAAGATGTTGATCATCTTTTAGGATTAGTAATGTACAAAACCTACATCTATAAACAAATTTCATTGGGAAAATGGTCAAAACTGTTTTCTTGGTGTATAGGAACCAAATTTTGTAGTTTCACAGGGTTGGTCGTCATTTGGGCTATGCCATGTCTAAAATTTTTATTTATACCCCCATTTTATTGGAAAAGCGATCAAAACTGTTTTTCACTGACCAAGAACAAATGTTTATGGATTTAACATGTTAGTCATCTTTTAGGACTAGTAATGCCCAAAATATATATTTATATACGAATTTAATTGGGAAAATAATCAAGACTATTTGTTCAAGGAGCAAGAAGGAAACTTTATAATTTGCACATCGTTTGAGACCTGTGATGTACAAGATATTTATTCATACACCGGTTTTATTGGCGAAACAGTGCAAACCATAGAATGCAAGTATGTATTTGATTGATTTCTACTGGTAAGAAATTTGTCGCAACTAACTAAAGTCAAACTGGATATCCGGCAATCAATGAGGCCATTTTGTATAACTCATTATTTATCTTTGGCTGCACTAAATATTGCTTTAATTTTATTTAAATGCAACTACACGAGGGTTCAATTGTCCCATATTTGGGTTTAAAATGTTTAGTGTAGGTAAATATACACTAGAAGTTGTTTTTTACATATCAACGTTCTATATACAGATGTACAGTGATATTCCCATATAACGAAATTATCATTATTTAGTGTTGCTTTAAACCTCGATCGTAACTTCAAATAATATTCGGCTAAATAACTACCTAAATTTTTTATTTTTTACTTGGATATTAAATTTTGTAAAGAAGAATTTCAACGTGAATTCAGTGTTTCCTTTACAATGTCAGTGCGAAAGATTGTATACAACACTCAATAATATTCTGTATTAATTTTTAATACGTCTATAGCCTAAACTCTATAAGAATTGAAAATGTTTTAACATGTTAAGATGTTATAACAAGTTTGCGGGATAAGCACCCTTACGGTAAGTTCGCAAAAATTTCTTCGAAATAAATCCAAGAAACATGGTGTAATGGTCGCGTGATCGTGATAGCTATAATTTTTCGCGCTAAGCTTAAATTCAACCCATTAGAAAATTTCTTACAAGCGTGGCGAAGTCCGAAAATTAACGGTCGATCTCATCGTTCTGGTAGATTAGACTAAACATGGACAATTTCAAAGCAAGTACAAATTTTACTACATAATGTCTAAGTGCATCACAAAATAAAGCTTATTTCGCATTTTTATAAATTTTAGACGCATTCCTTAAACTTCAAAGGGTTATTTAGAAATAATTTGACCATTCTAATTAAATGTTTAGAATTGTAAAATCAATATATTATTTAATAAACTATCGAAAAGAAGCTTTACAAAGAGTAGTCTCTCCCGTAACGTAACGTTGATTTAGATTATCAAAACTCTCAGAATAATTTACCTAAGAAAGATTCAATTTCAAGTGAGAAGCTGTTTTTCATAATTTTTTTTTTCTCAAAAACGGTAAAAGTTTCGTATATCAAGCGACACATCCAACGTTTTAGAAAATTATAACGGGTATAAATAGAAAATTACGAATAAGATGACAAATTTGTCATATACCTCTCGTAGATCATCTAATAATCCAAATTCCTTAGACATCCTGTATATGTGTTATCGGCAGATTTAGTTAAGTAAATGTTTGTAAACGGATTCATGAGTATTAAAGATTGATATTAATAATTACAGATAGTTGTTTTTTAGGTTAGTATGAAACGCATCTTTAAAAAATTAATTAAAAGATGAGAATCTATAATTATAGTTTAGATCGTGAAGGTTCACATTTTCATAAATGTTAATCTTCTTTGCATATTGTTCCCGAATGTTAGGATTTACATCACCACACGCGTAATCAGTTTTTATGTAATAGGCGTGTTTACACCAAAAATCATTCTGGAAAGCCCTATTTCGTGTAGTTCAAGACTGTCGCAAACAGGAGATAGTTAAGGTCTACATTAGTTGGTACATTAGGTATTATAGCGTACGCGATCAAAGTCGCCTCGGGAATCACGTACTTGTTCATTTGTATGATTTGATCGATTCCAATTAAGTTTATATTTCATTACCGTAGATGTGGAAACTGTAATTCATTTTTTTGATTTTATTTACGTTGTTAATTACTTATTTTGCGCTGATTGGCTAATAACGTATTAACTGTTTATGTTTCTGGATAAAAAAATTGTAAATTGTGTATTATTGCTAAGCGTTAATTCGTTTTAAAGTATATTAAATCTCATTGCTTTCATTCAATATACACAATCAACGTTTTAACACGGCAGAATGTATGTTTTATGATTATTTATCTGTTGAATTTTTTTTTATAAATAATTTGCGTCTAACTTTAAGGTTTAAACACAAATGTATAACTATTATAGATACAGCAGTACACATATACGTCAAAGTATCCGTTATACCAGTAATGCGGACATTTGCATCAACCAAGTTTCTATTATCCGGCGGTGCACAAAATGCAGTACAGCATCAATAATTACCAACTGAATTATCACCTGAAAGAAGATATCCAAAGTCTATGTACAAAATTATTAGATAAAGTTTTTCTGAAAACTAGTATTTAAATATGTCCGAACAGGAATTATATTTAAACAGATACTAATAATACAGTTAGTGAGAGATATATTATCGATATTGATGAGTAACTGAAAGAACCGCATGGGAATTTAAAGTTTCTCCAAAAAAGTTAGACTCTAACCCCGTTTCCATACATTGTAAAATTTTCAACAAGACTTTGAATTAAAATCGTTGTATCTTGTTCTAAAATATTCTTTTATTAATTAATTAAAATATTCATCTTCCACCAGCAGCTAATTTTTACATGGAAAAGTTTGAAATCACTCGACCAACAAGATGCACCTAAAAAACTTTTAATTTGGTATAGACAAGTTGATGATACTTTTGTAATTTGGAGACATTGAGAAGTAGCACTAAATGAGTTTTAATATTTTATAAATGGTATTCACTCCAGCATTCAGTTGAAATTCAATTGAAATTAAAATAATTAGCTTTTGGGTTGTTAAATGGTGTATTTTTATGTTACACTTTATATAAATCTATACGTTTCGATAACAGTTATAGTTATCGGCCTCGGTAAGAGAGTAAGAGGTTCGAAGAAATTTATGAAATACGGAAAAGGTGAAAACGCAAAGCCTACTATTAATTTTCATCTTTTTCATATTTCATAAATTTGTTCTAACATCTTAAGCAATTCTTAAAGTTATTACCATTTACAGCGGATGATAGCTGTAATTGTTATCCACAACTGGTACACGATATAACCGCAGTAGGCGTCGTGAAGGCTTACCAGGGTAAGCGGGTTGCCAAGCAAAACTGCAATAGAGATGGGCACCTTACACTTAACATAAAACAACAAATAACAACATTCAATCCGAGAAAAATAGTCTCCAGACGTCACCACAATACTTAAAATGTCTGAAATAAATAGCCCTAGGCGAGTTAATCCAACCTCACTGTAAAAGATAGATTTGTAGCCTACTCGACAAAATCATACACAATTCAAGTTCAAACATTCAAATCGTACACTTTTTCACTTTAAAAGAGCACATTAAATTTCGTCTCAGTAATCTAAATACACTTGGAAAAACAATAATTCAGTCTAATAATTTTTAACCACAAAAAATTAGTCGTATCTTAAAATTTAAAACGTAACGATCAGTGCGTTGTGTCTGAACCAGATACCATCTATAATACAGTTAAACATTGGCAAGTGTGAATCGCTGTGATTCAAATCTGAAACTTCCACTTAATAAATAAATTGTGACCAATATTGCGCACTCAATGACTCTTAATGAAAAGCAAAGCAATTAGATTTTCTAAACGATCTGACTAAAAATAAACAATTTAGCCAGTGTCAAACGTCTGAATGCTTTTAAACGGTGTACACTTTTACGTCACTTCACACATCAAAGAAGACAATGATCATATAATATTGATTCTCTTGATTGAAGATTGAAACATCACTTTAACAAAGTCTTGCAATAGAACTGTAGGGAGGTTTATCATAATTTAAGCAAATGAGTAAGTTAACTGATCGAACTTTATTAACTAATTTTGCAGAAACATTTACATATATATATATATATATATATATATATATATATATATATATATGTGTGTGTGTGTGTGTGTGTGTGTGTGTGTGTGTGTGTGTGTGTGTGTGTGTGTGTGTATATACAGGCTGTATCGTAAAAAACGCCCCAAGCTGTAACTTCGTTATTTATTGGATTTTAAAATTCAAAAAAACAAATGAATGGTTTGATATACTCTAGAATATGTCACCAACTTTCATTTTTTTATCTTTGCCCTCAGTGACGGCGATAGTCGACTTTTTATCTGAATAGAAACATGTGTTTATTTTTACGTCATATTGTAGACAATTTTTTACGATACATCCTGTATGTGTATATATATATATATATATATATATATATATATATATATATATATATATATATATATATATATATATATAAATATATAGTTAAGAAAGACTTGTTGGTTTTAATTTTTTTTTTGTTAGTATGCTTATTAATTAGAATTCTTATTGGTAGTATTGCTTATCCTTATATCTTACTCATACGGACTGTTGAGGAGCCTGCTTCCTCTTCAGCCCTGGGTCCTCTGTGTGCTAGTGGGCTTATATTGTTGTGTGTATTGTATACGTGCATACAATGTAATGTGTAGTGTTATGTGGTTCCAAAAAAAGTAAATGTTATTAATATAATATTATATTATTTTTGTTTGGATTGGAGGTGTATGTATGGTGTGTATGTGAGGTGCGTGGTGTGCCTTGGTCGCTGCAGTAGTCCTCTTCAATTTTATCTTAGGGCATATAGGATGTCATCAAGGAGGTTTTCGAATTCGTCGGGTAGGTTTTCGATGTTCTGGGTCAGGATAGCTAGAGGGTGCTTAAATTTATTTTTCGGTGTTCTCCTGTGGGTTCTTAGGTATTAGATGTGGATAAGGGGCGTATGTGGAACGCGGAGGATGTTTTTGGTAGCTTCTGTTTCGCCGAGTCTGTGTACCTTGTTTGTAGTGTTTTGAGGCGTTGTGTGATAGGTGTAATGTTAGCGTGTTGTATGGTAATTTCGTTGGGTGTTCTTTAGTGGAATCGGTGTATTCTCCGTAGGACTCGGCGTTCACATGATGCTATGAATTTTAGTTCTTTGGGTTTTAGGGTAGCGTACAATGGAGTACGGTAATCTATGACGAACCGTATGAATGTCTTGTAAGTACGTTGTAGGGTTTCGGGTTGGCAACCTGGGACGCATCCCATAGGGGGTTGGATCGGTTCCGTACTTTGTTCAGGGTCTTCTTGAGGTCAGCGTTCCAGTTAAGGTTCTTGGTAAATGTAGTTCCTAGGTATGTTATGTCATCACGTAGCGGTAATCGTTCCCCATGCAGGGAAATGGTTACGTCGTTTTTGGAGAGTAATTTGTGTCGGGTATAGTTAGGGTGCCGGAATAGAATGGCTTGGGTTTTGGCGGGGTTTATGGAGACTCTCCATTGGTTGGCCCAATTGTAGAAGTTCCGTAGGGTACTGGACATAATGTTGGAGGCGTTCTTGGTTGACCGATTAGCTGCCCAGAAGGCGGTGTCGTCGGCAAACCGTGCCAGAATACCCCGAGCGTTGTTACGCTAGGGATATCATTTGCGAAAATAAGGTATAGTATTGGTGCCAAGGCAGAACCCTGGGGCACGCCTACTTGCGGGGTGAAACTTTGTGAAAGGGATGAACCCACTCAGACTCGTACCGTCCTATCTGTTAGATACGACAGTAGGAGCTTCGTGAGCTCGAGGGGATACCTAATGCATGGATTTTGTGAACTAGACCCGCATGCCAGACTCCGTCAAAGGCCTGCTTTATGTCTAAGAACACGGCGAGGTTACAGTAGCGGTGATTAAATGCTCGTGACTTTTCGGTTAGGAGCTTTAGCAATGGGTCCTGGCAGGTTCTATTAGGTCGGAAGCCGAACTGGCTGTCGGGTAAAAGGTTATTTGATTCTATGTGATCTTCCAGGCTTTGGGCTAGGATCTGCTGTAAGCATTTCCCTAGGCAGCTGAGTAGAGAGTTCTGTCAAATCGGAGAAGTTTTTAGGGATAATGACGGTCGAGGCGGATTTGCACACCTTCGAAAAGTACGAAACGGAGAGGCATTTGTTATATATGGACATTAGGCGTCTGATTGCTGGGGGGTGGTAGGTGTCTCAGTATAGGTCTGTTGTGTCCGTCTTGTCCGAGGGCGGATATTTTGCGCTTTTTAAAATAAGCAGCTAAGGGTTTTAGTGAGAGTAATTGGGCAGAAAAGAGGCCCATTATTATCCAGGATTTTCTCAGGTAATTCGGAGTTTTTGAAATCCTCAAGGTCTTGCTCTAGACGATTTGCAAAGTCGTCATCGAACAAGGGATCGTTAGGTGAAGTATAGACGGATTGTAGGTGGTGGCGGACAATATCGTCCTTGTCTTGATCGCTGGAAATTAAGTTACCCTGAGGGTCGGTTAAGTGGTACTTGGGTCTTCAGCAATTTTATTTTTGTTGAAGGATCAGACTGCAGACAGAATCTTTTCCTTCGATGTTTATAGGTCGCCAGGTAAAATGTGCATCTCATTAATATTTGTTTTATTAATTATTAGAAAAAATAAAAAAATCCTTTACTCTCTTTTTCATTTCATTTTTTTTTATTTTTTTATAGCTTATATTGTTTTTTTTATTAACAACTTAATTCATTTTCTTTTTCTTTCTATCACAGCCATAATTCAATTTGTTTTAACGTATTATTCTGTTTTTAACATACAAGAACATTTTTAGTAATTTAACATTTATTTCTGATGTATCTTAATCACCTGATATTGTCATATTACACTACTTTTGCAGTTGTTAGCAATTACTCACTAGGTAATTAATAAAATGAAATTAAAAGTGTAAATAATTAAACTATTGTAATTTGGAACGTAATGAAACTAATCTGTATTTTCATCGTTAAACGCAATAAAAGTTATGACATACCTTAACAAGTTCGTATGACATTTTGAGATGGTTTAATTTCATTTTATCAAATACATCTACCTTCAATTTAGAATGACTTTGTACATTAAACTTTATTCTTGATAACATGGTTATATCACTTTGAATACTTTATAGACCAATAAGATGACGTTATAACTAGGATCGTTGACATTTTGTGATAGTGGAGTAATTGGAGAATTAAATACCTTCTACAATAATTATTGCATTAAATTCCTCATGTATCTTTTACTCAATGATACGATTTAAACTATTTAGAACTTTTTATCCTCAAACACTGGAGAATAAACTTGAACCTTCTGGAGAAAGAGTATTTTGTATTATATCACGATTTTCCTTATGGTAGATTTAAAAATTTCTATTTTATTCATGGTGTGCTCCTTGAAAGTTGGCATGGTATCACTGTATAAAATAGCCGGTCTTAATTTTTGAGAAATAAATCTTTTTAGACTCCCTAGAAATGTTATAGTTGATAAATCAGAACGATGTTCTAAATGAACTATTTTAGTTGTGAAACATATAAAAAGACAAACGTAGGATTTTCCTTAAATGTGGATGTTTTATAGAAAATGGACCAAAAAATCCATTCCTGGTTTTGAAGCATTAAGTCTATCGTATGGTAATGATCCCATGAGTCGCTCAGAACATTTCTCTTTTAGTTTAAAACATATTAGGCATTTATGAATAATTTTCTTAATTTGTCTAGATCCACTAATTAACCAGTAAGACCTACTTAAACTTGCAAGAACGTGTTTTTGACCTGCATACAATAAACTTATATGTTCGTATCTAATTACTGAATCTGTATAATTTTTTTAACTTTTTGTAATCTGCCATTAACCTTTAAGATATTTTTATTATCTAAAAACGGATGCAAATATTTCAATTTCTTGTTTAACTTTATTAGAATATTCAGCACGAATAATATTCTATAGGTAATGCATTCATTAGGAGTATCAAAATTTCTTGAAAGAGGGTTTTTGCAGATATGCAAAAATCGAACTACAAATGCAATCATACGTTGTAATTTTAACAAATTTGAAATTTTCTCAAAAACGTTTTAACGGTTCAATTTGTAAATTTATTAAAACATTAACTGGACATTCTCGTATCATTTCTGGAAAGTCAATTTCTTTACTACAATGTGATTCAAATTTTTTTTCCACCAAAGAATTTGGGCCCTGCCACCACAGATCATTTGTAACGATTAAGTGAGGTTTTATTCCTCATGAAATCAAATCACTTGGGTTTAAATGAGTATCAATATAATTCCATTTAAATGGTTTACTTAATTCAAGAACCTTCGCAACCTTATTAGCTACATAAGTGTTCAACTTAAATACAGATGATTTAAGCCAATACAAAACTGATTTTGAGTCTGTAAATAAGAAAATCTTTAGCCCGGCGGAAGTACGGTAGCATTTTGTAACACCATTGGTGCGGTGGGGTATGTAATGAAATGTGCTTATACGGTGGGTTATCGGCGGAATATGCTCATACGGTGGGGTATCGGTTGAAACAGACTTACATTGTGAGTTGTACGAAATAATGAAATAAGAAAAACCTGTTAAACGTCTATTCAATGGAATACAATATACAGAAAAAAATATTTTATTCATCTTTACGAGCATCATTCCCGTTAGAACAAGTATCTTAGGTAACAATTACATTTTTGTGTGGTACGTGGGGGTATTTTGTTTGTAAGAATTACATTTTCAAGACAGACATATATTGACAACAAACGACGCGGCGCATAAATAGAAAGATTTCCGATGTTGCTTTTTTTTTCACATATGCGGCATCTTCCTGCTTCTTTTCGCCTTTCTAGCACCTTCCTGAACTGTCTGAACGTGAAAAGTTTCCTTGGTATGTATTAACGGAAACTGCATCAACCTCGGAATACCTCTAGTTTCTCGTCTATTGTGATATGTTCACTAGGAGTGAATACAATTGTCCACAAACATTTCAAAAATTCTGCTTATTGGAGCTAATTTATCTATGTTGCATCTGTCGTTACATTGTTATCGAAAAAACTGAATCTTTTATCAGCCATTGTCGCTCTGGATATGTCAATACCGAACTATCTGCACTCCATAAGTTATTTATATTTTGCCTACCAGATTTAACAACGCCGGTAGCATAAAACAAGCTTATAAAAGCTTTGATTTTTTGAAGAGTTGTGGGTTTGCAATATGTACAGTATCTGGGCGATTCAGATTGTTTTCTTCAATAACAATTTCAGATTCGTATGTGTTACACTATCAGCCAGCATACTTTCTGTGAAAAACAAACTCCAACACTCACATTTTTAAAAGTCTGATAGCCACATTTTACACCTCGAAGGTGTGTAAAAATATTCTCAGAACCAGTTCTCACACGTAGATTCCCATGATTTGCGGACCACAGTATGGTATCATCTTTGCCGACATGTTCACTTCCTGGTGTTGCCGGTTCATTCAGTACAGGTTCATTAATATCTATCTCTTTCTCGGATTCTGAATCGGTATAAACACTGACGTTGTTTTCTTCCACTTCCGAAGCCGACTCCGCCCCTTCCTGACATTGGTCTTCTTCATGGTCTAGCTCTGTCCAAAGACATAAAAGGTGTTCCTGCTCTCGTTCATATTCTCCCATGCTGAAATATACTAATCTATAACACATATCAAAGAAAAATGTTGAATTTTACCTGGAATATCTCTTCTGGATTTTTAAACACCTATTATAAACAATAAGTACGGTGGGGTATGAGGCAAATCCCTACACAGTTACGTCAAAGTGGAGTATGAGGTTACACTTCTCGTTTACGGCGATGTGAAGGGATAGGAGTACGACTGACGACTGACCGGGCATCACTAACGCTATGTAGGAGGTCAAATGGGAAGCTACTGAAAACCGCATCCATGTGCAGTCGCGGACGAATCCGCTTTCGCGATCGGAAAAGTACTGGGGTATGATATACCCCACCGTACTTCCGCCGGGTTAAAGCATATGTTGAAAATAATTAAACAATTTTTTCATTAGCTTTGGTAGAAGCAAAGCACTGTTCAGTTCTGCTCTTGGAATTGTAATTTTTTCAGTTAAAGGGAAAATTCTGGATTTTGAGCAAATTAGTTTAGTTGAAACATCAAGTAGTTACTTTAGAATGAATAGAGCAACCATACGCAACGCTAGATGCATCACAAATCCCAAACAATTCTATGGATTTTGTAACGCAAAAATTGAAATCAGGTTAAATCTTAATAGGTAGCATTTTATTTATACTTTTAACAAATTCTATCCACATTTCGTTGAGATCAGATGGGAATTTTTCGTCCCAGGAAATTTTAGCTATCCATTTTTCTGCATAATTACCTTTCCTCTAGTTATAACAGGACCCAAAAACTTAAAAGGATCAAAAATGTTTGCAATAAAACTAAGATCCATGCGTTTTGTAAAAAATCATCAATATTATCATTTGTAGAACACTTTACTACGTATTTTATTTTTAAGACATCATAAGTTATTCCCAAGGTTTTTATGTAATTTTCGTTTTCACGTTGTAAGTATCTACTTTCATTTGAAATATTTACTAAAAGTGAATCATGGTATGAAATCCATTTGTACAACTGAAAATTACCTAATCTAAGCAATTCTATTAATTATGAAGTAGTTTAGCTTCATTTAAATTGTTAGAACACAAAGAATGTCATCGACATAGGATCAAAGCAAAGACTAAATAATTTTTTTTAATTTTGACGAATAATTTGGAAACGGATAGGACACCTTACATAAAGTGACCTTAAAACGGTATAAAAATTAGCGTATTCTATTTGAAATAAGTCAGTTATTAAGATTTGAAATCATGCAACTTTGGATGAATATTTCGTTGGTTGTAGAGGACTTTTTTGTAATTAGAATACGTCAAAACGTAGCTTATTGGGTGTCTTTTGAGCCCCGGAATATCTTTTTCCAAATCACCGATTTTTGTAGAACTCTGCAGCTGTCAAAATTTTCATTCGGAAATGGTACAGTTTTAAGGTAAAACAGCTTGGATAAATTGACATTAAAATTTGGCGATAAATCAGAGTATGGCAAAAAAATGGGAGGGTTCTATTTTAAATAGCATAATTTGTTACTAACACACTTTTGTTTTGTTGCACCCCGTATATAGGAAAATAATTTCAACATACGTACCTCTTAAACACCAAAAACTTTGACACGAAATATTTCCTTCTAAAACTCATATTTACTGAGACATCGCACTTTGACGAACTAATGAGCAACCCTGTATATCGAAATCAACAATTCACCTGATTCTAAGTAGTCATTTGTAAACTTTTTGTATTCTAAAAAAAGTAGTTCATCTTGGTGCAACCTTTTTTTCCAATAAAAATATCTATTGGGCGCTTTTAAAAATGAATTACAAAGGCGAATATTACTAAGGGAGTGTTTAGTCTGTCGAGCGGTCGGTAGTATAGTATCTTCGCTATTCTACCGAATAGTGATCGGCAGGATGGGCAATAGGCTATTCTGCAGAACATAGTCTTATCGCGAAAAGCGTAAGGCAGCAAAGCATTCCAATATTGCGCATGATTAAGAGTAAAAAATTAAAATTAACTCTACGGTAACCTAGGTTACCGTAGATTTATTTTCCTTTTTTTTTAATTGACCATGATGAAGAGTAAAAAAATGGAAATTAAATCTACGGTAACCTAGGTTACCGTACTTCAAATGTGAGCTAATACGACACTCCGATCCAAAACAGATTGCTTTAACTTTTCAAGTGAACTAATTAATTCTCTTAATTTGTGTGAACTACATTTAATAACTACTGGCAAATCAATTAAGGAGTGAATGTTTTGAGCAGTAAGAATTGAATCCACATCCAAACGTTCATTTAACGTACTTAATGGTTTATCCTAGCTATCATCAATTAAGTGAAGTTTATCTATTAATGTTCTTGCATCTCCTTTAAGATATTTTAATAGGTCAAATAATTTTTTGCATCCTTGATAATTTTACATTTTTATCAATGATTGGTTTTTGTTAAACCTATTTACATACTCACTAATTATTACCAGAGTGTCACAATAAATGTTTAAAATTTCTCATAATTATCTTCATCAGTTTCATTACGTGCACAAAGTCATAATTGATATGTCGATAATTCTTAAATTCAGAAATTAATAACTCTTTTCGAACAATCAATGATTCAATACTGCTGATTCTTTCATCTGAAGAAATAAAATTAATTTCTAATTACTTTCCTAGATGCTTTGAGTTTCTTTAAAGCTTTCATTTTAAATTTCTTAACAATACCGAAACTCAAAACAAACTTACAAAGTTACACAGTTACTGCTATTTACACACTATGTCCAAGATAAGGATTCGCACTATGACGATCTCGGAAATGGTAATAGTTACAACTCAGTTAAGTGAAAAAAGTAGTGCAATTAGATATCCAATAAAATTACACAAAAAAATTGATGGTGTGACTTTTTGTTTTTTAGATATTTGAAAAAATTTTAAATTTTGAAATTTCAATTTATTTTTTTTCTCGCGTTATTATAAATGCTAGAACAAAAATACAAACACTTCTTCTTGGCAACTTGTTACGGGCTTTAACATGGCATATTCAGTTTTTCAATCCGACGTTTCCTATTTTTTTAGCCATCACCAACTTTTTTTTTAATACGGTCCTGATATTTTTAAAACTGATTTTGAAAGGTTTTTTTATTAAAAATTCAGCTGTGTATTACATTTGATGGTCTGATCGCGTTTTGAACCTTTTATGGACCCTCATCACGAAATTTTTGAACACAGACCTGCATTTTCAAAAAAGTTTATTTTTCCTTCGTGTTTAACATTTTGTACAATAAGGAAAAGTACTAAAATAAAGTATTGTTAATTATGCAACTTAACATAAAAAACTAAATGCTTGTAAAGTTAATATTAAAGTTACCTATTTAAATGATCTTATAAACACTGCTAAAATACATATGTATAATTTCCAAAAAAAAATTATTTTTCCAAGTTAATAAAGAGTTTTTCATGAATCTCCAAAGATAAATAATATTTTACAGTTCTATTTGCGACATCATAACAATAATGTGATGCTCTAAATAAAAATAAATAAAAACAGGCGGCTTTAAAAAAAAAATAGACTGCTTTGAAGTAATTCAGTATCTGGCATAATTTTGTATTGTAGTTTTGTATTTAGCTGGTACTAGTACTTAACTCTGAATTAGTTAATTTGTGGTAGTTATTATCAAAAAAATTTCGTGATCCCCCGATATGTAATACCTCTTGACTTCTTTCTCTGGGGATATGCCAAAGATTATATTTAGCGACACAATGTTGAAAATGACAATCACTTGCGGAATTTAGTTCTCGAAGCATTTGAAAGTATTAAGCCTCAAATGCTTCGCATTGTTTTGAATTCAACTATAAGATGGTATTATTTATGTTTGTAAAATAATGGAAAATTGTTTGAACAACTATTGTAAGACTTATAATTAAGTAATTCTTACTTTAAGTACACTAAAAACAAAAGGAATTAGTAGTTTTTCCTTTTACCGTAAATTTTTTTCTTGATATTGACTTCTAATATTAAGAAATTTTATTATGGTGTGTGTAATGCCCATACGGGAAAGTTGCTGCATCAACTTCTTGAAAATGCAGGTCTGTATTCAAAAATTTCGTGATCAGGCCATAAAAAGTGATGCATTGCTCTATTTGTAATGAAAAACCTTTCAAATTCAGTTTTCAAAATATCAGGACCGTATTTAAAAAAAAATTAATTAATGATGGCTATAAAGATAGGAAACGTCCGATTGAAACACTGACTGTGCCGTGTTAAAGCCCGTAACAAGTTGCCATAAAGAAGTGTTTGTATTTTTTCTCTTGTATTTATAACGCCAGAAAAAAATAGAAATATCAAAAATCCAAGTTTTTCAAATATCTCACAATATATATATATATATATATATATATATATATATATATATATATATATATATATATATATATATATATATATATATTGGTAATACAGAACTTTGGACTATGATTTGAGTAAATTTTCTTAAATTTGTTTTTGGTCTGTGACATTTTTCATTGTTAGAGGTTGTCCCGTAGAAGGTGTTCTAATTTGTCATTTTTCAGGCGGTTTAATAATATTTAATTTATTAAAGATATAGCTAATGTTTACTAAAATTAGATTCCGTAATACGCTTTGTCATATATGTTCTCCAACTAGTACAGCGGGTTGATGTTTATGTTTTCAGATTTTGTATGTTTATTGCACATCTTACTTAATTTTCAAAAACTATTATGCTTACTAAAGATGATAACTATAATCGTTATCGAAACGTTTAAATTTCGAAAAAAGTAATAAAAAATACATGATTTCATATCTAAAAGATCTTGAGTATGAGTGATAATGGTGGAAGCTGGTATTTTCATATTCCTAGTTTTCCTATTTCTATTAAAACGCAAATAATAAAGTCTTAAAGTTTTTATTAAAAATAATACAATTAAACTTCACAAATATTCTTCACTTTATGCTTGTCTCGGCATTGGTCTAGACAATCTATTATTCCTGGTTTTCTAGATACTAAAGCTACAAACACAGCTTCCTTAATAGTTGATATCTCCACGTCTAAATGATTTATTTTTGTGGGGAATTATATCCTTCACAGTAAAACACTAAATGGATTCCAATCCAGAAAGTAATGACTTTTAATATATTCTATTTCTTATTTCAGCTATTGTAGAAACTGCAAGATAAAACAAAATATTTTTTTTCAACGTCATTCAATATTGATTTATTGGATACACGCAATGAAATTAAAATATTTTCAATTAGTTAACGTAAGTATTTATTCATGTTTTAATCAATATTTAAATTCCAACATTAACTGCATTGCAGTATGTATATAATTAGATCCCTTAGGGATAGAAATTTTACTCAATTTTTTAATTATTCAAAGATACTACCATTCAAAGAAGGCATTCATGTACACCAAATTACTTAGTAGCGCCGTTTAATTAATGATCTCCATTAACCCATTCATTACATAGATAAAGGGTACTATAGTTATTTAGAAAAATCGTGTTCGTTAAATCTTTAGCATCATATTATTTGCTTAGCATCAAAACCACACAATTATTATATTACATCTGTCAAGTCCCGTATATTGTAAGAAAGGTTTTATTAATGACGGGTATGCTGACATATCATGTGCAAAGATCGTGACTTTTTACCAATTCGTATTTCAATAGCAGTAGGTTCGTTGCAATAGTCGGCAGTACCATTGATAAATTATTGGTTTATTTCTATCGTCGTCGCATTCAGGAGTTTCCACCGAGATCAGATACAGTTGCGTGCATCAGAGTGCTTCTGGATTGATGTCTCGGCCTCATTTACAGTGCTTGTTGCGAAATGCACTATCACAATGTTCCAGTGTCCCGATGCGTGTAGTTAAGTTGTGCAACAGTGTAGTTAAGCAGCAAGGTCAAGTAAGCAAGATAGAGATAAGCCCTCGACTATGCTTATATAAATACAGTAAGAGGATAGGAGGAGAAAGCGGTCTTCTCCAGATATATAAAAAAGCTAGGCGTGTACGTCCTCAGGCGCACTTCTCGTCGTACCGTCGACCAGACAAGTTGCAGAGTAATTATCGTTAATTACACTCTCCAATTAATTAATCAACCGCGTGCCGGGATTAAACGGGTTCTTCGCGGTTTTCTCTAAAGTAGTGGTCACTGTTAACATACAAAATAAGACGGAAAAACACTCTTTATAAGGGTTATGAAGCCCACCGGACAAAAGTAGCAGCATCGGGGAAACAGGATGGACTTCGAGGACAACTGAGGATAACCAGCCACTCAAGAAAGGAGCGAAGCACACGAAGAGGAACGCCGCAGGGTAAACTAATTTATTCCTACATTATATCCTTTAACCCATTAACAAAACCCTCCGGGGTGTGAGGCTGCACCTCGGTGGGAGTCCACCTTCCGCAAACAACGAAACATTTGTAATTTTTTAATTACACGTCCCAATTTACATACTAACCTACCATGGTAAAAAATGGTAAACCCGCACCTCCCAGTCCCCTTTCCCTTACCCTAACCCCGACGACACATACTGTGGCGTACGCTGCTGTAGCTTCGCTATCAGTAGCACCAACCCGGACTACGGCGACTACGACATTGACGCGAACGACCATCAGGACGTCACGAACGCCGTCCATCTGGTCCATATCCTCCTCATCCGCATCCTCGACCTCTACCGTTACCCAACCCAAATCGCGATATTTCTTACGCAATATTCCTAAAACAGTTGTTTCCCAGAAGCATCTGCGCCCTCTCCAACTCCCGTGGAGGAATCTTAGATTCAACCACAACCACACCATCCTAATCGAAACCTCTCAACCCATTACGACCGCTGTAGCAAGGAAATCCATACAATACACCTTTGGAACCCGATTTGTTACCCTAACCCCAACTCTCCGGCCCAACCCACTCCCGCCCCGCACCCAAACCCCTCTCCCTGCCATGAGTCATTCGCGAGGTTGACCGAGACATAACCAAAGAAGAAATTATACAGGCCATCGACCTATCTCACGTTACCAAGGCCATCCGTATAGTTTCTAGAGCCACCAACCGTCTCCAAATCACCTATAGACCTCTTGCATAACGGCGTCTGTATGTTCGGCAGACGCTATCAATGCGAGCCTCCACCCCCCCCCCCAATCCTATTACTGAGTACTACTCCACCTAAACCCACGTGGTACACCTAGCAGTAGAGTGTCCTACTCGATCCTCGCCAAAGTGTAACAACTGCGGCAGCTCCCACCCTACTTTCAGTTTCGACTGTGAGAAACGGTGGGAAATCCCATCCTCTCTTATCAACGTAGCCCCCCTTTCCAAGCTGGAAACAGCTTCCACCACCTCCTCCTATCCTTACGATGAGAGCCACGAGCACTTTCTCAGGATCAACACCTCCCTGCAAGCCCTAACGTTATCCTGTTCACTATCTTCCTCGATCACTATCTTCTTATCACGAAAAGGATGGACTACGCAGCGAGGGAGTTCTTACACAGGCGATTGTACTGCGCTTGAAGCGTTGCAAAGGTCGGTTTTAGCACCCCTTACTACCGACCGGAGTAAACTATCCACATTTCCTAACTTCCCATCCTTCATTCCCGCAACAATGGATCTGACGATAGGAACTGTTAACGCGGGTGGCGTTCGACGAAAACGCCACCTCCTCAAACACCAACTCGACACAGATCGCATACAAATACTAGCCATAACAGAGACAAAACTAACCAACGGAGGCACCCTCAACATATTCCACTACAGCACATACCTTCGCAACAATCCCGACGGGAGTGAACACGGCACTGCATTCCTTATACACACTTGATACCCATCCGGTTCCTACACCTTACCTCCGCACCTACGACACCTTGAATGTGTAGCTACAACGGTCCAACACCCTTTCCTATCCACTACTACACTACATAACCAACGTCCCCAACGGAGTACTCCTTGGTGTCTTAACTCTAGACATCAACAATACGGAGACACGACCGACAACCCGAACGGACAAATACTAACGAACAACTACTCAGCCTACCAATATTAAGAATAAGGAACATCCACCCCACTTTTATTGGGTATAACGGCTGGTCAATACCCGACCACATAATATGCTCCGAACAATTAACACAATACTTCGAGGACAACTGCCACCTCGGTACAACAATAACATCAGACAACTTTACACTACGAGTCAACACATCCCTTGGCCACCCAGTTCTCCCCAACATAAACTGTCGCAAGAAGGAACTTTCACAACGCCGATTGAAATGCGTTCCAAGAACCCATCTCCAATAACATCCCAGCCTTTCCCCTAAAAACCACCGACGTAGACAGAGCAATACGAAGACTAACCCAATTCATATCCAACGTAGCCAACACAGCAATCCCCACAAAAATAATCGACATCTCTCGGAAACCACTTCCTCCCACATCGTCCTCCTGATTAAAGAAAAGCGAAAGATATACCGTCGATTTCGGAAAACCATGGACCAAATACATAAAACCGAGTACAACCGACTAAACGCACTAATCCGACTAGAGTTAAACAAATACACTAAGGAAAACTGGATTAAAGAAGCAATCAAACTCGACTACCGTGAAGGCCCTAAATTTTGGCACAAATTTAAGGTCCTAACAAAACAAAAAACCAAACAAAATTGACACCTAACCAACCCTCAAGGTAACCTCATAGTTTCGGACCAGAAGAAATCTGACCTGTTCGGCCTACACCTGCAAGGCGTTCTCACCACACCCGACGGTCCACCGTTTGACAACGATTTCAAAGCTCAGATCGAGCAAAACCTTGAGGTGTTTCAAAACCAAAACCACAGACCACACGAACTATCCGACAACGACCATTTCCTTAGTCCCATCTCATCTGAACAAATACTACAAACCTTTAGACAAGGGAGAAATTCCACTCCTGGGCAACACGAACTTAAACGAAAAATACTAAAGAACTTACCACAAAACACCATTAGCCAGTTAGCCGAATATACAACAAATGCCTTGTCCTATTCTATTTCTCGACGTAATGGAAGTCTGCTTCAACCGCCATGATACCCAAACCTAGATCCGGCCCTTCCCAACACTTATCCTACAGACCGATTTCCCTTTTAAGTTGTATGGGCAAATGTCTAGAGACAATCCTCTCCCAAAGGCTAAAAGCACATCTCGAAGCCAACGACATCCTATCCAACAGTCAGTTCGGCTTCAGACCGAACCGCTCGTGCCAAGACACCCTAGTAAAACTCTACACGGAATCCTCCAAAGCCTTGAACCACGGAGACTATTGCCTGATAGTTCTTCCTGGACATCAAACAGGCATTCGATAAAGTATGGCACGCAAGACTAATACACAAACTAAGACAGTTAGGTTTCCCGGCCGCATTCGTCCAAATCCTGTCTTGTTTGACAGGCAGATGTGTGAAGGTACGAGTAGGTTCCTCTACTTCCACGACATTTCACCCGACCGCCGGCGTTCCGCAAGGATCGCCACTGGCCCCCTTTTTATTCACGATCTACGCCTCCGACATCCCCCAAAGTACCAATCCGAACATAACCGTTGCCCAATTTGACGACGATACTGCTCTCTTGGCGACCAGTACGGGCAGTGACGACGCAAATAGACTAATAACACAACTGTCTGTCTGCAATTAACCGGCACTAGTTTTCCATTCTCCTCCTCAAATAATTGTATCTGAGTGGCGCCTTTTATAAATTTTGCTTTTCGTTTTAAAGTTAATAACATGGACGGCAATATTAAACAACGCTAAATACCTTTTAAAATTATTTGACACAGTTGAAACAAATTGGAAGTCAAGGCACACCATGTTTAAACACGCCAAATACTTATGTAGTGTTTTAAACTAAATATTTCACGTTTTAGTCTTGTAATTAGTACCTTTGATTGGTACCATTATCTTTTCTCTCGGTTGAATTGGGAAACTGGTATCTGCAAAAACAATCATTCTAATGTTAAATCCCTATGTTCGGCTTTCAGAACGGACACACGGTATATGTAATGTTTGTATGTATGTTGAAAATTCATGATGGTGGCTGAAGGAGCTTGGAAAGCTCAAGTTATTAGTTTCATTTGACTCGTACGTGGATATATTTTGTTTGTCACTAAAAGAATAGGTTAAATAAATTTAACCTTAGTAAAGTGTTAATTTTAGGATATATATATATATATATATATATATATATATATATATATATATATATATATATATATATATATATATATATATATATATATATATCGTATTATTATCAGGATTTATAGACAAACATTCCAAAGCGGATTCAACGGCGATGCTCAACTATAATGAAAATTTATTAAAACTGATAGCAACTTTGTTTTTATTTTAGATTTAGATAGCCGTTCTAGTTCAAGATACTGTACTTCGTTCTAATCTATGTTTTATCAGATTGAGCTCTAGAAATCTAGGGAGATTATAGTACCGAGCATTCCAAAAATAGACACTTGACATATCAATTATAGATCTAGTCACATCTAACAACGAAATAGTTTTTTGTTAATAACTGTAATTGTTATTGTACATTGAAAACACAATCTAGTACGTTTAATGTGATTTTTAACTTTAACTACATATGTCAAATTATTATAATTTGTAATAACTAATTTGTAAAGGATTTATTTCAAGGTCTAGGAAAAAACAGCAAAAACCTACACATACTAAAAGTTAAAATTAAGACGTACCATTGTGCCCTTTTTTAATTATAGGATGCCAAAACCTATCTAAACGATGATTTTATTCTTGATTGTTACAGTGATTAGGATGTTTATATATCAAACATGATAATGAGTTTGTCATAACAATATTTCCATATTATCAAATCAAATGTCATGATTTAAATTATTTAAAGCATGGTCAGCTACCGCAGAGTTCTCCGGTTGACCTAATCTGCAAAGCCTCATATGTTCTTTACGTCTTGTATCAAAGCTACGCTTTGTGGTTCCAATGTATACTTTTCTACAAGCACAAAGTAACTTATATACTCCGGAAGATGACAATGGGTTTGAAACATCTTTAGGTGACCTTAAATGTTCTTTAATTTTTATTGTAGGCTTAAAAACAATCCTAATGCCATGATTAATTTGGATTTTACCAATTCTATCTTTAACATTGGTTATAAAAGAGAAAAACAGTACCAACATTAAGCACTAGTTTTGCTTTATGGTTATGTTATTAGATGTAATAAGATTAGTAATATCTCGCAATGACTATCCATTAGCTTTTAGTGATTTTATTAAATATTTATATTCACATTTCAAAAATTTAAGATCACAAATTCGTTTAGCTCGACCCACCAAAGATTTAATTACACCAATTTTCTGACGTGGATTCATATTTCATAAATTTGTTCCAACATCTCAAGCAGTTCTGATAGATATTACCATTTACTGAGTACGACAACTGTAATTGATATCGCAACGTATAAATTTATATAAAATTCAAATACAAAAATATACCATTTCAAAAACCTAAGTATTTTTAATTATATATAATAATGGTGAAAGTTTACATTTTCATAATGTACTACTCAATTCGGTCAAACTTACACAAGCAGATCACAGTTACACAAAATGCTTAGAAAAAGGGACATTCTCACCTTTTTCAATTTATATTACAGAGCAAGTTTGAAAGGTAACTTTTCAGTACGGAAAGCATCTCACCAAGTGCCCAAAAAATATCCTTGCTTAGTAGAGGACATTTGATCTCAAATAACCTACCAACTGCATTTCAGTGATGACTAGCGTATTTTACCTGTAACAGGTGTGCTACAAATTGAACCTAAAGCAGTAAGCGTTATTCCACCGCTTATAACTGAAAGTGTACCAACAAAATAGTATAAATACAATTGAGCTATCATTCTAACTGTGAAACTTACTGTTGCAACAATAATTAAAGGCTACTATTAAATACATGGTTGAATTTAGCTTGCATTATATTTCTTGTGTGGTAATGTTGTATAACAATGTTTTTTGAACACATACATAAATGCACGTTTATTGGTGTATTACAGCACTAATTAGAAGGATAGAGCACAAAAGAAGCAACTTTACCAAAAAAAATGGGCGTTTTACGCGACCAGAGAAAACACAAGAAAAATCTCTGTCCGTAAACATGTTTCTCATATAACAGCTTCGTTAACGTTAAATAATCTACGATCGCAAATTTTGCGTTGTTAAACTTTTAGCAGGGATAGTCCACAAATAGTTCACAACTAATGGGGTGCGTAATTATCATATGTGATAAAACCCTAGTCTACATTTCCCAAAAAAAAAGCACCTTCAATAAGGAATTGGGACCACTTATTGTGAAGGACAACATAATGGGGTTAGTTTTCGATGAACCATAGAATAAAAAACCGAAATAATACAGCGTACGTGTGATATGTATTATCAGATGTCCTAATTTTTATGAAACTTGTGAAACAGCGTAGCCACTTTACCCCTTTTTTTTGTTTCTATACTCGCCATATACTGTGGGTGATGAGCGTGCTCAACTTCCTTTTTTATACAACTTTAATCCATCTTATTACAAGATCGAGTCAATAACATCAAAAAACAAATATTTATAAAAAGTAACCTATTCATAAGAGTTTTTAGTCTTTAAAAATGCTGACATACATATATAGATGGAGCCCTTACGTTGTAGTTTCGGTACATCTACACATATAAACTTCGCCAGAGATCTGCACCATTGTACGTTTTACACAGAATCGAATACGCAGTAGTGACGCTCATTAATAGTTCATATGACATTTGGAATTTCACAGTCCGAACAAGTATAAAGTATTTAAGTATAAGTAGTACGTATATCAATACGTTTACCGATAGTATTTGATGGTAAAATTGAGAATTAATAGTTATATAATGTTTACGTTGAAAATCCAAGCATTTAAATACTTTATCGGTTTCAGGTTGTAAAAGCAGAAACGTCGGCATGCTACGTACATCATAACCGCATTGTAATTGAAAATGACAGATTAGTAGGGTAAAGTCACATAAGAACATTATAAATTTTTAACAACTTCAGTGTGAGTTATGTAAATTGATTGCATATACTAGTGGTTTGTTTTCTTCGTGCTTCAATGAATTTTTTGACAAAATACCTTGGCGAACACGCAAAAGTTGGAACTGGATGTATCAGTTAGTGCTTCGTTTGTGCTCTTTAGTGATTTAGTAACCTTTTTGGTGAAATCAAAGCGTTCCGAAATAGAACCATTTTGAGGTTTTTTTCCAACTTCACACTTTGCTGAAAGCACAAACGAAACTGGGTTTATCAGTTAGTGCCTAGTTTGTGCTTTTTAGTCCTTTAACCATTTTTTTGACAAAACCAAACGCTTTCAAAGCAGAACTATTTTGAGGTGTTCTGCCAAATTCTAACCTTGTTGAAGGCAGAAACTTCAAAACTGGGTTTATCGGTTAGAGCTTCGTTGTGCTCGTTGGTTTTTTCATAAAATTTATCGAAGCACTAACGACCACAAAAAAAGTACTAACCGATAATCCCAGTTTGGCGTTTATATCTACCACATGGTGAGAAATTAGCAGAACAGATCAAAATGTTTCTATTTTAAAAGTATTTGGTTTTGCCCAAAAATTTATCGAAGCTATAAGGAGCACAAATGAGGGACTAACCCATAGACCCAGTTTAGACGTTTGGCCTTCCACAAGGTATGAATCAGGCAAAACCCCTTAAAATGACTTTTTTTAATTTTTTGGTTTTGCTAACAAATTATTTAAAGCACTAATAAGCGCAATCGAAGCACTATCCGGTAAACCTAGTTTCGACGTTTGTGCCTTCAACCAGTTATGAAGTTGATATAACACCTCTAAATGTTTCTATTTCAAAAGTGTTTAGTTTTGACAAAAAAAATTATTAAAGCACTCAGGAACACAAACGAGGAACTAGCATATAAACCCAATTTCGACGTTTGTGCTTTCAGCAAGGTGTGAAGTTGGCAGAACACCACAAAATGGTAATGTTTAGAAAGTGTTTGGTTTTACCAAAAAAATTATTGAAGCACTAACAAGTACAAACGAAGTAATTGGAGCAATTGCGAAATTAGCACCGTTTATGTGACGCTACTTCGCGGATACTCTAAAATTATCAGCTGTATTTGCTGGAATAACAAAAAGAAAAACGTATATTTAGCAAACGGAAAGAGCAAGTGTATTATTTATTAATGTACCGTGTGTCCCGATTTCGTTATTTTAGTCGTTTTTTAAAGATATCGTTGTTACTATTAAAAATAGAAGTTTGCAGTGTTAACATTTACGTACTACTTTGTTGACCTAGATTTTGTAACAAAATCGATAATTTAGTAACGTCGATATTTCTGCACTTTTTTCAAGGTCGCCACGATCTGCAGATCTGTTAATACTGCATCTCTTTATGGTGTTTTTTGAAAAACATAATTTATCAATACCGTCATAATACTATAATAATAATGTTGCAATCCAACGATTTGGAAAACGGTTTTATAAGTAATTCGTCACTGCCAAAGCAATATGGGCTGGGGCACGGTCTTGGCGAAAAAAAATATTCGGAAGATATTTTTCAGAAAAGTTTATATTTATATTTATGAAAAGCTAAGAACGAACTGCAGCTGATGGCTGCCAAACCTATAATGATTCCCATTTAAAAAATGCAAGTGTATATTATTACTCGAAAACCGCACCCCCTTGAAAAATTCTAAGTACACCGCTGAATTCGGCACTCCCAATATACCGGGTGTCAACGAAATCATTATACATACCTTAACTTTGTTAAAACAACAGATAGAAGTTTGAAATTTGGGATGAAGATTTATTGGATAAAAATACATTTTTTGAAACAGCACTTCCGGTTTTACCAAAAGTGGCCTTATTTTAAATGGGAACCTAGAACGATACCTCTCTAAATTCCCATTCCAATGCTGTATCACAAGTCGTCTTTTGTTTCCAAAATGGTGGTTCAGGCGGAGTTTTTGTTGATTTCAATGTTCCGCCATTTTGAAGTAATTACTCGTTATTTTCCACAATAATTCAATGAATAGTCCAAGAATATTATTTACCTATTTTTAATCTCTTAATTGGAATTTAGAAAATTCTGCTTAAATAATTAGTATTTGTGATTCTACGTTGTACGAAAATTACTAATGTTTAGAACAAATATTCACCAATATTTCAAATAGAAAGCACTAAATACTAAATGGACATTTAGTATTTAAGAAAGTAAATCCATTTTACTATCTAAAAACAACACAATAAAAGTTAACTTCTAAATCATGTATTATAAAAGTAATAAATAAAATACTGTTCTTTCAAGAATGTCCTTATTTAGAATACAATTCAGTTTACATTTACTCCGTATGCTTTGAAAAAATAATTGAATGCAAACTCTTGGCAGTGTTAAAGCGTAGGGCATGACATATCCTTTATTTTGGTTCATTAAAACTTTCAGTTACTGTTGGATTCGAAACTGTCACAATTAAAGAAAAACAGCATTTAGTTGACATAGAATCAGCTAGGCATTTAACTAAGTAGGCTTGGACAACCATACGTGTAATTGAATTGAAATAATAATTGTCAGATAGTTTCATTTCCAAAACGTTATACTTCCCATATATTCGCGTTGTTAAAAGTTTTTAATTGTTAAAAAATCATTGACTACTTAGATGTAAAAATAGTTTGTTTAAAATGCCATTTTATACTCGGGAAGAACAAATTAATATGTTGATCATTCATGGCGAATGTCAGAGATATTCCAGCCCTGCAGCAAGATTATACGTTGAAAATTATCCAGATGTCCGCGCACCGCATTTTACCTATTTTCCGTATTTCGAAAATTATTTGAAATATGGACGTGATGAAGGTGGTAATGAAATGTTTATTATAAATGAACAGAGTGAAATAAATGCACTAGCTTATATTGAATATGATCGCACCGCTTCTTTGCGAGAGATTGCTTTAAATTTAAATGTTAGCCATGAAAGCGTAAAAAGAATTTTAAAAAAGTATAGTTTTAAGTCTTATAAGTACCAAATTCACCATCATTTATTTTCCTAGAACCCTTGTATATTGCAATTGGTTTCTAGAAAATTACAATCGAGAGGAAACATTTCATCACAAAATTATTTATTCCGATGAATCAATATTTACCAACCTGAGAATTTTTAACCGACAAAATACCAGATATTGGACCACGGAAAACCGCCGGTTGGTAAGAGATGGAGCATTTCAGGATCGGTAATTAACGTTTGGTTAGGAATCCTTGGAACCTATATTATAGGACTAATTTTTTTAAATCTACCCCTGAATGGACAAATGCATCTAAATTTTCTACAGAACGAAATCGAACTTTTTTTAAATAATCTTCCAGCAAATAATTACATATTTCAGCAAGATGGTGCACCTGCCCACAACTAACGAATTGTGACTAATTATTTAATTCAGAGATTTGACCAACGATGGTTGGGAACAAATAGCCCTATAAGGTCGCCCGCTAAATCACCTGATTTAACCCCATTGGATTTTGGCTACTTAAGAGAAAAGGTCTACAATACACCACCTGTAACTCTAGAAAATCTTCAACATCGAATCTATCAAGCAATACAAAGTATTTGAAGGAATCAATTAGAAAATGTTTTGCGAGAAAATATTAGAACAGTTTTATTATGCCGGGACCAGGAGGGCTGAAGAATAGAACATTTAATAGAATAATGTAGTTTTGTAAGTTTTTTTTTACATTTCAGTATTTTGTTATGACTTTATATTTATTGTTCGTTACCTTGTAGAGTACCTAGGTATAAAAATTGTTTTTTAACCCTCCTATTGTGGTAACATTATGACCCGGGAGCCTATAGTTGTCGTTTTATTGTCGTTAAGTTGGTATAACAGTAAATAATGATAAGAAATAAGATATAATATTTATTATTTATTACATTTTATTACGTTATTTTATTTTTATTACATATTATAAATGTTATGTGAAGAACGTCTGAAAAACGTAGTAGTTGCGTATATCCATTTATTTGTTACAGTCTTGACAGTAGTAATATACATGAGCTTTATATAGATATGTTGAGCAATTAAAACATACTATATTAGTTTTATTATCATTTCAAGAGGGACACAAATTACATCTTTTATGCTTGGTTGTGGTTGATTGTTCCCTTACTTCGGCATTACTGGTTGAAGAACGTGACTTTATAACCATTTCAGCTGCAGAAATACTTCGAGGGAGACGTTTTCTTGCAATAATGATGTGATCGAGGAATTACACAGTTCTTCAAGAAATAGTCACCGTTTTGTGAGTTTTCCAGCATTCCAGGTTGGAGTTACTTCGCACCATAGAACATAAGCGTTGTAAGCTGAAACGTCCATGATATTGTAAAATATAGTCATTGGCCATGTTTTAGTTTACCGTCTGCATGTGTATGTTATTATTAATTTGTCTAACCTGTCTACAGCACCTTTAGTTTTGTTGTAATCTAAAATCATAAATGGCTTTTTATGATATTGGCTACACACTCATGGTGCTCATGAGCATAACATTTTTATTCCGTTTCGTAATATTGGAAACGACGTGTCCTTGGTAAAGTAAAATGGTGAAGAAAGAACTTCTTTCCTGTTGCAGACCAATGCGGCTTTCAATTCAGGTTTATTTTTGCGAATAGTGCCAGATATGGTTATTTTTCTTTCAATAGCATCTGCCCCAGATCGTACGAGGTAAAAAAATCACACGTTACGTTGTGACCTTTTAGATCATAAGATCGCCAGCTAGAAACGGTAGGCCAAAATATTTTTCTAGCTCAATTAATGTTAGTTCTTGAAACTTGTCGCCACAAAGCCTTCTAAATTTGACGCGAATTTTATATCAATTTTTCGCGATGTATTATACCTTTTTGGCCCAAGAATCAACGAAATAATATTTGCTGCTGATAACCTTCCCGGTTGATGTATCTTGTCATTCCACACTATATTGCCATCTTTTGAAGTTAGGTGAGTATCCATATCAGCTTCATCTGAAATCCTAGCAGTCACTATCAGAAACACACAAAGGTTTGTCAAGTTCACTATCCGTAAGCACTCTCTCACTACACATTTTCAATAATAAATTTTATTTGTTAGGTATTTCTTATTGGACTATAGCATCAAGTTTGATATTTACTACGAAAGTAACACACAGATGCTCACTGGATGCATTTCTACGCGGAGCCACAGACAAATACAAATCGTCTACTTAAGTCTCCTGTATTTATTATGTGTAAAAACTTCAACAATATTTCAGATGTTGGTGATATTAATCATTGCAGTATTACTGATATCATAATCTCTCACGCTAGTTACAAGATTAAAATCAGTGATAGAATTCTTATTAGTTAGCATAGTAGTCAAATTGCGCATTCCAGTGGTAATTTAATTTAGTTTTGGATTTAAACATTTAGAAACATATAATAGGGAAAGTATTTTATTTTATTTTAATAGCGTCATTTCTATGGTATTTTCTCTTTTTCTCGCTACTGCTGTAGAGTATTGTCCTGTAATTGGATCAATCGATCTGTTGGGCATTAAATTATGTATTATTATTATTATTGTTATTATGATTACTATTATTATTATTATTAAAAATGGCGGAACATTGAAATTAACAAAAGCTTCGCCTGAAGCGCTATTTTAAAAGCAAAAGACGACTTGTGATACATCATTGTAATGGGAATTTAGAGAGGTATTGTTCTATGAAAAAAAATTAGTAGGTTCCTATTTAAATTTGTTTTTTTTTATGATTGTGGACCTGAACAGGTTAAATACCTATCGTGCTAAAGCACTCAGGAACATTAGGAGGATGGATAGAGGGATAATGAATTGCCAATAGATGCCTATGAACAGCTATTTTCTCATATCATAAGTGAGAGGAAAACAGGAATTAGAGATCATTCCACACTGAGTTTTGTTAGCTTAAATTTAACTGTTATTGCTTCCCTTGGAATACGTTGAATGTTTGTTGATTGATTTGTTCAGCTTTAATTCTTGATTTGACATAGAACGGTGGATTATCCTGAAAGTAGCAGATGAATATCAAAGAATGTAATGTCACCAAGCAATGAGCGTTGTTAGTATAAGAAAAATGAAACCATTTTATGTACGTAGAAAAAGTGTAAGGCGCTATAACATCTTGATTGGTACGCACGGTTAATAGTAAACTCTTATTGAAAAAGCCATCAATTACGACACGTATTGTCTTTATCAGAAACTAGAACCCAGATTGATTGAAATATCATCATACCCAACGAGTAATGAGTTTGAAACACTTAAGCAAACTTGGTCAAATGCCTTTGAGATATCTAAAGCGACTACAACTGTTTCACCGGACTGCTCTATGTATTGTTCCAAACTTGGGTCAATATGAAAGAAGATCGCCTGTTGAACGACTTTGCCTAAACCCATATTGGTGGTCACTAAGGAGTTTGTTAGTTTCAAGGAACGTGAGTAGTTGCTGATTGATTGCTTTTTCCATGATTTTAGACAAAATGGAAGTGATGCAATTGGTCGGTAATTTGAGGATCGGTCTTATAGCCTTTTTGGGATAGGTTGAACATTTGCTAACTTCCATGATGAAGGAATTCAGAAGACATAGAGATCGTATAGAGCTTAGATGATGGACAGTTAACATTTCTTTAAGACAATAGCTGGGATACCGTCTGGGCCAGTCGCCTTATTGAGATCAAGCCTACTGATGATCGATTCCAAGAGCTTGTACCGAAAATGAATTGGTTTCATAGCGCATGAAGAAGACTTCACTAGGGGCACATCTTTTCCAGAATCATTGAGACACGAGTTTGATGCAAACAAATCCACAAAAACGTTGGCTTTGTCTACAGAATCAGCAACTACCGATCCGTCAATAGATGTCAGGGGGGGAAATGAAGATGTTCGAAAGTTTTTACTAATGGCTTTTGCTAAAGACCAAAATTTACGACTGCCTAAAGGAGATGTAGCTAGTTCATTGCATATAATAAATAATAATAATAATAATAATAATAATAAAAATAAGGCTACTTCCGGTAAAACCGGAATGACAGTCAACTGTTTTTAATGTCAAAAAATGTATTTTTATCCACTAAATCTTCATCCCAAATTTCAAATTTCTATCTCGCGTTTTGACAAAACTAAAGTATGTATAATGATTTAGTTGACACCCGGTATAAGTACCGTTGACGACATATATCAGTATAATAGTATTAAGCAAGATATACGACCTTGCAAAGTCGAAAACAAAAGAAGATAATAAATTTTCGATTTTGCCATAAACTCTAGGTACGTAAATGTAAAAATTCCAAACTTCTATCTTGGATAATAACAACGATATCTTTAAAAAAACAACTAAAAGAACGAAATCGTGACACTCTCTACGATAATGGAGCGTTTATTTCATTAATTATTTTACTCATCTATCATTTTTGCGTAGTAATAGATTGCTACATTGGTCATTATAATTTGCGTACATGTGTTTTTTCTTATTTTGAAGCATGTTTGTATTAGTATCTTGATTAATTACACATACATCAATAGTGATCATTTGTAATAACTGTTATGATTACGCTTCTCCACAAACCAATATTGAATTAAATTCCAGAATGGCGACTTAATAATCTTGCTGTAGCTGCAATTGACGTTGAAAAAATTGAACTGACAAAATTAAAAGGGACAATATTTAATCTTCATGATTAATGTGATTCCATTGCATGAACAAATTTGAATAAACACAAACTTAAACCAGAAAAAGATTATTTCTATTCATAATAAAACTATTTTGATTGTTATGATTAATTAAAATAGAGGCGATTGTTATTTAAAACTTTAATTCGGTGATTGTACAATTATATAACATAGCAATTTAGCCGTTAAAGTAAACATACACGTAAATTAGTATTGAAAATGCAATCAATAAACTGTCGCTGCATGAATATTAAATTAACTATTCAATGAAATACATATAATGGAATTATAAATGCAATTTAGACATTTATAAATACTATTTTCCTGAAAGTTTCCACAATAATTAATGACGGCTGTCCTATTTTAGACTTATGAAGAGATTAATTTGTTTTAGAAAAAGCAACACTATCGTAGATATGCTCAAGTTATACATTTTTATTTACAGATAAATAACTTACAAATCTGTAAGCGAGGGCAGTGAATACAATTTCATATAGACACATATTCTTAAAAGTACCTACAATATAAGACCAAATCCTAATAGAAAATCTAGCCACGCACCACTTCATCTAAAACCTTCAGATTATCGCCCGTGGCAGCGGATTGAAAACTTTTGTGTTTCAGATGTACCGATCCTGCATCTAACCTTGGGATCAAATCTCAATCCCGACGACATTGAAGAGGGTGACGATGTTTACTTCGAATGTAAAGTCAACGCGAATCCTTGGGCATATAAAGTAGTCTGGAAACATAATGTAAGTATTAACATTAAAAAATTACTTATTTACCTTAGAATTCTTTTATGATTACAGAAACCGATTTTATTTGTATTCGTTTTTCTTTGTTGAACAAACCGCCTTACATAACATTTTCTAGAGATTTCCGAACTATTTTATGGACTATATCTTTTGCGCAGCATCGTACAAGTTTTATGTTTGTTGTTAGCAAAACTTCTCCTTAAGAGTTCTAAACTTTTCTTTTCCTGAGTTCAAGAGTTCAATCTTATCACAAATTTTGAAATGAAATTGAGGTATTGTAGAAAGACGGATTTGGTATTGGGAATGCGTGCTTTTCTAATTATGATGAAAGACTACAATTTCCTTAATATCCGTATAAAGTAAAAAAATGTTTTAATGTAATGGGCCCGAAAAAACTACTATGTGTTACAGAAAAAAACAAGTTTAATATATCATCCTTAACTCTTATGTAACAATGTGGCTACCATATTGCAGTTTGTATAATCGTGCGGTATAATCTTTTTAAGTAATTACCAATAGCCCAAATTAAGCGGACCACTAAGTAGACAAAATCTATGCTAATGCATACTTCTACAATATTTTTGAATAAACAAGAGTAATTTACCTTTATCCTTATATCGGAAGGTTTTTTTCTTTATTACGGTGTATTATAGTGTTTGTGGTATATATAGCACGAAAATATTTGCAGAATAAATATTGATAATCTGTTACTATGACGTAATTTCCCTTATAGTAACTAAGCAAAAGACTTTTTCTTGTACTTACTTATTTTAGGATTAAATTATAAGGTAATTTTGTTAGAGTACATGATGTCATCAAATGAAACCAGTCATATGGGATTTCAAGACATACACATATGCTTATCAAAATCGATTGATTTATCCAGAGACAGTCAAGAGAAAGATATAAATTTTTCAACGTCATATTTAAATAAGCATGCAGTCGTTTACGATCAAAATGCTCTGGCTAACTGATAAGGTACAGTAACGCAATTAACCCTCCTGTGACCGCGCTACGGTCTCGGACCGTGTCATTCTTTGACCAATCCCATCTATTAAACTAAGACTAAGATCATTTGTTTGGTTTTATAAATACACATATATTCAAATTCATTAAAAATATAATTCTTCTTTTTCTATAACATATTTTTAAGTAATTATTATAAGTTCTACATACATAAAGACAACATTTACATCGATTGGGGCTTGAACCTTGATGGCGCAGTTGGTTAGCGCGGTACTCTAGCAAAGTACAGGTCGTAGGTTCAAATCCTACTCGAGGTAAATTTTTTATTTATGTATTTAATAAAATTAATAATAATATTTTCAAGTCAGTTTCGAACCATATAATATAATAATAAATCGTATATTCATTTAGAGATTTTAACAATAATATATATAACAAGTTACATATCATAAATAAAATATAACAAGTGTAAGTATGTATGTGGTGTGCAGCTCGAGGGTCTTCTCCTCCTTCAGCAGTAGGTTGTATGTTGTTGGTGGTTGTAGTTCTTCTGTGATGTCCATTGACACCGTGTTGCGAATGTTGTGTTAGCGGTGGAAGTTAAATGCTGTGGGTGATGTTTGTATGGATGTGGAGTTGTGGATGACC
This sequence comes from Vesta saturnalis, assembly GCA_036346205.1. Classification (NCBI taxonomy): domain Eukaryota; kingdom Metazoa; phylum Arthropoda; class Insecta; order Coleoptera; family Lampyridae; genus Vesta; species Vesta saturnalis. The sequence continues at coordinate 252,409 of JARFJB010000726.1, read as the reverse complement.
GGTGGTCGGGTGTTGCGTGATGTGGCTGTTGCTGTTGATGCCCAGGTTAATCTGTAATAGGAAGAACAAGTATTAATAAAACGCATAATAAGTCGTACTGTAGTACTAGGGATACTACAGTGCGGTTGTCGGATTAGTATTCCAAAGCGTGAAGCGCTATTGGAGAGGCGGTAATCTTAGACAGAACATAAGAAATAAGAATCGATACTTTATACTTAACCTTGGGCGTCAATCTTCGCGTCGGACCTTTGTATGATTACCCGAACAGGGTAAACATCTCCTGACCGTGTGTGAGGATCACTCCCCACAGGTCAGTTGCAGTGTTCTCCTATGCGAGTGCCGCTGCCACCTTTCGGGTGACAGGTAGGGCCTTCTTCATATCGAGACCTCCAAGGAGGACCAATATGGCGTTGAACCCTAAGGCGGGTTGAGTAGGCGTGGTACGGGAGCGGTGGGAGCCGCTCTGGGTACGTCCGCTTTCTCAACCGCGCCTGCCGGCGTACGGGCGTAGCTGACGCCGGTCCGAGTTGAAGAAGGCGCCGCTGTCGGCGGTGTCCTCTTCGTTCTCTGTGGTCCTTCCGTCTTCTTCCATTGCGAAGGTCGAGGGAACTTCGGGCATCCCCTATAGCTGGCGGGGTGGTTCCCCACCACAATAGCAGTACAGCATAGTACTCGTGGGTGTCAAAGCGATAGGACGTGTTTGTGATGGCTCCAGCTTCTACCTTGGATTGGTTTGCAAGTCCGGATTAAATGATAATTTCTAATTCAATAGAGTTACTGTATGGTACCGGTGAGTTTTTGAACATATTGTACACTCAGCGGTTTGATATTAATAATGGACAAAGACAAGAAGCTAACCATTAAAATTTTATAACGTGTACAAAAAGGCGCGTAAATAACGTTTAGGATTGCTGTAGGTTGAAGTTCTACGAAAAATTACGGTTCTTTAAATCCATAACAGATGTGATTGTTAAAACGCAAATACCGCCCTTTGTCTTGAACTCAACAGGTAAACATTTTTGCAATGACAATCAATCATAGAAAACTAATAAATTAACAACTTAACTGGATCGAAGCAGCATTCCAAAGCAAATAAATAAACAAATAAACAATAACTATCTATTTGTAAGCGAAATTTGAATGAAATACGGTTTTGTTCTCTCAAATAAATAAAACGTATTTTAGTAGTTAAATGAAAGAAAGGTCAAGTCGTTAGGAGAATCCGGCGTCTATTGTAAAATTTTAAAACCGACAGTAAATGAAGTAAGTCAATAAATAAAGCAATTCAGTTGTTAATAGTAAATCAAACATACTAAATTGAATAATGCCTCATAGTTTTACAATTTAAATAATTAGTATCCTCACCTCTTTACAATATGCATTTTATAAATAAGAAATGTATCCATTTAAGGAAAATTTAGTTTTACTAAAAGTCCACATTATCGATTGAAGTACAATACCGTATTCTATTCTCAAATAATAAAACAAGAAACCAGGTAAAGGCAAAGGAAAGCAGGTAGGCGCGTCATCAGCAATTGTAAATTAAAAATTTTAATAATTAAAATTTAAAATAGTAAATAGCATATTATACGAATCGAGTAAATGAAATAGAGTTGCATAGTGTCAAGTTAAATAAGTAACATACTGCACCTCCTTTGCAATATTCATTTAATAAATAAGAAATTTAAAGAAGTTTTACTCTAAAGTTTACTTTTTCGATTGAACTCAAATACCTTGTTTTATTTGCAAAACAATAGAACAAGAAAGCGGGTAAATTGTAAATGTTTTTTTTTGTGATAAAATTTAAACATAAAAGAGTATCGTACTTTTAAGTTAAATAAGTATAGCTTTATTCGGTGCTTTCAGTTAAATACATGTTAATAATGTTAAATGACAACTTCTAAATCAATTAAATAAGGGTAAGCGTCTGAACAGGTTTTATACCCAGTGGTTGAATATTAATAATAAATAAAGATAATGATAATAATCAAACCAGTAAAAGTCTCTTTAATTGAAATAGGCGCGAAATAACGTTTTGGGATTGCTACAGTATTTGCGAAGGATACGGCTCTATTGGACTCATGTGAGTGTTAAAACTTTAACTAAAAAAAAAAAAAAATTATAAACCAAACGTAAACCTTTGTTTAAGGAGTGGACCCGAACAGGTGTACATTGTTGCAATAACGGTGAATTCATGGAGAACTGATGAATATTTGTTTAAGTATCACGTGCTCGCGACAATAATAAAACTGACTTGATAGATGGAAGTAAATGACATGGAAGTAACTATGGCTCGAAAGGCAAGGGAAGAGAGAATAAAAAATAAAATAAATAAAATAAAAATAAAAATAAATAAATAATAATTGAATCGTTCGGTCGCTAATAAATACCAGCAAGTCCGGTGAGGGGCGCGAAACCAGGAATCGCGTATAGAGCAGTATGGTTGAAACGCGTGGTGTGATTGAAAGGTAGGTAAGATGGAAAAAAAATGTACATGTATATGTACGTTTGTGAGATTCATACAGTAAGTATACGATCTGTTATTTTTATCTATTTATTATGTCGTGACAGTAGACATAACTGTTCGGTAGTAGGACGATACCGTTAGTAGGGAATGCTACATCGTCCGGGGCACGATTTGGCTAGTAACCGGTCTGCTCGCTAGGGTATTACTCAAGAGAACAATACAATTGCCTCGGATCGACCTGGCTACAAGGGGCGGTCAAGGTCGAAACAGACAGGCCCCGTTGCTGACGACTGTGCAAGGAATGAATGGCGAGCCGGTACGTGGAATGTTAGAGGTATGCATGGTAAAGAATTTGAAATTTCGAATGTAATGTATGAAAGACACCTTGATATCTGTGTATCGGAGACAAAGCGCAAAGGAAAGAATGCTGTGGAGATGGAGGATGGCAGCCTGGCACTATGGTCAGGAGTTGAGACGGAAGTGCATGGCGCAAAAGGAGTTGGGGTGATCATAAGTGAACGAGCGAAAAGATGTGTTAAACAGTACGAATTGGTCTCTTCCCGGGTAATATGGGTTAGAATGAAAGTGGAGTTTCGAAGAATTTTTCTTATTGCATGCTATGCACCGGTGAATGGAGAAAGAGACCAGGAGCGTGAGAACTTCTGGAATGAAGTGGAGAACGTGTTGAACGTATGTAAGCCAAACGAAAGAGTGATTATATTAGGGGATATGAACGGATGGGTGGGTGTACAGAGAGAACATAGTGAACGCGTTCTAGGAAAGTTCGGAGACCAAAGAATCAATGAGAATGGTGAACACCTGCTGAACATCTGTGTGGAGAGAAGCCTGTTTGTATCCAATACGTGGTTTAAACATAAAATGTGAATATGTATACATGGCAAAGAGGTGAATCTAAAAGTATGATAGACTTGATAGTGTATGATGAACGGCTTAGAAACCTGGTGAAAGACACAAAAGTAATGCGCGGAGCGGAGTGTGGATCGGACCACTTTTGGTTGTATCGAGTGTGTTTAGGGCAAAAGTGGGTGGAGAAGGAAAGCAAACGTAGTGCGAACGTCCAGAATTAGGGTTGACAAACTAGTGGATAATGGTGCGAGAATGAAATACGCAGATGCTGTGAATAAAGAGTTGAATGTGAATGAACAGTGTGGAACGAACAAATAAAAGGCACTGACGTTGAAAGTGCATGGATAAGCTTGAAAACTCTGTTGTCAATTGTGCCGTGCGAATATGTGGAAGAGTGATTGTAGGTAGACAGAAAAATGTGCTTGGTGGAATGAGTCGGTAAAAAGGCAGTAAGTAAGAAAAAGATGCGTACATGGCAATGATTGCTGCAAAAATGAGACTGAGAAGAAACGATTGTATGAGGTGTACAGATTAAGACACAAAGAAGCGAAGGAGGCAGTGAGAATAAGTAAAGAGGAAGTGATGGCTGTGGAAGGAGAGAAAATGCAGAATGATTTTGAGGGAAACAAAAAAATCTTCTGGAAATGGGTCAAAACTACAAAACGTGGCCCAAAACAGAACGCTGCAGGAGTGATGAATGATAGAAACGAAATAGTATGGGACGATTGTGAAGTGAGGAAATGCTGGCAAGAATATTTCGGAAAGCTGTACAGTAGTGAGGAAAGTAAGACTAGAGGGTTAAATAAGGAGAATATAGAAGAAAGGATGAATGAAACTGAGAAGGATATTGGAATAAATGAGGTAGAGAAAACGGTAGGAAGGTTGAAAAACGGCAAGGAGCAGGCGTAGATGAAATCACTGGTGAAATGCTCAAGTATGGTGGTCAAAGCTTATACGAAGATTGCGTGAATTATTCAATGTATGCCTTATGTGGAAAAGTGCCGAGTGATTGGAAAGCGCGATCATTGTACCATTGTATAAGGTAAGGGGAACAAGAGTGATTGTAAGAACTACAGAGGAATAAGCTTGCTCAGCGTGCCTGGTAAAGTATTTGGAAGAATACTGATTGATAGAGTACGAGAAACTACACAATCTAAGATGTGGGATGTGCAAGGTGGCTTCATGCCAGGAGAGGATGTGTCGATCAGATGGTTGCTCTCCAGCAGGTGATCGAAAAGTGTTTAAAGGTAAAAGGAAGTTGTACTGTGCGTTTGTAGATCTGGAGAAAGCATATGACAGAGTGAATAGAGAGAAGCTGTGGGAAATATTAAATGAATATGGCGTAAATAAAGGTCTAATAAATGGAATAAGGGCAGTATATAACGGTAGTCGGGCATATGTTAGGGTGAGAGGAGGTGTGAGTGAATACTTTAAGATTGAGCAAGGAGTGCGACAAGGCTGTGTGATGTCACCGTGGTTGTTCAATGTATACATGGATAAATGTCTTAGACAAGCATGTAACGATACAAATGGTGTAATGGTTGGTGACGTAAATGTACGACTCTGGTGTATGCAGATGACACAGTCTTATTAAGTGACAGTGCGGATGAGCTGCAAACCGCTCTGAGGAAGTTTGATACAGTCTGTGAGAGCATGGACCTAAAGGTAAACGGAACAAAACTAAGATTGTGGTGTTCAATCGGAAAGGTGGAAAGGAGAGTAGAGTATTTACTCTGCAAGATGAAATCGTGGAGCAAGTGGACGAGCTGGTATGTCTCGGTAGAATGTTTACTGCAGATGGTACAATTGAGAGCGAGATTGGACGAAGGGTCAATGCTGGAAGGAAAGTGATTGGAAGTATGTGGACGATAATGAGAAATGAAAGCATGAGCCTAGCTGCGAAACGAGCAATCTATAATGGCGTATTCGTCCCATCAGTACTGTATGGAAGTGAGACATGGGTATGTCAAAAAAAGCATGAAAGAAAAATAAATGCTGTGGGTATGAGATTTCTGAGAAGCGCATGTGGTAAAACGAGAAGGGACAAGATAAAAAATGAATGCATAATGAGGGAGTGTGGTGAGGAAAAGATGATGATGGATAGATATAAAAGTTGTACATTACGTTGGTTTGGTCACATTGAGAGAATGAATAACATAAGATTAACGAAACAAATATATGTGGGTGAGGTTAGGGGAAAGGCCGGGCCTGGTAGGCCGCGTAAAACTTGGCTGAATGTAGTAGAATCTTTGATAAAGGAAAGAAAGGTAAGGAGTTCTAAAAACAAAAGGGCATGTCAGAGACTATGTATGAATCTTGCGGAAGCTAGGGAGGTATGTAGAGATAGGAAAGCATGGCGAAAGATTGTGAATGAAAAATAAATAAGAGGCAGGGATTGTTTTGCCTATCCCGCAAGGGAATGGCGTGAAGGTTAAGTAAGTAAGTAAGTAAGTAAGTAATTAACACACTTTGCCCGGTCTGTGCGGGGTTTAGTGAATTGACAGGAGTGGTGATCTCCGGCGAATTTTACACAGCGTGCTGCCGCCCTGCAGCAACGCTATGCGTGATGGAATCCATGACACCGGTGACACTGCCCGATGCCGGATTTCCGCCGCAAATCTTCTACGGTGACTCGGAGGCGGGCGACGTACTCCACCTCTCGGATCTTCTTTTTGTCCTCTTCGGTTGGTAGGTGCACCGACACAAGGGGGATTGATCGAGCTCGCTGCTTCATTCTGAAACAAGAGATTACTTTGATCCCGTGTAACGTAAGATCCGAGCTAATGTCAGCTTCGGATAGCTCTACGGGCAAGCCTCGTATTACTACCTTAGCTAGACGTTCGCTCCTTGCCTGATATGTATGGTACGGCGTTCCGCCCCTATTCATATACCTCATCAGCCTGTCTCGGTCCTCGAGTGAGCCAGATTGGATCCGAATTCTCTCGCTGGTCGCCTTGGCTTTCGTGAAGGTGATCCGTCTGCTCCATCGCTGTAGGGCTGTCGGTGTACTACTGTAGTACCTGGTACGCGTTGTCCCTCGGGGGCGGTGTTGGCGGGCGTGCGGTCGGAGTTCTCTTCGGCCTCTTCTGGGTTACGAAGGCATCGGGGCTGGCGACTCCGAGACGGGCATCTTCTACTTTACTTCCTTGTACACCCTCGTTGGCGTCTACGGCGGCGGTGGACGTCGATGGGGCAGTTGGTTGTGCCTCGGCAGGCAAGGCGGCGTTTTCTACCGGTCCTGGTGACGGTGTCTTCTTAGGCCGTCGTCTCTTTTGTGCGACGGTCGGTGGTGAGTTGATGCTTCGTGGTTGCTGGTACGGCAAGCTGATCAGCGACGGGATCTGCTGAATGACTTGCGGAATCCCTAACGGCGGGAAACCGCAATCATCCTCGGAGTCGGCGATGTCGACGAACCTCTCAAAACCGCGCGGTATCGTGAAAACGACACCGGCAGAAATCGTAGGTTTTTTTCAAGATTTATTAGCTTACACTAAGTATCGATGTTACTCGTTCGAGTCCCAATTCAGGGATGAGTTTCGAACCAGGCATTACGTATTTTCATAAGAATTCTTTCATTAACAAACTGGTTGTTTAAGAGAATATCTACGTGCCCGTAATATAATGGAAAATTTACCTTACTATTACAATACTTTCGTGGTTATTGCTAACATTTAAAGGGTGTCCAAAATTTCTACGTTAGATCGCCTCGGGGGGTGGGCTTTTTCATCGACGTCGGGTGTACACAGCACCACTTGTGACTTGAGCGACTGAACGTCATAGAAACTGCATTATAGTCCGGTGTGTCAGACGGGGGCGACTTATACTGTTTCTACATACACTTTGCCAACAGGTATGTTTTTAAAGAATTACTACGGGCATTTGATAAATAAATAAGTCACTATTCATAATTTAGCAATAGCAAACTATGAGAAAGAGCAGGAACGTTTGAGAAGTATTATTGAAAGACGTTCCAACTGACGAAGAGACCGAAATTGTTTATGATGATGTATCTGACAACGAAGAATCTGATCATGAAGAGGCTGGTCAACCACGAGTTCTGAACAAGATATATCAAAAAAAGGAGATACCGAGTTAAGTCAGAGTACTTCTATATCATTTATAGGTACTTACATACATAATTATTTTGTTTCACTATAAATATGTTTTTTTTTACCTACGTAGGTAGACGGAATCAATTACAGGAAAACACACCCTCCAAAACCGAAAACGGCGTGAACAAGGCGGAAAAATATTATTACATGTGTTCCGGGTCCCACCGTGGCAACTAAAATATTAAAAAACTCTTTAGAAATATGGACATATTGCAATTATTGTTTTCACAAATAAATATATTGAATCAATAGCATTATAGCCTCAGTAGAGATGCCAATCCCACTAACTCAACAGAAATGTATGCGTTGTTAAAGCTATGATATATATCTGGATTAGTCCACGCAAATTGTCTGAATTGTGAAGATCTTTGAAGTACGAACGGATATGGTATCGAAATGTTTCATCTATAAATGCCTGATCCAATGCATTCGATTCGACGATAATCAAATACGCTCAGAGGGAAAGAAAATCAATAAACTTGCACCTATTCATACAATTTTTACACTTTTCAATAGCAATTGCCAGAATGGCTACCATGTTTCAGCCTTTGTTGCTATAGACGAAATTCTTGCCGCCTTTAGAGGACGATACAGATCTTCTTTCCAACCCAATAAATACGGGTTAAAGATATTAGCTCTGTGTGACGCTAGAATGTTTTACGCAGCCTAAATGGAGAGTTACGCACGAACTCAACCTTATGGACCTTTTAAACTATGGATAATTGATTTCCATTCATTGCTCTTGTCAAGAATCTGTTCCACGACTACAAGGACACAAATGGGACTGTATGAAAGAATAAAAAAGAGCTTCCTTCATAATTCACTAAACCTGCGAATCGACCACAAGCACCGGTATGTTTGGGTTTGCCAATCATTGCACAATAGTTTCCTATATACCAAAGAAAGGAAAAAAAACGTTATTTTAGTATCCAGTTTTCATTATCATGATGATCCTACAACACGAAATCAGAAAAACTTATAATTGTAACACAATATAATGAGACAAAAAGGGGCGTGAACCCAAATTAAATTTTTTATCTTTTGCTAAATATTACTGGCATTAATTCCTAGTGATTTATTCAGCCAATATCACTCTACTATATTACTTAAAAGAAATAATTCGCGAGAAATAGCAGATCATCTAATTCGCCCCTATTCTTCGATGTAGACTGCATGGAATCTGTGGTATTGTACTTCAAACGGCTTCCCAAAATGTTACTCATGGTCGATGCATATATTCCAATTGGAAAAAAAAAACGAAAAACCAGGTTTTCTTTCAAATACTCATATATGTGTCTCGAACATATAACTGCCATTTGCCAATCTTACAGTGAAAATGGTTTGCAACTCGAATAGAAGAAGAGCTAAAGAGCTTACCCAAGAATAGTTATTTATTTTATTTTAGTTGATATGGAAGGCTTCTTTTCAAACCGTATCTCTGATACCGGGGCGACCAAAAAAGTTAGAAAAATTGTCACGATCTGCGGAAGGTTAAATATCTGCCTTAATATTAGTAAGATTTTCGCGTAGTTAATAGTAATATAGTTAAATTCGTAACTTATTGCATTTTAGGGAACAAAATAATATTTTTGTAGGCAGAAAGAAAGGAAGATAGTCGTCGTCGTTCCTTATTGATAACTGTAGTTACCTTGTTGCAATCTCTTAAGTCATTCAATTCATATGGTTCTTTGGACACTGAGTTTTGAAGACGTTAGAATTGAATTTCGTTGGGTATTGATTAATACATTGTATTAAGCGTTTTTTTAGACAGTGTAGGATTCATTGACGGTGTAAGTATTGATTTGCATGTAAGGACATTACATTGATTATGAGGAGAAGGTATGAAATGCACATTATAATTGGGCGAAGAGGTACAATGTATATTGGTTTGGTAGTAAACGCTTGGGGAAAACAAAAATAGTAGGTATTGAAGAAGTTTACAATTTTTCCAAGGAATGTGCGAATTTAACTTCAACTAAATTCAGGTGATTAAAGGGTTAATTTTATTGCAGAATATATTTTTATCATTTTATACACGAAAAATAAGTAATATGGATTACTCTAAAAAGATTTAAAGTAAATAAGTTTGGAAGTGATCTAGGAGGTTATAAACAATACATATGAAAACAATAATAAAGTAAAGCAAAGTCAAATGTTGAAGGACTATGCGTCAATAGAATTTCAGTTAAGTTCTATACAGAACCCAGTTCGCTGCATAAGATGACATTTTTACAGCAAGCGAAGTGAAAACCAAGCGGAGATGATGTGGAAGTGTATGATCGTGGGTTTGCTCTTTAATTACATATACCCTTTGTTTTTTTATTGTTTTAAAACTGTATTTGGTTTTACATTGATATAGTCAGTAACGCTTACTTTACACTATTTTATTTATCTAACTACACCCGTACATAAAATTAAATGTTTTGCCACCAATGGTTGAACTTGGAACCATGTCCACGTTACCTCTTGTTTATAAACAGTTTGATTTCTTCGGAAGTTTGTTAGAAAGATAACCTTTAACTAAAGATTTTCTTATATTTGAGCTAGTAAATCAACTAGTGAAGATAGATTTTGTGAATAATGTGATTTAAACTTATGTATTATTAAACGTTGAATATGCGCCGTGGGAATTAAATTTTGCGCCAAACAGGAAATAAATTGTAGCAAAAGTTTTGTAAACACAGTTAACCTCACGGACCCGCAAACTTTTTATTCAGTAAGTACGCGCTCTTTATTGTTAAAATAAAATTTTGCGTGCGTATAGGAAAAAAGTTATTAAAACATCACACTGACATGACTAACTTCACAGTCGTGAAGTCAATTTTCTTTTATGCAATAATTAGGCGCCAATTATGCACCGTCTGCCCCGCTAAAATAAAATTTTGCGCCCATATACGAAATTATTGTACAACGCAATGAACATTATAAACGAGAACGTTTGTATAAATCAATTCTGTTTGTGTCAGTTATGCGCTGTTTGTGTCGCTAAAATAATAAACTTTGGAATAAACCATTTTTTCTTACGTAGTTATTAGGCGCCTATTATGCGTCGTTTGCGCCGTTAAAGGTAAATATTGGGTCCCTATAGCAAACAAATTATTGTAAAAATGACATCAATACAATTATCATCACAACAACGACCTTCTGAATAAATCATTTTTTTCTTACGTAGTAATTAAAACCCCATTATGCGCCGTTTGCGCCGCTAAAGTTAATTTTGCGCCACTACAGGAAACTAGTTATTTTAAAAATTACACCTACATGCCTAATTTTACACAGCTGTTACCTTCTATATAAATTAAATCGTTCTTACGCAGATATTAGCTGAAAGTTATGCGCCGTTAAAATAAAATTTTGCGCTGTTGTAAGAAATAAGTTACTACCCAGCCCTAAACTTTTCAGTAAACCACTTTCCTTGTATTGCCCTAATGAGTTTATTTAAATGTGTTGCTATTTACCTTTTCATTTGCTTAATGTGCATTTTTCTTATTTTTATTGTACTATTATTAAAACTCCACTTCTTTCATTACAGAGATATTTATATTTAATTACATTTAACCAACTTTCTTACATTATGGTTATACTTTTTTTTTTTTAATATTGGTTTAACTCAATTCTGCATTATTCTTACTAACCTTAATCCTAACTCCCACTCGTGTGTTATACTTTAAAGGTGCTTATCGTTATAAATTACTTATTAAATGTTCTAATATACAAATTCCTGTTTAATTTTTGAGCTACCTGCCTAAGTTTTAAATTCATAAGGATGCTTATCCAATACAATGCAGCAATTAGACACCAATTATGCGATGCTATACGCAAAACCACCCATAATTAGCAGTTTATTAATGCATAAGAAAAGATTAATTTTCTGCGTGAGTTCACGACTGTGAAGTTCGTCTTGTCGATGTAAATTATACAATAGTTTGTTTCCTATAAGGATGATAAATTTAACTTTAATGGAGCAAATAACGCATAATAAGTGCAAGACCTACTAAAGGAATTCCATGTTTATTAAAGAATCTTTAACGTATCAAACATCGTGCGTGTGTGTATACGTGTGCGTGTATGTGTGCATGTGCGTGGGTCTGTTTGTGCGTGTGCTTGTTCATGTGCGAGTCCGTGTGCGTGTGTTTGTGCTTGTGTACTTGTGTGCAGACGTGCGAGCGTACGAGCGTGCGGGTGTGCGAGTGTGCAAGCGTGCGAGTGTGCGTAAATGCGGGCATGAGGGAACGCGGACGTACGGGCGTGTAGGCGAGTGCAAACATACTGGGGTGCGCGACTGAGCGCGTGCGCGCCTGCTCGCGTGTGGTATGTGTGCGTGTTCATGTGCGAGTCTGTGTGCGTGTGTGAGTGTGTGCGTGTGCGTGTTCGTATTTGTGTGCATGTTCGTGTGCGTGTGCGTATTCGAGTACGTGTGCGTGTGAGTGTACGTGCGTGAATGTGTATGCGTGGGGGTTTGCATGTGTGTGTGCGTGTTCATGTGCGTGTTCATGTGCGAGTCCGTGTGCGTGTCAGTGTGCGTGTGCGTGTGTGTGTGTGTGCGTGTGCATGTGTGTGTATGTGTGTGTGCGTGTTCATGTGCGTGTTCATGTGCGAGTCCGTGTGCGTGTCGGTGTGCGTGTCGGTGTGCGTGTGCGTGTATGTATGCATGTGCGTGTACTTGTGTGTGTGTCTATTTGTGCGTGTGCGTGTGCGTATTCATGTGCAAGTCCGTGACCGTGTGCACGTGTTTGTGCTTGTACTTGTGCGAGTGCAAGTGCGGGTGCGTATGTGTGCGCGTGTATTTGTGCGTGTCTGTTTGTACGTGTGCGTGCTCATGTGAAAGTCCGTGAGCGTGTGCGTGTGTTTGTGCTTGTACTTGTGCGAGTGCGGGTGCGTGTGCGTGTGCTGGTGCGTGTGTGTGTTTGTGCGTGCGTGCGTGTGTGTATGTGTGCACGTGTGTGTTTGTGCGTACGTACGTTTGTGCGTGTGTATCTGTGTGCGGGCGTGCGAGTGTGCAAGCGTGTGAGTGTGCGGACATACGGTGGTGTACGCGGGTGCAGACATATGGAGGTGCGCGGGTGAGCGCGTGCGCGCATGCTTGCGCGTGGTGTGTGTGCGAGTTCGTGTGCGTGTGCGTGTGCGTGTGCAAGTGCGTGTGCGTGTGCGTGTGCGTGTGTGTGTGTGTGATCGTGTGCGTGTGCGTTTGCGTGTGTGTGTGTGCGTGCGTGTGCGTGGACGTATGCGTTTGCGTGTGCGTGTGCGTGTTCGAGTGCCTGTTCGTGTACGAGTGCCTGTGGGTGTGCCTGTTCGTTTGCGAGTGCCTGTTCGTGTGCGAGTATGTGTGCGTGTGCCTGTTAGTGTGCGAGTGCGTGTGCGTGTACGTGTGTGTGCGTGTGCATGAGCCTGTAACTCTGTGTGTATGAGTGTGTGTTTGTGTGCGTGATCATGTGCGTGTGCGTGAGTGTACGTGTGAGTGTGCGTGTGCGTGTGCATGTCGGCGTGCGCGTGCACGTGAGTGTGCGTGTAGGTGTGCGCGTGCGTGGGCGTCTGCCCGTGTACGTGCGTGAAGCGTTATTCAGGTATTGAAAAACATTTGAATTAACACTTAACCTCTACCGTAGGTCAGATGGTCGTCGTATGAAAACGTTGCTTAATTTATTTTTTTGTTATTATTTTAGTATCTATATGGTGGTATTTTTATACCTTTTTATATTTTATGTCTCTCCGCCAGTGGATTTCTCAAAAATCTCCTCAGTTCAGAAATGAATGCAAACTTAAATACGAAATTTTTAGGGCGTGCGTGTTATAGTTCTTGAGGGAGTGAGTGAGAGCACACGCACACGCGCACACACGTATACACGCACATGCATACACACACGCACACGACCGCGCACATACACATGAGTACATGTGCACTCACACGCACACATGCACTGACGCACTCATGCACATAAGAATACACGCACACACGCACGCGTTCCCGTGGTCACCCAGGCTTCCTTTCACCCACACATCCACACACTCACACACACCTTCTCCCACTCACACCTATACATCCCCACCTACACACCCGCACACATACCCACACTTTGAAACACACACAGACACACACACACACACACACACACACACACACACACACACACACAACTACACGCACACGCACACGCACACACACATATGTCACGCACACGCACACGCACACGCGTACGCTCACGCACACGCACTCGCACTCGCACACGCACACGCACACGAATACGCACACGCACACACCCATGCCCACGGTCACGCCCACGCTCACGCTCACACACACACACACACACACACACACACACATTGTTTAAATGTAGGCAATGATTGTATCTATTAAGCGTAAAAATTTCATTGTCATAAGTATACGTCAACGAAAGTACGTAAGGGATGTTTTGGTAGAAGTCTCAAATCTAGGTACTCGTATCAATGGAATTTCCTGTCCAGGATAGAAAACAATTGCCGATATTTTACAGATTTACAAAATACATCATTTTATTCTTAATATGGTTGCCGCTTTACTAAAAAATTATATTTCGGGCACTTCATTTAATTTACGTATTTCACTATTTACGTGTTAAATTTCATTGAAGCAAAAATATAAGCGTAGGTAAAATTTGTTCACAACTTTATTAAACTTCAAATGTTTTCGGATACTGAACGGAATGTCTGTATATTTACCAAATTTTGGCGGTGCAATATATGCACTATTACGATAAGGAAGGGAAATTAAATATCAATAATGGTTTAAACACAATATAATATATATATATATATATATATATATATATATATATATATATATATATATATATATATATATATATATATATATATTAAAATATACATTAAAATAAAACAGCAAACTTGATGTAAATTGTAATTCTGCATTTAAAATATCTGTTAAAGTGAGTATAGTAAGACAAACCAGTTCTTTAACTTAAGATACTTTCTGTTTATGTTTATAAATTTCGAATGCTTTGAAAACATCCAATTTGTCTTTTTTATTACAAAAATGTAAAAATTTAATGTTGTTTTGAGAAGTCATAATTATTATTAAATGTTTGGTATAATTTTGTGTTTATATTTGTAACATCTAATGTGTTTTTTGTATCTAATATCAAACTTGCTAAGTGTTTGTCCGATATAAGCACAATTACAGATTGTGAAGTTCAATTTATAAATACCCGACTTTAAAACGTCGTTAAATGAATCTTTCGCATTTAAAAAACGTGTCAAAATGTTCGGAATTTAACAGAAAGTACCTTTAAGGAACGAACAGTTTGATCTTACGGACTCTCTTCTAACAGATATTTTAAATATAGAATAATAATTTGCATCAAGTTTGCTGTTTTACCTTAATGCTTATTGCTTTACTTATAAATTTTCTGACTATGATACGTGTTGTATTCAAACGTGTAGAGAAATAAGTAGTTATAAAAAAAATTGTGGAATAATACTGTAGTTAAAACGTTAGTACTACTGAGTATGAAATTCCACGAAGTGAGGAAGGAGGATATAAATTTAGAGGAAATTACTTTTTTTCCTCCCACCCTATTGTAGATCGACTTAACCGTTGTATGAGATTATTTTTAATACTACGCACGATTGCTTTGTGGCGATTATTCCATATAGTAATAAATTAAGTAATGGATATTGTATAATATTGTATGTATGGGTACCTAGATCCTAAAACTAATCAATATTGATTAATTTTGTTGCAAATTATACCTAATTTATCATTTTCTGTAACTTTTAATAGAAAACTGATTTTCAAGGTATTTAGGTGTAGGTATGTACAGCTTTTGTTCTATTTAAAACGATTACAATAACAGACCGTAATTTTACGTTATTACATTTTATTGTTAATTATAATCAAACATGCTATGAAATGTAATTAATACCTTAATTTTGTATCGAGGCTGAATATGATTGTATTAATTATTTGATATTAGTCGATAATTAGATAAATCACATAACTGGTTACTAATTGCTTCCTATATTACATTGTTGATTTGCATACATAATTATTATTAAACATTATTATATGGTCGGTTATTCTTATAATAGTTTAAGGTAATAATCAAGAACAAAACAAGATAAAATTTAGGCAGATTCATAAGTTTTATAAAATGAAATAAAAAAAAGTCTACTTTGCTTAATAAAAAATTACCATGATAGATTACAATTAAGCCACTTCCACAGGGCGATTTTAAAAAAAGTTAAACTTTTGTTAAATGAAAGTCGCCAGATAGTAGTTTAGTTACATACTATTTTGTTTAAAACCATTATGTGTAGATCCAAAGGTTAAAGAAGTTGCAGAGATTGGGTTTGGGTTAACGTAAACTAATTAACCTCTGCACCGTCAAGGAAAATTACTTAATTCCGACAAATTGTTTTTTTCTGCAATCATAAAATGCAGTAGTCTTCGTTTTCTTCCGCTTATACATAATTATATAGGGGGCTTAATTGTTACGTTTCATATTCTTCGCTTCTAATATAAAAATTTAAACTAAGGAAGAGAAATTTCAACTGCAATTTGTGCTATGTGCCTTACGTGTTAAAGTGAACACTTAACCCAAATGAAGCAATCTGATTTTTTATGAAACCCACCTAAACAATGCTGTCTTCAAGTTATGTTTCCGCTAATTGAATAGCCGTACTTAAGATGCATTTTTTGAGATTCATTTGTACTTGCCTGTGCATGCGCCCAAGTTTTCTTCAAAACGTCGTGATTGGTCCCAATTAAGCAAAAAACCTTTGATCTTATAGAGAATTTAATCACAGTTAATACAAGGTACCTGTTTACTCCTTCAATGTTGAAAGTAGTAATAATTACCGCCGTTTCGGGTTGATGGACCAGTTTTGCAACTCATGATTAATACGTGCCTCCTAAAACTAACCAGTAGTAGCGTATGTTTGAAAACAAGGTAGTTGGGTTACTCCTTAAACAAAGTATTGTGGTCAGAATGTCACTCACTAATTGTGGAAGATAGGCAAGCGTGTATACTGTTGTTTCTGGCAGCAATATTTTCTTGGTCTGTGTGCTAGGGTACCCAAATTAAGTATATACAGCATAAATAAAATCCAGTAAGGTGACATAAATGGTGCGTCCACTGATACGAATACATGCTTCTTTACATTTTCATGAGAGCTAGAAAGATATTTGACTATTTTTTGAAATAGTCAATAATTACTTATTGACCACGATTGTTGTTGTTGTTATCGGAACATATAAAGTGTGTATAATTTGTATAAAAATACACGATATAAATCCAAAAAGATAAGTGTTTGTAATTATTATTATAAATCATGAAAGCTTACATTTACGTAGGAGAGACATATTTATTCAAATAAAACGGTAATAATAAATCGGGCGCTTGAGGCCACATAATGTAACCGCGAACTTCGGTGACCAGTTTAAAATATGTGTACATGTACCTGGACATTTCAAACTATTCTTTCTTTGTTCCGATTTAGGGAAAAATTTTAGTTCCGCTTTCTTTATAGACATTATGGGGGTCTTAAGATCTTAGATGCCCACAGTGTAACATACGCTATAAGTACTTTCATCAAAGCCTACGTATTGTGTAGCTTACGTCGACACACACGCATTTATTAATCGTGTTACATTTAGCACTTTGGTGATGTGATGTGCTTAATGTTTCAGAAGCACGTAAGTGTTTAAAATCCACAAAAGTGAATGTCATTCAAAATTTGATGTACGTTTATTGCACAATTGTATTACATTAAATGCTTTATTGGTGTTCTCAGCGCATTAGAAGTAGGAAAATCAGTTTGTAATATTTACTTTCACTAAGTTAGTGCAATATCATATCGAAGATATTTTTGCGATAGTGGAATTGTTTTGCTTTATTATATTTTCAAAATAAATGTATTTTTTGTGTTTTTCCATATTTTTAGTTTTCATCTATCTAACAATATAATATTATAAATGATGTTTGTGTTTTAAATTTTAGTGACGTTACCTATACGTTAATGGGTTCCATACAATAAACTTAAAGGACTCACGACGCAAGGTACACTGTCAATATTGTGAAAGATAAGCTAAAATAAAAGTAATGGAACAGTTTCAAGTTTTTGGGATTTGACTACCAATCTCTTCTTGTATGGGCTTCAATACGTTAATTACTGAATTATAACTCGGAATAACCTGAGAGTTCTGTGCGAAAATACGAATGAGTTTTTCCCACATGGCATCCAAACCTTGAAGCTGGTAAGTTTTATGCGTAGAAAATATATCGTACCATGGTTGTACAAGAACTTTTTGGTGATTATCGTCGAAGAAATTAGTACCTTGGCTGATAAAAATTTCAACAAAACGCAAATTATGCTCCACAAATAATTTTTACTGGCGAATCTACTTTTTCGAGACATCGATAAATAAGTCGTCATTGGAGCCTCAAACATCGAATTTAAATAGGGAATTTATGCCACGACCTCTGCGAAACCCAAATTTGGCTTTAAACTAATGTTGGCCGCGAATGTAGCCGTTGAACATTTATTTATGTTGCATGGACCTTTAGCTCATATTTCACTCACAGTGGTTGAACTGTATTGACAAAAATGGTACTGTATAGTGGCCAGCTTAACACCATACGTTTTGTTTGTGTATCCCGCTGACCATCGCAAAACTAGAAAATGTTCAAAAGCTGACTGTTGAAGTTTTGAAGTCTATCTGAAGGAGAATAGTACAGCTATATGTCAGTATCATATTTATTGTTTACTTCTTCTAATTTTTGATATTAAAAGACCGTGAAGTTTCCCCCTCTTCCTAGTAAAAATTACTTTTTATTAAAACAAATATTTCGATATTTTCAGGTGCTATTAACACGATTTTACATTATATTCTTATACAAAAGCTTTTTTTTTGAGATGAATTAAAATAGGCTGTAGAATGGTGATAGGTATATGTAATTGTGAAGTAAAGCATACATACATGTTATAAAACGCAGTTCATACATAGATATCGTACACACACGTTAATGCATAACGTGAATAATTCATGTTATCAGGTAAAATTTCATAATATTACTTAAATTCAGTCATATATGTAATTCTAGAGCAAATCATGATCATCATAAGTTCAATTTATAACATAAACATACATGACCACAGTAAAACGTTGCACTAGATTCATTATGTTGATGTCTGAAACATTTATCGGAATGTGTAGCTTCAGTATTTTAATAAAATACGCTTGTAATAAAGTATACTAGCATAATTCAGCAATACAGGTATCTTCTACCCTAAAACAAAGATAATGTAAATTCTAATGAAATTAAGTAAATAAAGAGATAGATATGGCATCGATATCCAATTTTCATAAATATGTAAAGGATTTGTACAACTTACAAGTTAGAAAAGTGATAAACAATAAAGTTAATGAGGTAAACTTACTTGTAAAAGTGATTCGGAAGTATACACAGTAAATGTAACTATATTTAATGGGAATTTTATAAAAAAAAAACCATAATTGGAGGTTAAGTTGAAATCTGAGCGAACATTGATTTAGAATTAAGCTCATAAGAAACATTTCAAACTGGGGATAAGTGGTATCTGGAATCTATAAATACAAGTGCATTGGAAAATTTTCGCTCTCTTGAACAAATTATCAAAGTACAACCTGCCTAAAAAAAATATAAAATGCAGGTCGCGAATTTAATTAAAATCGGTAAGCAAAATCGGTTAATCGGAAAGGTAACAATTTTCCAATCCAAACAAAATCATAAAGTTCGTTTGTAAATAAAAATTAAATGTGTTTGTAAAAGTGTTAGAAACGCGTTTGTTAATTAAACAGATTTTATTATAAAACGTTAAAATTGCATTCGAATATTAAAAAAAAAAAAAAAATAAAGAAAAATTTTGGTTGTTTCGAATTATTATAGTGTTTTGTTTATTAAGAATTAATTACCGAGCATTAATGGAATTTTTCAATAAGAAAAATTAAACTAAATAAAGAAAAGTGGCATCACATTTAAAACTATTACCTTTGGATAGAATATCATTTTGTTATGATGATATTCCAAAATTAAGTGCTGTGATTATTTAAACAAGCAATAAACTATCCTGACAATTCAAATCCAAATTTGGGATTCAAATTCATGCTGAGTTAAGAAAATATTGGAACTGAAGAAAATTATGCTGTCTTGGTATCTAAACATCGTGGGAAATAGTTATGTACATCCTGCGTAATTATCAGAAGAAATGGAATGCTATCACTGGAGGATGGTACATATAATGAACATGAAAATAAAAATTTAAGTTACAGTCCTTATATTAAAGGTTTATTGTATTGCTAAATGTGAGGTTAGTCAAGGATATTAAAGCCAATGTAAATGATAATAAGGAATTTGTGGATAAGGCTGAATATAGGTGTGTTATAATATGCGCATGACTTGTAATACAATTACTTATATCGGACGAAATCTATACTTAATTTAAAAATACTGCATAAATCAGTATTGCAGGAAATTAACATTCAGCTATTTATTAAAAATAGAGCAGCCGGGAATTAAAATAAATACAATATTTAAATTTTATGCAAGCATACATAATTCAACATCATATTATGCTTTTACTAATAATTTTTATTTGAACCCTAACCCCTGATAAATGAGACAAGGTCTTTAATTATATAATACCACGATAAATATAATATATAACATTATTTTTACCCCAATTTTTATATAAGATAATTACATATATCATCGTATATATATATATATATATATATATATATATATATATATATATATATATATATATATATATATATACCCATGAGAGGATAAAGTCTTACTCCCCTACCGACTCGCTTATTTAAAGATTAAACAAAGCTCGGATAGATCGATTTTTAAACTTCTTCCTATATATAACGGTAAAAAATTTCGGTATTTTGATGAATCCCCATCAGGTGACAGCCACACCATCCATTTTTGAAATAGTAAGAGGGGTCATGCGACACTTCATTTGAAAGGTTATGAAAATCTGATTCCAAAAATATACTATACATTATATTTAGAATTTACATCAGTTCTACATACATAAAGACAAAATTTACATCGATTGGGGCTTGAACCTTGATGGCGCAGTTGGTTAGCGCGGTACTCTAGCAAAGTACAGGTCGTAGGTTCAAATCCTACTCGAGGTAAACTTTTATTTATGTATTTAATAAAATTAATAATAATTCTTAATTACTATACTAATAGTTTATGCTTATTTATTAACCGATTACATAGAGTAAAAATGTTCCAACTGTCATTATAAATTACAATATTAAAGACTACAAATTTTAGTTTGTGAAGTGTTAAAAATGTTCACCATTAACCTGTTAGCAGTGGCATAACCTGTTTTTTTGTTTCTTCTACAACATTCTGTAACATTTCTCTAGTTATGTTATTACATTCTTGTACAATTTTCTGACGTAGTTAAGCAATGCTTCGTGGATTTGTCTAGTATACCCACTAGAATGTATTGGGATCAGATCCGGTTCCAAAAAGCAAGACACCTGAGTTTAGAATGTTATAATTTTTTTATTTGTCTTCCGATTGATTGTTTTGATATTTGGCATGAAAAGACTTTGTACATATCTACCAACGGTCATTAAATATGAAAATTATAAGTGAACGGTAGTTATTTATAAAGAAATCAAAAAAAGGACTGTTTTTTGCACAATTTTACGTATGGAGACTTTGAAGTCGTGTAACTTCATTATTTTTAGCTGAAAATATATGAAATTTTAACCAGTAATTAACGCATCCATCCTATTCGAACGGATTAGTAATTACAAATCTTCCAAAAGTTTTCAAATTTTGATAAGAATGGACCTTATATAAGTACATGCTTCCATTTTTAAAAATCCATATTTTTGCGTTTCGACCTAACTAAATTGTAGGAATGAATTTATAGTAAATAATCACTATCAAATGAAATATATTAATTCATTCATCACTTCGTCGCAATCAATAAAAAGTTTAAACTTGCCCGCTGACGAAGTTGAGAGGCGAGTAACTACGATATCATATTCACGCCACTGATTCCTGCTAAAACAAAACTGCGATTTCTGTACATGACTGAATTTTTTTTATTGTAATAAAATAATAAGATTGTATAATTCATATTATATGTGTTAGTAATAAGGATTGTACAATATGACAAGTAACAGCTATCCAATGTAAACAGTTAAAATTAATAACAAAACGATAAATAATACACTTGTACCTACTAACATATGAATTGAAATAATGTACTTACAATAAAAATAGTAGCTGACAAAAATCAAAAACGTTTCGCGCCTATTTGATTACACTAAAACTTTCACTTTGAACAATTTAAAAAATGTAATTGTTATGGAATACTTATATTTAAAGTCAATAATGTTATTGGAATCTGACACTCTTTAAGTACTACTAATCAACGGATTAGAATTCCATAATTACTCTATATACCTTACATCTAACTTTTCCCAAAGTGTGTATGGCATTCACGAAATAACCTAGGATTTGTATCAGACCAGTAGCCGACATTTTGACAGTGAATGTGCCCATTCAAATAAAATGTAGCTTCATCACTAAAGCAAACATGCTTAATATGTTTTAGGATTTTGTCCAAGAGTTGTAGTCATAATTTTACAATATTCCATTCAACGGCCTGGATCAACTTACGTTAGTTTCTGAACCATTTGCAGTTTGTATGGATGGAATTTATTTTTTTAAAGCATATCCAAAACTGTTTTTGGCTGACTTCGCAATCACGAGCTACACTTCTGCTTGATACAGATGGATTTACAACGAATTGTGACAAGATATTTACCTGTGTATCTTCTGTAGTGGACGTTCTATGTTCTACCAGAACGATTCTTGTTTGCAAGCTGCCCGTTTCAAGAAATTTAGAAATAATTGATCCAAAATAATGTCAATCAATGAGACCGTTGACTAAAAATTCTTACGGCTTGGTGGTAGTTAGGTCTAGCCTCTCCAAAAATCATAATTGCTTCACATTTGTCGACTAACTTCCGAACATGAGGAATTTTTAAAACCAAACCGTTTTTTAAAGGTTGATTATCGTTAGTGAAGAAAAAGCAAAAAACAGGTTAATGGTGAACATTTTGAACACCTCACAAACTTGAATTTTGAGTTTTTATTATTGAAATTTATTAGTGTGGCATTTGTAATATTTTTACTATTTAATCAGTTAATAAATAAGCATAAACTATTAGTGTAGTATATTTTTGGAATCAGACTTTCATAACCTTTCAAATTAAGTGTCACATGACCCCCTTTGCTATTAAAAAAAAATTGAGCGTGTGGGGGTCACCTGATAAGGTTTCGTCGAAATACCGTTAGATATGAGAACAAGTTTAAAAATAAAATCGACGTGACCGAACGATTTTGTTTGATCTATAAAGTAAACGAGTTGGAGGGGGGGGGATAAGACTTTATCCTCTCACGATATATATATATATATATATATATATATATATATATATATATATATATATATATATATATATATATATATATATATATATATAAGTGAAAAATTAATCTTGATCGATTAGTTAGATAGCAGAGTTATAAACGACGATGTCGTCTATTGGGAAACTAGGAAAGAAAACTCTTTTTAGTTTTACCAAACTAATGCTAGTGATAGAGATGGAAAGGAAGAATATGTAGTTGACAGACAATGATCGTCATTTTTCTCATTGTGAATGTTGCTATTGTTACGTGCCAATAAGGCAGAGGCAACAAATTTCAGAATGCCGGGGCTCAGTTCGCTGGAGGCACTGGATGCGTGGGTGTGTCTATTATCAAAAGATCGAGACAGAGAGAGAGTTCACAACTCAACCGTAGCTATTTAAACGACCGTTTTGCTCAGAACGGATCGTGCGTAGAGGAAATAAGAGTTTAAAGTAATTTTGGGCGCCAGGAATCGTCCCCCAACGGCAGCCCGTACCGTTATCCCGACTCCTGAATACACGGTGGTGCAGTGGATGAGTAAGGAACTATAGGAAAAAGGGAGGAAGAAAACAACACCAAACAAAACAACTACAGTAGTGTAGTAAATGTAAATTTAATAGTAATCGTTGATTATTTTTTCAAAACTGTGTCGAACTTATTCTCACAAAACAAAAAAAATAGATTAACATTTCAGTTTTATAAATGCTACTAAGAGCCGAAGTAATATTATTACGAATCAAGATAACCCCAAATTTGACCCATATACCAAATAAATAAAAACCAATGTTTATAGTACTTTAGCAAGTTGCTGGGTAACTATACCCAACCCAAAACCAATTAATCCTAGAGTAAATTTTAAATAATTAACTGGAAACGTTTCCTTTGCTAAATGAAAGGCCTTTCATTGTGTGCACTGAAATAAAATATATATTCTCGCTACCACAATCGTTTTAGATAAAACAAAAAAAAATGAAAAACAGAATAGTGACTAACACTTGCTGCAGCTTACACAAATAGTATAATTATTCCCTGAAATTATCATATAGATAAGTAATTCTTATTGAAGTTTACAGAAAACACATTATTATTTAATTAATTACCCGCCCATTTAAAGCGGTGACAATAAAGGAAAGAGGAGCGATACGGTTGGTCCGCGTTATTTATTTCTGAGAAAACAAATTCAGTGACCAAATATTTAGAAAGAAAAGGAGCTAGAGATAAATAATTGAGTCACTAAATCTTCCTCGCACCCTAATTTTTGATAAAAAATCTTTTATGAGAAAAGAAATATTCAAGTTTATACAGTAAAAGTAATAATTTCTACACAGGTAATTTAACGTCAATGATACCATGTAGCCACTTCCATTTCCTAATTCTCGTAACGCGCATACTTAAACAATGAAACTCGTCTGCCGCGCAGCCAGCATTAACATCAAAAATAAATGGTAGTGTGAAGCCCAATACGTAAATCAATTAATAAGTGGGGCTGTAAATACCACCTCAATCAGATAATGACACTCCCTTGGTTGCAGAGTATAGGCTTAAGAAGGTAGTACGATATTAAATCAACCATAGCAACAGCTTTTAACTAGAGGTTATTGATCATATTTGTAGATACCATTTAGTTAAAGTGAGCATTTATACGGTCGTTAACCCTAACAGAATTCTATACCTTAATTCATATACAGTAATGGAAGTAGTAAACAAAATAGTACAGATAAACTCTCTGGCCTTATTGGATGGCGAGAGTTATTACTCTAACGATGGGATCGCAACCAAAGCAGG
Organism: Vesta saturnalis; assembly: GCA_036346205.1. Lineage (NCBI taxonomy): Eukaryota > Metazoa > Arthropoda > Insecta > Coleoptera > Lampyridae > Vesta > Vesta saturnalis. The sequence goes on along the minus strand of JARFJB010000726.1, from coordinate 227,681 downwards.
TGCAGCACTCCCGGTATGATATTTCTAATGGTTTGTTCTAAAGTAGCCAATTCAACCTCCCATTTAAGCTAGCGTAATGTTACACATGAAGAATACTAGGTTCGTAAGAAGAATAATTTTTCCTTCTAACTCCCCAAATCGATTGATAATCGCTAAAAAAAAGGAAGGGTAGGTGAGCACTAAGATAAGAGAGGTTTACGAGCTTACCACTAAGTTGTAGGGCGTGCGATAAAAGTGAAAACGAGCCTGCTAGGTTCGAATCTAAAGCTTTATACTTGTGGATTGTATGGGTTACGTTCTCTAAGAAGGAAGATTTTAAATTAGGACCAAATGAGAAAAACTGTAATTCTTACCCCTTATTGGACACGATTAAATTTTGTTTAAAATCCGCAAAGCTTGCGATCAATAGGAATAGAAAATTTGATAGGAATTCCTATTGTTTTGAAATCTTTTACTAGTAACCGAAACAATTTCGTTTAATAGAGAAAGTGTAAAAGAAATCACAGAACTTTCGTAGCGTCTCCAACATGGCGGAGAAGGAAGTGAAAATTTTTTTTATCAACATCGAATTTGTGATCTATTAGATGTATATTCAATAAACGATTTTCCCATTGGATATTTGATACATTAAACATCGCCCTCTTACGAGTATTGGTGTTTACAACCATTGCATAGCACAGAGTTTAGCTAGACGCCGACAGATGTCACACCTATTTACTTTTGGTAAAAGTTATTAACATTAACCGGATTTTTGTTAAATTACACAACTGAAGACATGTAAATTACTGCAACGTTTTTCAATACTGAGTGTACGAATTGTGCGTTTAGTACATATCGATAAGAAGTTAAAATAGATAATTGCATAGCAATTAACAGTTATGCACAAATGAATTTTTGTATGTTACACTGTGTAAAGATGTCTCATAAGATTCTAAAAAGGTCCTTTTGTAATAATTCTGTTCAATATGTAGAATTTCAGTTTTATTGAAATTTGGAAAATGTCCTGTTGAGATTCAGTGTTCAGCAAATGCACATGATGGTTTTTTTAAATTTTAGATTACTTTTGCGAGACTTGAGCTTATCTTTAAGAACACGAGAAGTACGACCAATATAAAAGTTTCGCAATTGTTACAGGATATTTTATCTCCAATTCCTGACTGTTTCAACAATTCAATTTTATCCTTAATTTTAGTATGTAAGTTACTTATTTTTTTTATTGAATTTTTGTGTCAACCTAATGTTTGGTTCCTTTCTAAAAACGTTAATTATTTTTGAAGATATAATTTCAATAAAAGGAATAGCAAAATATGAAATAGATTGGGGAGTACCTACTAATGGGTGATTATTTACGATGTTTAGAGAAATATTATTATTTATGTTAGGTATCGAACTTTCATTCTTTCAAATTTGAGATACACTTTCTCTCTGTTGTAAACTGCCACTTCATCACTAGGAGGTTGATTCTCTGCAAAAGATATCTAACGCGACTACAACTGTTTCAGGAGATTTTTCTAATGTATTGTTCCAAACTTCGGTCATATAATAGAATATCACCTGTTGAACGACGGCCTAAACCCACTAAGGGGTACATTAGGTCATTAAGGAGTATGTTAGTTTCAAGGAAAGGGAACAGTTGCTGATTGTGGGCTTTTTCCATGATTTTAGACAAAATAGAGGCGATGGAAATTTTTCGGTAGATCAAGGGATCGGGCTGATAGCCTTTTTTTTTTGGAGAAAGTTGAACATTTTCTTAACTTTCATGATGAGCGAAATTCCCCAGAAGATATAGAGACCAAATAGAGCTTGGAACTTGTACCGAAAATGAATCGGTTTCATGGAGTATGAAGAAGAGTTGACTAGGGGAACATCTTTTTCAGAATCATAGAGGCACGTGTTTGATACCAATAAATCCACAAAAAGATTGGCTTTTACAGAATCATGGGGGGAAATGAAGATGTACCAATGTTTTTACTGACGGCTTTAGCTTAAGACCAAAATTTACGACTTCCCAAAGGAGATGTAGCTAGTTCGTTGCATTTTCGTTGTTGAAACAACTTTTAAGCTTTAGTGATAACATTTTTTCCAGTATTTCTAGCACCAACGCATTCTGCACGACTCTCTACTTAGATTTCCATTTAGTATAAAATTAATTTTTCAAATATATTGCATCTAAACAAGTGTTATTGAACCAGAGTTGGAAACGAGAATTATCTATACAATTTTGTTTTTGAGAAATGTGACTACAGGTACTGAAAGAGCAATGCCCGCAGACGAGGACGACTTAAAACAATATTCACACCATGGAAATGTTGCAAAGAAATCATTCCATTTAGCTGACTTAAAACACCTCATGTTACTGTTAATATTGCGACTTAGGGACAGTAGAACTTAGAAGATATGGAGTATGGTTAGGGTTATCAGGGCTTTTTGTGGGCTTAGAAATCATTTGCGTGAAATTACGTGAAATAGCAAATGTTTCTGCTCAATGACCACTAGGATTAGTAGTAGAAGAATATTGGAACAAATTAAAGTTATGAGCATTAGAATCTCCCAAAATTGAGATATAACAAGAAAGAGACTGAGACAGAAGGTAATCAACTTTCAAACTAAGGTAATCGAAGAAGTCTTGAGTATTGCCATTAGGTTAAGGCCAGTACTTTAGTCTCCAAAAAAGAAATCCTCTTTCAAAGAGATGAGATGGGCACACACTCCTCCATTATATCAAGAGTTAAATTGGGAAATTTTAAAGCAGGGTGAATCGGAGCTTTCAGAGGAGACTTACCTTTGAGATAGAAACAAAATGTCAGGTTGTATCTAAAAAAGCATTGCTACTAATGAGTAACGTGGAAGCTTATGTAGCAATTTAATGGTTTTTTAGTGATAAAGTGTCAGTCTGCTTAATTATTCAACCGAATTAACAAATGTCCGTAACGAACAACAGAGGAATTAGGGACAGTAGAAGTTAATTCTATTAGATAATGGCCAGATAGACCTAGAGAGAAAGGAACTGAAGTTTTATAAACAAGTGGGATTGATGTAAGAAAGATCATGAAATAACAAATGTCTCTGCCCTATGACCAGCAGGATTCGTAACAGATAAAAATTGATGCCAATTAGAGTTATGAACTTTGAAATCACCCAGAAGTGAGATATAGCAAGATGGATACCGAGACGCGATAGCCGGACAAGTCGTGAAAGTTACTATCGTTTGGAGACCTATAAATGCAGCAGTAGAATTTCAAAAATTTAGAACTAGAGTGTTTAAACCAAATCACGTTGAATTTTTTATTCTCCACCCTCTTGAAAGCAATTTTGTCCTTGAGATAAATGCACATATGCTTTCTTTGTATCGAAAGTTAGAGTTAAATTATATTGGGGAAATTGCAAGTCAGGTGAATCAGAGTCTTGAGAGTATAGAAACAAAATGTCAGATTGTAATTGTCCATGATGTTAGGGAACAGCATTAAGATTAGATCTGATACTGCGGATGTTGTAATAGTGGATCAAAAAGTGAACGCTTTCGATGACTAAGATCCCTTGGGCCCTGTTCTCTCCCGGACTTCAGAACGGGCTAGGATTTTATGCCCGGTATTTATTACCCTAGAAACTACAGCCACTTTTTTTGTTTGGGCTTTCACTTCGATAGGAAGACTGTGGGCGAAAAGCAAGAATAAGGATGAGAATAGATTAAGGATAAGGAAAAAGGTGACCGGCAGTCCTTATCGAATAATGAATACTATCAACTTTAAGACCGTGTACCCGCACACGTCAATTTAATTTTACACAAAATAATTCTAAAAAAACAGGTTATCGTTGGATAATAAGCAAGAGCCAAAAATGTACTTCAAAGGAATCATTTCATTACTTTTTGTAAATATAACGAAAATGATATTGCGGCTAATAGTCTCATGTTGGGCAAATTTTTTTAACGAAACTTTTTCATTGTGAATAATTAGCCCATAAATACTACTTCATACAAGTCTTAAGGTATTGGTAAGCTCTTAAACGTCAAACAAAAATACAGTAACCTTTTTAAGGAGAATTCAGTTTGAGACTAAATTATTTAATGGATATTTTTCCTATATAATCCTTAGGAAGATAGTTCTAGTGGGTCTCCAAAGTATCTTTTGTGAATATGGAAAGTTCACTTTAGAGCAAAAGTGGACTTGTCTATTTGAAACAATTAATTTATAGCAAAGAATAGAATGAGCGTTTTAGAGATAATTCAATGTTATTCTTTAATGAAAGTTTTTTTGTTTGCCAATGGCTATTTACTTATTAGTATTAAAATTACTACTCCCCTTCTTCCTATTTGCATTTTCGATTAATTGCACGAATATTATTTTACTCCAAAGATCCCGTAATGAAGTGTATCTCTTTATTAATAAAGAAAATAATCAAACGAGTAAAGTGAGATTGGAACTTCCGTTGCACCAAAATTTTTAAACGCAAGTTATTGTTTAAAGTTAAATAGTGGTAACTTAAGCCGTACCAATTCCCTAAATTTTATAATCTAGATAATTGACGATAATACTAAAATCATGAAATAAGTGAATATAATAATGTTGAAATAAAATCAACCATCTATATTTTAAAGATAACCAATACAAATACAAAAAAAAAAACATTCAAAATAATATCATACCAATATGACAAAGTTCATTTTCGTTACCATACATTTAACGAACGATTTTAGTTATCACGTCGGATGATCTGGGTTAGTATATTTGTGTAAGTCAATTATAAAAAGGTTTTGCAGTAAAAATTTAGGGTGCGACGACGTGATACGTTATACTGACATCAGCAACAGAAATTCACTACCATTGGCTTTATTGTGAATCGTGGTGGTAGGTTTAAAACTCACGAAACACGTGTATATTAACTCAAGTGTAAAATAACGTCGCTTGTGAGAAAATCACGAAGTTGCGACCATCTACGTGTAATGAGATTGAGAAATTGGCTTACTTTCCATTCACTTCCAGGATTAAACTCTCGAAAACTAAAATTAAAACGTTTTTGGGTCAAGTATTGTTGTTTTCAGTTCTGTAATCGAAAATCATTACAATTGCATAAATATAACTTTTGCCATGAGTGATATTAGAAATAATTTCAGTGTTAGAGTTATATTACAATAAAGAAACAAAACGAAACGAGTTGCTTCTACAGAAGGTTGTGCAAAAGAGAGTATATGCTACATAATACTATAATTTATACTAGGTGAAAAAAAAGTCGTATCTATTGATTTACTCACTGAAAGGGGTAATAATGCATCCTCTTCATCATCAAGCTGATACAGCATATTGGTAAACTACATCTTTGAAAAAGTATGGAAATGGTATGTAGTGCAAAATGCTATTTGTGTTGTGTAGAATAAAAATGTACTTAATAATATGCGAAAACATGCAAAAAAAGTTACGGAAAAATGTCATACTCGCAGCTTCACATAAAGCTTGATTACATCTGCATTGAAAACTGGTTTTATTTAAGAAGAACCATGTACAATATTTTTTCTGTTACCAAGCATTGATTTCTATTTATCAATTTTGTGTGCGAGCGAGAGTGCGCGTGTTCGCGCGCGCGTGTGTGTGTGTGTGCGCGTTATTGTCCGTGTGCGAGTGCGAGCGTGTGTGCACGTGCGTTGTGCGTGCCCGCGTGCGTGCGTGACCGCGTGCGTGCGTGACCGCGTGCGGGGGTGCGCGCGTGCGTGCGTGCATGCGTGCGTGTGTGCTTATCAGTTTGTGTGTTTGTGATCTTGTGTGCTTGTGTGCTTGTGTGTTTGTGTGTTTGTGTGTTTGTGTGTTTGTGTGTTTGTGTGTTTGTGTGTTTGTGTGTTTGTGTGTTTGTGTGTTTGTGTCGTTTTGTGTTTTGTGTTTGTTTTGTGTTTGTGTGTTTGTTTTGTGTTGTTTTGTGTTTGTGTTTGTGTGTTGTGTGTTTGTGTGTTTGTGTGTTTGTGTTTGTGTGTTTGTGTGTTTTGTGTGTTGTGTGTTTGTGTGTTTTATGTGTTGTGTGTTTTGTGTTTGTGTGTTTGTGTCGTTTGTTGTTGTTGTGTGTTTGTGTGTTGTGTGTTTGTGTGTTTGTGTGTTTGTGTGTTTGTGTGTTTGTCGTGTTTGTGTGTTTGTGTGTTTGTTTTTGTGTGTTTGTGTGTTTGTGTTTGTGTGTTTGTGTGTTTGTGTGTTTGTGTGTTGTGTTGTTTTTTTGTGTGTTTGGTCCGTTCGGCCCGCCCGTCCGCGTTCCGCCGGGTTTGTTTTCCTGTCGTTTGTTGCGTCTTTGTCTTCTTGTGTTTGCTGTTGTGTTCGTTTTGTTGGTGCCTTGCGGGGTTCTGCGTCTGCTGTGTGGTTTTTTGTGGCGCTTGGCGGTGTGTGTTGTTGGTTTGTGGTTTGCGGTGGTTGTGGTTGTGGTTTGTGCTGGTGTCTTGGTGGTTGTTGCTGTGTTTGTGGTGCGTCCTTGTGTGTGTCTGTGGTTTGTGTGTTTGTGTGTTGTGTCTGTGTGTGTGTTTGTGTGTTTGTCAGTGTGTTGTGTTTGTTTGTGTCGTGCTTGTGTCTGTGTGTGTGTTTGTGTGTCTTGTGCTGTTTGTGTCTGTGTTTGTCGTCCGTGTTTGTGTGTTCATGTTTGTCTGTGTGTTTGTGTTGTTGTTGTGTGTTGTTGTTTGTGTGTTGTGTGTTGTGTGTCTGTGTGTTTGTGTTGTGTGTTGTGTGTTGTGTGTGTGTGTTGTTTGTGTTTGTCTGTGTTGTGTGTTGTGTCAGTGTTGTGTGTCGTGTTGTGTGTTTGTGTTTGTTTGTCTGTGTGTCGTTGTGTGTTTGTGTGTTGTCTGTGTGTCTGTGTTGCATTTTGTGTTTGTGTGTTTTGTGTGTTGTGTTGTGTGTTTGTGTTGTGTGTTGTAGTGTCTGTGTGTTTGTCAGTGTTTGTGTTGTGCTGTTGTTTGTGTTGTTGTGCTTTTATGTTGTGTTGTGTTGTGTGTTGTGTCTGTGCATGTTGTGTTGTTTGTGTTTGTGTTTCAGTGTTGTTGTGTTGTGTTGTTGTGTGTTGTGTTTGTTGTGTTGTGTGTGCTGTGTGTTGTGTCCGTGTTGTGTCTGTGTGTTTGTGTCTGTGTTTGCTGTTTGTGTTTTGTGTGTCTGTTTGTGTTGTCTGTGTGTTTGTGTGTTGTGTTGTTGTTGTTGTTGTGTGTGTTGTTTGTTTGTGTCAGTGTTTGTGTTTGTGCTGTTTGTGTTTGTTTGTGTTGTGTTGTTGTTTGTGTGTTTGTTTGTTTTGTGTCAGTGTTTGTGTTTGTTTTTTGTTTTTGTGTTGTGTTTTGTGTGTTTCTGTGTTTTTGTTGTTTTGTGTGTTTTGTTTTGTTTTTTGTTCATTGTTTGTGTTTGTGTTTGTGTTTTGTTTTGTTTGTGTGTGTTGTGTTGTTTTTGTGTGTTTGTGTTGTGTTTGTGTGTTTGTGTGTGGTGTGTTTGTGTTTTTGTGTTGTTTGTTTGATTTTGTGTTTTGTCATGTTTGTTGTTTTGTGCGTTTTGTGTTTTTGTGTTTTTGTTTTTGTTTGTGTTTTGTTGTGTTTTGTTTTTGTTCTTTGTTGTTTGTGTGTTTTCGTGTTTTTTGTGTGTTGTTTTTTTGTTTTTTGTGTTTGTGTTGTTTTTTTTTGTGTGTTTCAGTGTTTGTTTGTAGTTTTGTGTTTGTTGTTTGTGTTTGTTGTTTTGTGTTTTGTTTGTATTTGTTGTTTTGTGTTTTTGTTTGTGTGTTTGTGTGTTTGTGTTCTGTGTTTGTGTTTGTGTTGTGTGTTTTGTTTTGTTTTGTGTGTTTGTGTTTTGTCGTTTGTTGTTTGTGTTTTGTTTGTTTTGTTTGTCTATGTTGTTGTGTTTTTGTTTTTTGTTTTTTTTTTCGTGTTTATGTTTTATTTTGTTTTTTGTTTTTTTTTTTGTATTTTGTTTTGTTTGTTTATTTTTAGTGTGTGTCTTGTGTGTTGTGTTGTGTGTGTTGTGTGTTTGTGTTGTGTGTTTGTGTGTTTGTGTTGTGTGTGTTTGTGTTGTGTGTTTGTGTGTTGTGTGTTTGTGTGTTGTGTGTTTGTGTGTTTGTGTGTGTTTGTGTTGTGTGTTGTGTGTTTGTGTGTGTTGTGTTTGTGTGTTTGTGTGTTTGTGTGTTTGTGTGTTGTGTGTAGTTGTGTTTTGTGTGTTGTTTTGTGTTTGTGTGTTTTGTGTGTTTTGTGTTTGTGTTTGTGTGTTTGTGTGTGTTTGTGTGTTTTGTGTGTTTGTGTGTTTGTGTAGTTTGTGTGTTCTGTGTTTGTGTGTGTTTGTGTGTGTGTGTTTGTGTGTGTTTGTGTGTTTGTGTTTTGTGTTTGTGTGTTTGTGTTTGTGTTTGTGTGTTGTGTGTTTGTGTGTAGTTTGTGTGTTGTTGTGTGTGTTTGTGTGTGTTTGTTTGTGTTTGTGTTGTGTGTTGTGTTGTTGTGTTGTTGTGTTTGTGTGTGTTGTTGTTGTTGTGGTTTGAGTGTTGTTGTTTGTGTTGTGTTGTGTTGTGTGTCATTGTTGTGTGTTTTGTGTTGTGTGTTGTTTGTGTTTGTGCTGTTTGTGTGTGTTATGTGTATTGTTGTGTTGTGTGTTTGTGTTTGTGTTTGTGTGTTGTTGTGTTGTGTGTTTGTGTTGTGTTGTGTTTGTTTGTGTGTTGTGTGTTGTGCATGTTTGTGTTTGTGTTGTGTGTTGTTGTGCTTGTGTTTGTGTGTGTGTGTGTTTGTGTGTTTGTGTGTTTGTGTATTTGTGTTTGTGTGTTTGTGTTGTGTTGTGTGTGTTTTAGTGTGTGTTGTGTGTTTGTGTGTTGTGTGTTGTGTTTGTGTGTTTGTGTGTTCTTGTGTTGTGTTGTGTGTTGTGTGTTGTATGTTTGTGTTGTTTGTGTGTTTGTGTGTTTGTTGTGTTGTTGTGGTGTTGTGTGTTGTTGTTTTGTGGTTTGTGTGTTGTAGTGTGTTTGTTGTGTTTGTGTGTTTGTGTGTTTGTGTTGTTGTTTGTGTTTGTGTGTGTGTGTTGTGTTGTGTGTGTGTTGTGTGTTTGTTTTGATGTTGTTTGCTTGTTGTGTTTGTGTGTTATGTGTGTGTTGTTTGTGTGTTTGTGTGTTGTTTGTGTGTTGTGTTTGTGTTGTGTTTGTGTTGTGTTGTGTGTTTGTGTTGTTTGTGTTTGTGTGTTTGTTTGTGTTGTGTGTTTGTGTTGTGTTTGTGTGTGTGTTTGTGTGTTGTGTGTTTGTGTGTGTTGTGTTTGTGTTTGTGTTGTGTTTGTGTGTTTGTTGTGTGTGTGTTTGTGTGTATTGTGTGATGAGAGCAGTATCTTGTAACCTTGTTGTATGACTTCTGTTAGTACATTTCCTATTTTGATATTGGCTGATGGATTATAGTATAGGTTATTTATAATTCTAAGGTCTTTATCATCCAGATCGATAGGTTTTAGTATTGGTATTAGTTTGTCATGCTTAACTTTGTCGCATGTTTTACTGTAGTGTACGAAGCATATATGGACTATACAGCTGACATTTCTGCATTGTATTAGAATCTGAATTACCAATAGGACTTCTATGATGCCTACCGCGTCACGAAATCCAATTGTTTGTGTGATAGATATGTTTCGTATTTGCGGTATATTCTATCGTGTATAATTTTTAAGAATGTTTTCATAAAGCTTATTATTTTATGGACTGCACATTTCCTTGCGTTGGGCTTTTCGGGGAGTGTTATATACGTCGATCGTAGCCAGCTATTTGGGATTATGCCGTTGTTATAGATTTGATTAAATATAGAGGTAAGCCATTTTATGCCTTGAACGTCCATCAACTTTAGGAATTCCCCATATACATTGTCTGACCCTGTTGCTTTGTCATCTTTTATTTCTTTTATGGCATGTTTTACTTCGCTTCTTTCTACGTCCGTCTTCTCAAATGTTTTCTCAATAAGCACAGGAGTGTCAATTGTTTCTGTAAGACGATTTTCTACCACCCAGCTTAGAACTATCTTCTGTTTTTCTTGAAAATGGAATCGATTAAGAGAACTACATGATTGTGTTGCTTTGTTATCCTAATCGCAGTAAAATCCGCGACCTTTGGTCGGCCGCTTCGTTTAATGACTTTTGGAAGCTTGACACTGTAAAATTGTAATTTTATTTTTTATAATAAATAAAAAATAAAGTGCAATTTACCTTTAGGTTTATCTACCAAAATTTATGAATTTATGATTGTAAAGAAACTGTGTAAAGATTCTTGCATGGTGCTGTTGCGCTTTATGACGGATTTTAGTATAGAATTTATTTATTCAATGCGATTATTGGCTGAGTTTAGGAAATTAGAGTTAAAATAATTTTTTTGTCATTGACCATTCATCTTTAATTTTGTACCAGTAAGCATTAAAATCGGCCAAAATAACTTTGGGAACATTTTTGCACATAGTTTTATATAAATCTTCAAATTCCTCCACAGTTTTGGTGTAAACCATCTTTTGAATAATTTCAAGATTAGGTTCTTTTGCATAGAAGATATTCCCAATTTTTCGCAGTAAACAAGATGCGATTGCCTCGGTTTCGCAATTTCCATCTTCTTATACAATTAAAAACAAGGGAATACCTATATTAATTAACTTATGAGTTCCATCATCAAGACTTTTTGGCCTTCAAAAGTGCAGCAATATTTTAGCTCATAATATTTTAATTCTGGCCTACTAGTTTTTTTAATTCTTGACGAATTAATAAGCAGTGCGTCTTATCTCCAATATTTTGAAAATGTTTTTCTTTCAAAGCTCTGTTTACAACCCTGAAACTTTTAAAGGTCTGACCCACAAACACCACTTTCACACTACCTACTTAATATACAACAAATGAATCAATACAATGAATACAATTTTAAATTTCCTGCTTGAATGTTCTATGTAAATACTGTAAATGGAAAGTAACTAATTATTTATAGGTTTCCATCAAAGCAAACGATCTAGCGGGCTTATTGTAAATACTGGTACATACTCGGATACCGATACCGGGAAGCTAGACGTAGCGTTTTCTTTATTGGTATTATGTTGGCAATAGCTTCAGGATACAACCTCTTAGTGTCCCTTCAATGCTAGTGAGGTTTACAAAATTTCAAACCACTGATTTTTGTAGTCTCATTTTTCTTTTCTCACTACACTACACTACCCTCACTACTCGCCCCTCTTCAGCACTATCATTTAAGGTATATAGCCTTCTTAACCCATTTAATACCAGCGGGTCGAAAACGACCCACCCAATTTATGAATTCACTGTCACCTCAATTTTTATTATATTGAAATAAAACTATCGAAATACGATTGAGAAGGATTGTCTCTACTTAATATAAAAAGATTATCAATGATTTTAATCTAAAACCACTATAAAATAATTATTGGAATAAGATAATATAATAAGCTGTTGCAGCGTTGCCTTCAATTTTTTTTTTCAGATGAACTGATTAAATTTTTGCTAAATTTGCTTGTGCATTTATAATTTTAAAGTTCTACATTATCAATTCGCAAAATTGCATTTATCATTTATTTATGAATAATATCATCTGTTTATTGATAAACTACGTGGGTCGATAACGACCCACTGGGAAATGAAGTCCTTAGTAAAGAAATACTATTTATCTGCACATATCAGTGCAGAAATGAGATTATTCTTAGTATATAACGTTTCAGTTCTCTTTCAACCTTTGACTAAGAACAACAATTATTTTGTTACTTTTTTGTGCTAGTTTTGAGTAGGTGTTACTTTATAACTAGTTTAGTTTTGTGTAAATTTGTATTTTGTGTTTTTTTCTGTAACTTTATATACTTTCAAAATGAATCAAGAAAAGAATAATAGTTGTAATTATTGGTAAGAAATTAAAGCTTTTGCGAAAGTTTTTTGAATACTATACTTAAAATTTGAATTAGGGGTCGACCTCTTACTGCTCACGAGTTACTTGAAGCTGCAGAAAATTTTGACGATGATTACAACACTTTAGATTTTGTAATCACACCTCCTGAAAATAACGGTCAAATAACAGATGAAGATTCGGGATTCGAAGAATGTTGTGATCCTGATCGTCTAAATAAAGGTCAATTGCAAGCCCAAGCAGTTATTATCAAATATAATAACAACGAGCATGAAGTCGTTAATGAAGATATTGATATTGTTGAGAACGTTATTGAAATACCGTCAACGTCGAAAGCAAAAAAAAGAGCTAAAATTTTTCTTCCTACTCGCCAATGGAGTTCTGGCGATTTACCGTGCGCTAACCCGTCAACTAATGATAACTATAGCTATCCTCCACCTCTTACTCTAAATAATAGCAGCCACCCTCTTGAGTTTTTTAAATTATTTATGGATAGTGATATTTTGAATCTGTTAATTGACCAAACTATATTATATGCTTCATCGAGAAATAAACCTCTTACAATTTCGAAAAATGAAATGTATACATTTTTAGGAATTTTATATCTTACTGGATATAATACTTTGCCGAGACGAAAGATGTATTGGGAAGAATCGGAAGACGTTTCCAATAATTTAGTATCAAAAAGTATACGGCGAAATAAATTCATTGAAATTTTTACTAATTTACATTTGGTGGATTATTCCACAATAGCAGTAGGTGATAAGATGGCAAAACTTCGTCCCTTAATTGATAAAGTAAACAAAAAGTTTTTAAAACATTCACCTATACAAGAAAACATCTCCATCGATGAATCCATGATTCCATACTTTGAAAGTCCTAGATGGAAACAATTTATAAAAGGAAAGCCAATTCGCTTTGGCTTTAAAGGGTGGCTGATGGCTTTAAAAACTGGCTATTGCTTACAATTTGAAATTTACCAAGGAAGATCAAATGTTTTAAGAGACGATTTACCAGTAAAAGGGTTAGGAGAATCAGTTGTGTGGGAATTTGCAATGATTATAAAGAATTCTTTTCCGAATCACAAATTCTCTTTTACTTTGATAATTTTTACGTCTCAAGACTGATTACACTTCTGGGTTCTCAAGAATTGTTAGCAACCGGTACAGTTCGCGATAACCGTACAGAAAATTGCCCCTGCCAAGTGTAAGTATTTTAAAAGAAGAACGCGAGACTTCCACCAAAATTGACAAAAACAATGGTATCGTGGCAGTAAGATGGAAGGATAATTCGGTGCTCACCATGCTTTCTAATAAACATGGAACTCAGCCCATACAAACGGCAAAAAGATATTGTTCAAAAGAAAAGAAACGTGTGGAGATTCCTCAACCCTATCTTATAAAAGCCTACAATAAAAATATGGGTGGTGTAGATTTAATGGACAACAATATTTCAAACTACCGGATAGCAATTAGAGGCAAGAAATGGTATATGCCTATTATACTTTGGATTTTGGATGTTCTTATGAATAATGCCTGGACTGTTAGCAAATGCTATGGTTTAAACCTGGATAATTTAAGTTTCAGACGCGAGGTAGTAAAAACACTTTTGCTGAAATATGGAGAACCTCGTCAAAGACCTGGACCTAGCTCACAAATAAATATTCCCATACCTGTTAGAGTAGAAGGAAGTCATATTATCATCACCAACGTTTCTAGAAAAATATGTCGTGTGTGCAGAAATAAAACTGTTAAAGCTTCTTCAACTTGCAACATCGCTTTGCATGACAAATACTGTTTAAATTAAAAAAAATATATATTATACGTATTTTGCTTAATTTTTATATAAAATTAATAAAAAAATATTTAAAAGTTAAATCTTCACTAGTTTAAAACCTGTCTAAATTACGAGTTATTTAGATCGCGCTACATAAGTACTTGTGCCCAGAGGGTCGTTAACGACCCACCCTGTATTTTGACCAGTAGGGCTTAGATTTTTTTTTAATTATTTTTCTGGTTACCTGAGTTATCCAAATGAACAGATTATTTACAAAAAATTGCAAAAAAAAAGAATAAAAGTTACGGACCTAAATGGGTTAACGAAGCCATACGCCTTTTGACTTCATGTTCATAAAAACATTTTTCATTAACTCGTGTTCCTTTGTTTTCAGTTGTTCGAAAATAATACTCCTTTTCCGTGCAAGGTCGCTTAGGTGGTTTGTCTATTTTATTTTACGCATAACCAATATTTCTTTCGCCATAAATCTTTTTTTCTCAAAATTCCACATGCCTGGAAAGTTCATTCTATTTTCCTCTGAAAAGGTTAGCCAAAAATCTGAAATCGCATATGACAGCATATGAAATAGTGGTTGAAGTGGTTTAAAATTTTAATAAATTAATGGGTATTAAATAAGTATATATGTTCTCGTAACAAATCGTTAAACTAACTTGAGTTACAAACCATTCACCAAAAATAATGCCGTTGTCCCAGTCGGAAGATTAAAGTGGGCCGATTCAATCTTTTGATTTGCTTAATTACCACAAATTTATGCTGTGCTATTTCCACTTAACATAAATAATAAAAATGCAATGTAACACTAATAAAAATGATCTCGGACGCCAAGTTATTTTTTAATTATGCTCGGAATAACTAAACCGAGGTTTACAATAATAAAATTTTACCAAAATGTAAAAAATAAAAAATATACAACTATGTTTATTAACATTTAAAATTAGTACTATATAAAATATATCTTAAAAATAGCCTTAAATTACTAAATTATGGATATAAATACCTGTTCGACAAATTTTTGTACACAAACTTTTTAATAACCTCTGGTATCTAAACGATTACGGAAATGTAAACCAAGGGTGATGTCATCTTTGCACAAATATTGCGCAATATCTTGAAATAACAATGCTTTACGTTGTAAACCACTAAAATCGAATTTTATTTCTTACAAATTTTTCTTCTTGAAATTGAATAAACCAATATTTATTGCATTTTCTCGAACGTTCAAATAAAAATTGTGACCAAAATTTAGATCTGCATTGATTGCAAAATTGCAATCATAAAATGAAAGCGTACGTTAAAGTAGAATTAAATGTGGTAAAACTAAAGTGGTGAAATTTAAAAAAATGAAAGTAAAAGTGCCTGCAAAAAGCAAATTCTTTAATTTTAATATAAAACCAGTTAACTATTCAATGGCACTTTTCACAAAATTTAGGTGGAAACTCAAAAAAAAAGACTTCATAAACAACCCAACATTCATCAGGAAGTGAAAAAATGGGCGCTTAGGATATCAGACGATGATGACGTGTTGCGCGAAAATATGAGCAGAAAAAAATAATTTAAAGAGGTGGGAGTATAGACCCTTAAGAAGATATGCACTTAAGTTACACCAAAATGCAAATTAAATTGCCTACCACATACCTACAATTCAATAATTAAAAACTTTTTTCTTATATTTACAACTAAATGAACGAACATAAATTACGGTATATTTTAATACAACTCAAAATGGGTTGTTACAAGCACATAAACAAACAACAGATCAGGTTCAATGATATTAACAGGCGTAGAGGCGTACGGCAAGACACGAGTTGTCGCTGCTTATTCCATCTCTCTTATAAAATAAATGCCAATAAAGCGAAACATGATTGTCAATATAGAGAAAAATTGGTATAGTGACACCAAATTTGAAATGAAATAAAAAACCAAGGAATAGAAAGAAAGCACATTTTTAACGTCTGATAATGGCCGTTTGTGCGGCATACCACGGGAATAAAACAACAAAAAACAGGGATATTTTAGTGCATTTTGAAATCTATAAGATGAAATGAACAGTTTATTTGTATTACGTGTAGTATAATTCTGAATCTGAATTTGAATTCATAAAAAATGTAGTATCAGTTCTAATGAAAACCAAGCAAAATACTTCTGCTTGACAGATTATTCTTGCAGAATTTATCGAATTGGAATATTTTGATCGAACTTGGCCAACGGCCCCATAGGGTAACTCCAGACGAAAAAATGGTATAAAAGTGACTATAATAATAATAATAATTCTGAGTTTCATTACCATTCGACATTAAATTATTAACTGAACACCATTCAGTTGCTTGTTAAAGGCAAATTTCAACTTGAGTTTGAGCACTTCTACCATGATTAATAAAAGTTATATTATCAGCAAATAAAATTGATTCATCCGCAAACACACAGATTGGCAAATCATTGACATATGACAATAGCAACGTAACAGATGAAAATATAGGGATTGGAATTTGAATATTAAAACGGCAAGTTTGCACCACGGTCTAGCTCAGCAAGATACATTGCTTACGAAACTTACTGCAGGTTGAGAACTCATTTTATAATATTGTGAGGGAGGCAGAGATATGCGTGTAGCTATGCCCAGTTAAGCATTTGTTAGACGCCACTCAATTTTATAAGTTAAATAATTAGAATACAACAAAAATTGAGAAAGTGGTAAATTAATACCACAGGTAATCTGAATAACACTAAACAGCTGTATTTATTTGTACATTTAATAAAACAAAATAATATCTGATTCTTATAATAAGTTTTATAACGAACAAATAAGTTCAAAAGAAAATATGTAATTATTTTTTTTAAATACTTAAAGAAAAAGTTTACCTCGAGTAGGATTTGAACCTACTTTGCTAGAGCACTGCTCTACCATCTGAGCTATCGAGATAGCATCCCCAACCGATCAAAATTTTATCCTTATGTATGTAGAACTGATGTAAATTTCAGCATAGAGTCAACTAAAACAGTATTTATTGTAAAGCTTTACGATATTAACTAATTTCTAATTCAACACAAACATATAACCTAGCTTTACATCAAATCCAAATGGAAGATGATCAACACTGCATACCTTTAATAATAACGTCGACTTGATTTATGTCAACGAACATTACAGTTTCAAGGCAAGCAGCTGTTTCTTTTCATTATAACCGTATCCAAACAACACTATACTGACTTTTTATCGACTTAAAACGTACTTTGCATTAAAATGATACGTACTTACATTTTATTACACTCAAAATAAAGATAATGTGCTAACTTTATTTTGAAACAAATTGTAGTTTGACAACTTCATTTCCTATCAATGGATACACATACAGTACGATAAGGTAATTTTCAATTGTCTTCATTAACGTACAAATTAACGAAATGTAGTCCAGACTACTAAAGCAGATATTAGCCAACGCAAGCAGGCATACCCACAGCATGCGTTATTAATACAAAACAAAGGTATCTCCATTTTTAATTCTTCAAGATAAAATTACTTTATCATGCACGACATTTTATGTATTTAACTTCATGACGTTGTCGACCAATTACAACGATACGAAATTCATTAACACATGAGGAGTTTCTTAATTCATGAGGATTTCCTTAATGCCAGGGGCTTTTCCTATTAAACATAATATATACATAAGTGTAACCAAAAGCCATTACATTTCTTATATAAGATACTAAAACTCAAAAATTATACGTACTGGATTGGAAGGTAGAACGAACGGAAATGAACTAAGTCGCGTTGCGCAAGGAACAACAAAATTAATGTGGCTAAGAATTGGCAACTATGAGACAAAATTAAATTAAAAAGGTTTACTACCCTTTATAAATTTTATATTAAAGTTTACTAGAGGGATTAATAAGAAAACAACAAAATTAGTTATTGGCCTAGGAAGAAAAAGAGTTAGCATGTTAGTTGTAATTATTAATTACAAATTGATTCAGTTACTTTGATCAATTCAAATTAAAGTAATATTATGATTTGTAGGTCATAAGTCAAATAAAATTAAACGGTTAAACGGAACATTGTGTAAACCGATGGGTTGATTTTATTTATAGTTAGCATATTATTGATAAATTCAATATTCTTATTAATATTAAGTATTAATAACCTTTAGCAGAGTTCACTATTCAATTAATTTTTAAACTGGTTTCCAGAAAGTCATACTGAAAAACTCGGTTCACAATTTAAATTAAAAGCATCTTACTTGAAGTGAACAGAGTTTAATTTTCTGTTAATATTCGTATATGCTTGTATCAATAACTGATGTTTCGAGATTCCGAAAATCAACCATGTGGCATTTACATTTAAAGTAGCTTGCCCTATGGGTGGACTTACCTGAGCTAGGCATGCTTTTTCTTTTAGTTTTCAACGATCCCAGCTTTCCTCAAGTGCTATTTATCACCCATGCTAGTAAGTAAGATTGGAGACTTTTGGAACACACCACAATTCCAAGGTCCCACATTCCCAAGGTTACCACAAATTCTAGGTCCCACCCGCCCAAGAATACGCAATAAGTAGGTCATGTTTACACACAACTTGTCCAAGGTCACACATGTCTAAGAACACCACACTGTAAGGTGCAAAAAATCTGAAGACATCTCACTTTTTCAAGGCTTGCTCATGTAATTTTTTACACTTCGAACCAAATTAAAAAAAGATAATGATATGCTAATATATTTATTTGTTGTATGTATAGGCTGTCCCAAATTCTATGGGGATCTCGCTTATTATAAGAGATAGGATATAGGTTTAAATTCGGCACTTTTGCTAAATTCGATGCTGAGTAATAATCTGTAAAGAAATTTGAGCTAACTCGAATGGATTTGGTTTTATGCTCAAAAAACTAAAAATTTCGATTTTCGTTTTTCGCGTTTAGCCACCTTATTATTAGGAATTTTCAAAATCGAAATTTTTAGTTTTTTGAGCATAAAACCAAATCAATTCGAGTTAGCTCAAATTTCTTTTCAGATTATTACTCGGCATCGAATTTAGA
Organism: Vesta saturnalis; assembly: GCA_036346205.1. Taxonomy (NCBI): domain Eukaryota; kingdom Metazoa; phylum Arthropoda; class Insecta; order Coleoptera; family Lampyridae; genus Vesta; species Vesta saturnalis. The sequence goes on along the minus strand of JARFJB010000726.1, from coordinate 209,028 downwards.
AAAAGTGCCGAATTTAAACCTATATCCTATCTCTTATAATAAGCGAGATCCCCATGCTTGTTCTCGAATTTGGGACAGCCTGTACAAATGTAATCATTGTATTATTCAAATATATGATTTTCGTGGTGCAAGTAATTGAGCGTACGTGCAGTGTGGTGCCCATCGGAGATACTCCTGTAGCGGAGTGTCAGATGACCACCATTGGTTTATTCGAACTCCACACATGAGGCATTCAACCGTATCGTCTGAAAATATGGAAATGAACCCTGCTGCTGCAAGCGATGAAGGTGAGAGTTCCAGACCATGCTCGATACGTAAGTAAACGTTTATCGAAACAGTTGTAATACTGAGGATAATAAAAGGTTGGTGTCACGTCGCACATCTTCCCACCATAGAACACAGCAAGATACCAACAGGAAATAATTTATTATATACAATATATACATTATAAAAAAAAACTAATTGTCCAAATATGCACTTCTCCGCAGAGTATGCATGAATCATCTTCATATACCTCGTGCAGCATTGTTAGGGGCGCTCTACACGATGAGCATCAGTATTCTTGGTGTGACGTGGTAAATTGCGACCCATCTATCCATATGTGCATGATGATCAATAATTCGGTATTCACTTGGTTGCAATGCTTTGCAGCAGTCATAGCATAAATACATATGGCCAGCAAGATGATAACGAGTATGAAGAGCAAATATGTGTGAATAATATCCCAAATTACCCATGAAGGCATGATGGTGGAAGTAGTGAATTGTTTTATCTAGGTTGGCAAACCATTCAGTATTCCATTGCACATCTTCATATGTATTCTTTAATGCTTCTATTGGCGTAGAAGGGAAGGGAATTAGTTCACATGGTCGCCGCACACTTAGATTAAAAAGTGATAATGGTTGGCAGCACTCCCTATCATCCCAATTGTTCTGTACTGGGCAAGCAGACATACTGACACTGGTGGAAATAACACTAACAATACTATATGTGTAGTTATCCATACTTTTAAAGAAAGGAAAGACATTATGAAAACATGTGTATAGTTAACCTTGAAGAATGACATGATTGATATCGGCATTGTGTAACCTTGGAAAAGTGGTAAACGTGAGAGGTGGAGGACATTGTAAGTGTGGGAACCTTGAAGTTGTAGCTACCTTGAGGGCGTGTGAACCTTGAAAATGATGACCTTGAAATAGTGGCAAACATGAGAATGAAGGACATTGTAATGGACTGAATCAGGATAATGGGAGACCTTGAAAATATGGGGGGCCGAAAAGGTGAAGGAGACATCCTTGAAGTGATTGGTGAGATCCCAGCAACCTTGCAAAAACGCCGTGAATAAAGGCCTTCAAACGGTAGGATTGCTGAAGTAACGTGCAGTGTGGCGATCAAGGTGAAGACGGTAACCTTGATGGTAAAAATAGTGGGGAAATTAGGATATAAATGCAGAGGGAGTACATGTGAAACCAATATTGTATGTAATGGAGAACATATTACGTCAAGCGGTAGAAAAGGCGAAGATTGTGAGTGTTATGAGTTCAAGCGGATGTCGTGATATTTTAATTAACAATGTGCAGTATTTTTTAAATAAAAGTAAATCGAAGTGTGTTAGTGTCGGTCTGTTACCCCAATTCAATTTTGAACCAGTAGTGAAACTTGGTGGATCTAAGAGTAATGGAGTGGTGTTTGATAAGCAGGAATGGCACATACTTATGGACAATCAAGGGATAATTACAAATTATTTCTACACACCTGAAGGGACATGGCTACCTACTAAGATGGGTTCGAAAACGATATCGTATGCAACTATTAACAAGACGAAAATTATACGCATCTCTGATTGTGAAGAATCAGAAATCTATTTAGGATGGGAGTCTATAGAACAGTTATGGAGACTTCTTAAGATAGTCAGTTACCGATTGGATTTAGTATCTACTATGGAATTTCCTGCATTTTACAATAAAATAATACATGCGGCAGCAGAAATGCCTGATGTTGACATACACAGGTTAATTGTTCCATTACAAGATATATTTGATCTCATTGTTATGGAAATTGTAGAATTTGATAAGGAGAAAATTGATATTGACGTAGAAGTTGCGTAAGCCGTTATGTAATAAGTAGAGGTAACGACCAAAGCGAGAATAGGGATAATAATAAAGTTTAGTCAATATGTGGATGTGTTATAGTGCAGATCCGTGGCCTAAGGCTGTGGATTGTGTTAGTGCAGTGCAAAGGGTAATATACCAATTTCAATCATTAGAATTTGATGCTGAACATGAAAAAGTGTATGGACGGGGTACGCTTAGTGATGACTATTTAGATAATCTAGTTTATAGGTATGGTAGTGGAATGCGTCTGTGTGAGAAATATTTTCTATCCCATGACGATGGTATAGAGCGCATTTGTTTCATTAAGCGGTTAATAGAAGACCTTAGAGAAATATCTCTGGAACAATTTGTACATGAAATACAACGTCATTTACCGAATTATATTTCAACAGATGACAACACTATAAGTGAAGGAGGTGTGCATTAATGAGCTCAAAAACGTAGTTCACGATGTAGTAGATTAGAAGCGAAAAAGATAATGGAAACAGTTAGCAAGAGACTGTGCATGCTTTAGGAAAAGAATAGAAGAGTGTAGTCAAATACTTTCAGCTGTCCTGGAAAAGCAACACCGTGATTACATATTTATGAAACGCTTTAGTAGTGTATAGTATTGTATGTATTAATAATAAATAAAAAAATCAAAAAAAGAGTTATTTATTACATGATAATATTACAATATATAAAAGGAGTCGTACAGAGCGTATTATATAATGTCTTTGTTAGAAATCCATGAATTATGAGAATTATCAAACCCTAACCATTTAACGAGAGACATATTTCCTCGACGTCGTATTACACGTCAAACTAGGCGAATGTCAGGATGTTTAACACTTTGAAGTTCTGGCTCATAGAAACGTCCTCGTATCTCTTCATATCGACTATCACGTAATGTGTAGGTAATTGGACTGGAACGTTTCACTGCTGACATTCGAAAGACTTCGTAACTCCAATTAGGCGTGTAACCCTTAGAGAATATGCTTCTGTATTTGATAATACGTACATAATCCCCCACTTTAAATTTAGGTGTCTTACGCTCAAGAACTTTATGACATTTTAAATGTTTCAAAATAGAGACAGCATTCTTTTCCGTAACTTCTATAGGTTTGCATCCGGTGGTTCTATGCTTCCTTGAATTATAATCCACAACAATTTGAGGTAATGTTGATAACCATTTATAGGAATCTTGCATACTGAATGTTTTCCACATTATTGCCTTAAGAGTGCGATTTACACGTTCAACTATACTATTCTTCAAGTTGGAATAACATCTGTAATGATTAATATTAAATTTTTCCATAACTTTTTTAAATTCAGCATTATGAAACTCCGTTCCCATGTCAGTTTGTATATATGTAGGCGTCCTTTGCAAATCAGTCAAAAGTTTATTCATTACATCTGTTCCTAGTTTACCATTCTTGCGTTTGATGGGAAAATCCAAGACTTATTTAGAGAAAGCATTTATTATCACTAAAATGTATCGAAATCCTTTATTCACCCGAGCTTAATGTATCATTTCCACTAAATCAGCTTGAAAGAGATCATTTAAACCTTTTAGTACTACACAACTCCGGGGAAAATTTCTCCTTGCTGGTTTGTGCAGTTTTTCAACAATATCAGCTTACTCATTTTATTGCTTTCGATTTTAGTAGAATCTCGATGATGAATGGTTGTTCTATCGTAAATTTGACACCGTCTGGTATTACAGGTTGAAGCACAGCTTCCTTACGTATAGTTTGACTAATTAGAAAAATCAGTGTCGTGTATAGTAGATCATCCACTTGAAGATGAAGAACTCGAGGTGATCACATACAATGCACTATTATACACTCTGTATCAGGAAATAAATATTTGCCATCTGTACCGAATGGAAATCTACTGTCTTCTTATGCAATAAACCTTGTAATGTAAAATAAGTTTAGTAATATATATATCACCTTGTTTCGTGGCATCACTATGATGATAAGTAATATGTTTACCAAATGTATCCACTGCCATTTGGTGATGAAGGTGTCCACCAAATTTAACTATTGACATCAGTGCTGGATATATAATGGTATCTATAGTGATGGTCGTTGTAACAATGAAATGAAATGAATATAGTAATAGGTTTATAACCAGAGATCCTACTTTATTACTTTCGCTTTACGTAATTCGTCAATTATATATATATATATATATATATATATATATATATATATATATATATATATATTATTTCGTTGTGATTGCTAGTATTTCCTGCCGACATTGATCCCGATAACTCCCGCAACCAATCCACTAATTTATTCGGATCATCCAAAGGTACAAACTCAATCGCTCTGTTATTATATCGTAATAGTTGCATTCCACCCCCTCTTTTGGCGATAGAAGTTGTGCGAGATCTTGTAGCAGGAGGTGCAATAGCTGATGTAGTGGGTCGTTTTTAGGGTGAAGTAATGGTTTAATGATCTCAATGTATTTCCTACTATTAGTTCCTTTGATTTGGTCATCTGGGTTATAATTACGTCGAGCAGCATTTGTGCGGCGCAAAATATCATTGTATTACTGCAGATCAGTCTTTTTGTATCCCGTAGGAGGTTTTTTAAATAGTAGCTCATATAATCCCGGAGTTCCATCATAGTCTAATGAGGAAGAACGATACGAAAATTCTCTCCAACAAAGGCTAGTTCAGCATCACCAATAAAAAATTTCTTTTTCGGGAAAAAAGTGTACACCGTATGTTAAATCATACTCGTCTTCGGGATCTCTAAATATACCTTCCACATAATATTTCGCTAATCCTTCATACTGATTAAGGTACTCTTCAAAGGCCGGTTGAGATCCAGCAGCTAACAATTTTCAATTTTTGTAAAGTAGGAATCTCCGTCTCGCCACCATGTGTGGTATCAGCAATCACAGTTTCTTCTAAAACTTGTGGAATGGCGTCAGGAACAAGAATACGTGGCGCCTTCCGAGTTCCAGATGTTTTAGGCATATGATGTAAAAAAAACCTCCTTTTCATGTGAAACAGTCTCAGTTTTTCCGAATTCTGGTGTAAATGGTTCAGCTTTGACGAGAGAACCATCTTGTTTAGTAATCAATTGTTTCAATGGTTGCGTTATAGGTGCCTGCATTGCACGATCTGTAAGTGCAGTATCTTCTTTTAAACTAGCATATTTAGTTGCACTCTCTTGTGAGCGCGCAAAATGTCTTGTACTAAGCGCTCCTTCATTACTACTGCATGTTTACATAACAAGTGTAGTATTTATAATGCAATGTAACAGTCGAAATCCCTTACGGAAACGAGCTGCATTAACATCACTCTCTTTATCAATCACAAGGAAAAATTTGTCACGCCAGCAACAGAAACACAAGTCCTTAAATCTATCAAATGTCATATCTACATTAACGTGATCATCATACACATGCTTAAGATTGGTTCTATCTTGTTGAAATAAAACTAGGAGATTCGCATTATCACGTATAAGCTGTTTTGGAATAGAAGAATACGTTTTGCACCGATAGAAACAATCATTGGTTTGGTGTTTGCCAAAACAGAAAGGATCCCTTATTTCATTCTGTTTATGGCATGCTACATCATCAAAAATCGTTATTGAATTTTTACGTGAATCACTAGGGGATATAACGTCACTGTTATCACTATATTCGAAATACGCGATATTTTGTAAAGGTGCAAGTAAATTTCGTAGGTACTGATATTTGGCTGCAGTTTGCATAAACATTTTCAAAACGTAAACCATTTGGATGTTCTAATAAGGTAATCATAACATTTGTTTTTCCGCAACCTGATAGACCGACGATTATACCTCGCTAACAACCTCCTTTTAGTAAACTACTATGCCTTGAGTAGTGAATGTCACCCATTGTAGTACTGAACTATAACTTGTATGGTGGTGATATATATATATATATATATATATATATATATATATATATATATATATATATATATAGGTGCGTCATACGCATTAAATAGTTGAGTAATAAATTGTCAGTCAGTGTGGTATGAAGCATAGTTCTCCGTGTAATAGCTATAAAAAAGGTTCTGGATTAATTAACACCTTAATAAATAATTACCCGTGGAGTAGCATATACCTGGGTACAGATATTGTGGTCCGGGTACCCGTTTACGAGAACGATTAGCTCGCGGTGACAGATCTATTAACGAACTGGACGAAGCGTGTAAAGAAAATGATATTGCATAATTGTAGTCAAACGATCTAAGGCATCCCCACATAGCTGATAAGGCTTTGCAACAAAAAGCTTGGAATAGATTTCGTTCCTCAAACGCTACCTTTGGAGAAAGAGCAGCTGCATTAACCTTAGTCGGTATAGTGAAAGGAAAAAGAACAATTGGGAATGGGAAGCAAATCACGACGTAGGAAGCGTTCTCACAGAAACAGACCAATCTCATTCAACAAAGCAGTGCTTATAGCGCGACGTCGTCTTGGTGGTAAACTTCGGTCATCGTTAAAATCTACGGTACAACAAGCCTTAAACGTTTTAAAACGTAAAAAAATCTTTACACCCAAGAGAAGAATATTGCCAAACCAAAACGTGGGGGATTCATATCTCTTATTCGCCCTATTTGCAGCATTAATTTTAGGTTCTTTGGGTGGAGGTGCAGCTGCAGTTGCAAACGCAGTCACTGATGAAAAAACCAAACAACAGAATCAAGCAATGGAAGCAGCTACCTTAGGAAAAGGCCTGTACATACAACCATATAGGCTTATGTCTACAACCGTATTCAAAAAACTCCCACTGAAGCTACCACGTTACGACTTAAGCTAAGTTGAGCTATCAAAATTTGCTGAGAAATTAAAAATCCCCTTTTTAGAGGGATATACATGCGAAATAAATTACCTACACAAATCCATACGAATGAATGTGGTATCGTGAATCTGGATGATCAAAATAACAGGGGAACACACTGGACGGCTTACATCAAGCGTAATGGACATATTACATATTTTGATAGCATAGTAAATATTAAACCACCATTAGAATTAATTCACTATTTTAAAAACACGATTGACTACAACTATACCAAGGTTCAAAACTTCAATACACACAATTGCGGTCATTTAGTCTTACGATTTTTATATGGCGGTTCGTTTTGATTCTCAGCAGTCGTTGCTTGATCGTAATGTCGTACATATTTACATTTGCCGATACAAGCAGTATTTTTCAAGCCAACTTTAACCCACCGATTTATCTTGATAATGAGTCGGAATATGTAACGGGGTTAAATAGTTTTGAATCTTTCAATACTGTACACAACCTTGCTTCCAAGAACTGATATTTGAAGGAACTAGAATGACAATACCACCAGGGTCATACGAAATCGCGGATGTGAATAAACATAAAATTATGCAGTGAAGGGTTCGAACAAATTTTTTAATTTACGGGCGAACAATAACACTGAAAGCCATTATGAAAGCAACACATGATATTAACCTTCATGTAGAAAATTCTATAGGACCTATGCTGGGATTTAACAAATAATTTTACAAAGGTCATGAGGTACATTCCTCTGAAAATCCTATTAACACTATTAAGATTAATTCATTAATTATCGAATGCAATATAACAAGTGGAAGTTTTAAGAATGGGCACGCGTCACATATTATTTATCAATTTTTTTCTAGTGTACCAGCGGGATACAAAATAATTGAATCCCCTCTACATGTCATCTATTTACCTATAAATACGTCCACCACTTCAACCATAACACATAAAATAGTGGACCAAGACGGAGACCTCGTCAATTTCAACGGTGAAGTGTGGAAATGCGAGAGTCAGTAAGCGGTCAACCCTCAAAGCATTGACAGCGCAGAATAGAGTATACCTGCAAAGTCTTGGTTTAATAGTAATACAATGAGTATATTAAACGTTAACGAAAAAGTTGATGATAATGACATAGTAAATTCCGAACTCCACATCCATCAACCATATACTACGAGATTTGGAAACAATGATGAAAACAGAATACCCATTCAGGAAAACATGTGCACTTTACCATCAGAAAGTTATGTCTACGTATAAGGAAGATTGCTGAGGGAGGATGGTGCCGTCTCTAACATCGCGCGGTTTGTTATTAATGGCACTGCATTTTTATTCATTGAAATTAGATACGGAATGAATGGAATAGTGGTAGATTCCGTGACGAAGGTTGGTTTAACGTCTACAATGAAAGAATTGGTATCATTGACACCCAACGACCTCGCTCGTCATGAAAACGCAGGTTGGTTTCCTACCTAAAATAGCATACTAACAAATGTGTTAGGCTATTTTAATGTTTGTGTCCCTTTGCGAATGCTACTTGGCTTTGCGGAAGACTACAATACAGTTATTTTGAACATCAGACAAGAATTGGTTTTAATTCGCAGTAAGATTGATACCGATGCGGATAAACACACATGGGCAATGAGAACATCGACTAGTATAGAAACACCTAGATACATTATTATCTGATTTCAAACGGGGCGAGAAAACAATGTTTCTCAAGATATGAACAGATTCGATAAATGTGCACTAAAGAATATTAGTGTATTCCTTAACACGGACCGTTATCCGTATGACGATTTAGACGTGAATTACGCACCATTGATAGTGGTGGACTGTTCGAATAAAAAAAAAACATTACACTCTAAAGCAGTAGTACTTCGTGTAGAATTCGAAACAGCAGTCAACACACCCGCGAATACGACAGCATATTGTGTTATACTCCACGATCGCTTAGTTACGTATAACGCGTTAACAAAAGCAGTAAGACAGCTGTAATACGATGCCCGTCATAGTCGGCGTACAAGGCTTTAAACTTTCAAAAGTGTTTATACCGAAAGAACTCGCAATTTTTAATGGAACACAAGTGGCCCACTACATGTTTAAATCACCGTATCCATGGCAGAGTCGCCGTCAAGCTACTTGGTAATTTATAATCAACACTGTATAAAATGGGAAGAAGGGCATACACCACTACACCAATTTCGCAGAATCCTCAGTTGCTTGATTCAACCTACAGATACTGTATACGTCAAGGGCAGAGAGAAAGCGGATTACATCAGAAAATTTGATACACAACCCGTTATAGAACTTAAGGAACATCCTGCTTTTCCTGCTTTGCAACCAGTTTGTTATTATCATTGTAAAACACTATGTCACTGCGCTCTGTCTAATGTATACCATCTGTACGATGCTTATGTAATGCATTAAAGCTTGTATACGTTTTTTTAAAATAAAAAGTCTAAACGTATATTTTGTATTTTGTTTATTTCTTTTATATATCACACAACATGAGTACATTCTGTATATGTATTCCCTCGATAATGAATTATGGCATAATAATAGTATGTATTCCACAAAATAATTACTACATTAAGTAGCCAACCTGGAATGGTGTATCGATATTATATATATATATATATATATATATATATATATATATATATATATATATATATATATATATATATATATATATATATATATATATATATATATATATATATATATATATATAACTGTGTGGTCACTTAAGTGTGCAACATATGAATTTTTTTTATTAATCGGTCGTCCAAAATACAGGTATTTCCAAAAGTTGGTGCATGTTTGATAACCATTTTAGGTGCACGTAGAATGGTTCCAAGTCAAACGGTATACACGGTAGGTCAAAAAATATAAAAATTGCACGAGTAAAGTACCCTTATTTCAAAAAATTCGGCAAAATGTAATAAAGAAATGTTCTTTAGAATTAAAAGTATGCCCGAATACCAAAGTGTGGTCCTCTAATTAATTTTTTTTTTTTTTTTTTGAAAAAGGTTAGTAATTTGGCTATTTTTTTGCATTTTACCAAAACATGTTGATAACTTAATCAAAATGAAATCAATCTGTCACAATTTTATTAAAACTCGAGCTTATTTGAAAAATTAAATTAGATTTTTAATATTTTAGGCAATCACTAACTTCATGTTTGTTGCAACGATATTAAACATAAGTAAAATCTTAACATGGTAAAAAATCAGTAATCATAATACGCATATTCAAAAACTCTAATCCAGAGTGCAAAAGCTTTATTTTAAATGCTTATTATAAACACCATACAAATTAATGGATGAGAATTGATTCTACTAAATTGATCGACGATATCCATGATTATTTTAAAACAGATGATTTTAGTAAACATTTTGACATTTTAATGACATTAAGTGTTCATTATTATTTGATTATTAAGTTTATTTGATTTCAAAATATGCCTCCGCCAAGACAGTTAACGTTAACGGAAAAATCAGAATTAGTTTTAATATGTGGAGATAACTACAAATCCGTGCGTGAAGCAGCAGACATTTTCAACCAAAGGCATCCTTATAATAATCCAATCCATTATTTCACAGTAAGCAGAATTTTAATGAAATTTAAACAGACAGGGTCTTTAAATTATAATTACAAGAAACAACGCACCAAAACAGTTTGTAATGAAGAAAATCAGTTACAAGTTCTTCAGGCAGTTGTTGAGAACCCTAGAAAATCCACTAATGAAATTTATAAATATACGGGCGTAAAAAGAACCAGTGTCAAGAATATTTTGAAAAATAACAAGTTCCATGCCTATAAGCCAATGTTTATTTGTACATTTCAAGAGTGGGACTATGGCTTGTGTTTTGACTTCTCCATGTGGATTCAAAGAAAAATAGAAGAAGAACCTAAATTCCACAAACACATTCTTTTTGGGGATGAATCCACATTTACCACAAATGGCGTTGTCTCGTCCCAAAATTGTAGGTGGTGGTCGGATGAGAATCCAAATTTTGTCATTGACAGTAAGAACCAATATTATCAAAGAACAAACGTGTGGTGCGGCATTATCAACGAAAAGTTAATAGGACCATTTTTTTTCGTCAACACCTTACGGGGAATACCTACTTACAATTTTTACAAAACGAATTAACGGACTTTTTTGATAACATGAGCTTAGAGGAACGACGTAAACTTTGGTTTGTACATGATGGATGTCCCGCGCATTCGGCTAGAATGGTTTCTGATTGGTTAAATGAAGAATTTGGTGACAAATGGTTAGGGCGAAATACCGATCCACGTTGGCCTCCTCATTCGCCAGATCTTACCCCACTAGACTTTTTTTATGGGGAAATTTAAAACAAAAGGTTTATAAGGATCGACCATTTAATAATCTCGAGGAGTTGGAAAACTATCCGATTTCATTGCGAAAATATTCCGGAAAGAGTATTGCGATCTACCCTAAATGAATTTTATGATCGGACAATTAGATGTATTGAACGACAAGGTGGGCATACGGAGACTCGTCGATAGTTGTGTTGTGTACATATTATTTAATTTTTTTTCTTAATAATTTTTGTTCATTTATTTTGATTTTGTAAATCATTTAAAATAAAGCTTTTGCACTTTGGATTAGAGTTTTTGAATATGCGTATTATGATTACTGATTTTTTACCATGTTAAGATTTTTTTTTTCGAAATTTTAAACTTATGTTTAATATCGTTGCAACAAACATGAATTTAGGGATTGCCTAAAATATTAAAAATCTAATTTAATTTTTCATATAGGCTCGAGTTTTAATAAAATTGTGCCAGATTGATTTCATTTTGATTAAGTTATCAACATGTTTTGGTAAAATGCAAAAAAATAGCCAAATTACTAACCTTTTTAAAAAAAAATAAAAAATTACTTAGAGGACCACGGTTTGGTATTCGGGCATAACTTTTAATTCTAAATAACATTTCTTCATTACATTTTGCCGATTTTTTTGAAGAAGGGTACTTTACTCTTGTGCAATTTTTATATTTTTTGACCTACCGTGTATACCGTTTGACTTGGAACCATTCTACTTGCACCTAAAATGGTTATCAAACATGCACCAACTTTTGGAAATACCTGTATTTTGGACGACCGATTAATAAAAGAAATTCCCATATGTTGCGTACTTAAGTGACCACACTGTATATATATATATATATATATATATATATATATATATATATATATATATATATATATATATATATATATATATATATATATATATATATATATATATATATATATATATATTTAACATGTATGTTTACATGCTCATAGCTTCATTATGGAGGTGATATATACACTCCTAAAACTAGCAAGCATTAGTACCCAAACTATTAGCTACTAACTGGATTACACAAATTCATTTGTTTAGCAACCTCTGGTAGACCGCTCAAAGAATCGACGTTCTCCAATTCCGGAATTCGCCAATGCCCCCACGCCAATGCTGTACACGTGCCACGCAATCGATACCGTTTGCGATCCTGGGACCGAAAGACGTATTAAAACAACTAAATGCGCAGGAACAGCCACTTAACAGTATACAGGACAAGAACAATGACAATGGCAGTGCTCCAGACGTTGTTCCATAGGTCCAGGGTCACGGAAATAACGAAAACGCTGACGACGTGCAAGACAATGACGACGAAGAACTTGACGATGACTGGTTTTGGGCTACACATATCCCTATGACCATTGGTCGCACTATGCTTCCACCCCTCTACAACGTTGTGTGTGCAGACAGTGCCACTCAACGCAATTCTGCATTTATAATTATTGCCGGTTGGTACTGGCTATTCTACGCACATCGCATCATCACATGGGACCATCTCACGTTCACGGTATGTATTGTCTTGGTACTACTTTATTTATATTTATAATTCTTTCTTTCATTACAGCTGACAACCATAGTGCCATTCGTCCGGAATTATGATTTCGTGATTACGGATAGTGGTCTAGAAGAGGAGCTCGACCGGGTCCACACTAGGCTTGTAACATTATACCTTGACTGGCATAGTGTTATAAGCCTAGCTATACTAAGTGGATATGATCACGCCATTGTACATCTGGTGATGATACTGGAAACTGCCGAAGAGATTGGTGGACTTTTCGAACTCATCGGAGTTCGTAATGCAGCTCTTCGCCAAGTGGTCTTTGCAAGTGATCGAGACAGTCATATTAAGTATAACTGATAGAGTTCCCCTTCTACTTATGATTTATTTCCAGAAAAACGTCGACCCCAATAGTGCGACCCCAGGCCATATAGACCGACACTAACTGACTGAGCGCGGCGACTACTATACAGACAGACAAACAGACAGGAAGATATACAGACAGACAGACGTACAGACAGAGAGATGGACAGACAGATAGATATACACCACACGGTGTATATGCTCAAATGTATCAATGATACTGTGATGGTATACCATCATGTACCAGTGATGAACATCTGCTTGTCCTCTAGAGGAGCATCTTCAGACGATACGGTTGAATGCTTCATGTGTGGAGTTCGAATAAACCAATGGTGGTCATCTGACACTCCGCTACAGGAGCATCTCCGATGGGCACTACATTGTACGTACGCTCAATTACTTGCACCTCGTCCTCGCTGGTGTAATGATACAGAAGTGGAAAGGACCTTTTGTACTTGTACTAAATCAAAATGTTTTATTCCTAGAGAAAATCATATAACTGAATAATACACTGATTACATTTGTACATACAACAAATAAATAATAAATAGATTAGCATATCATTATCTTTTTTTAATTTGGTTCCAAGTGTGGTATCAAAGAAGTGTAAAGATTACATGAGCAAGCCTTGAAAAAGTGTGATGTCCATCTGAGTAGGTAGGGTGCGCAAATAGCCTTGTCAATGTATTTGTTACACCTTACAGTACGGTATTCTTAGAAATGTGTGACCTTGGGCAAGTTGTGTGTAAACATGACCTACTTATTGCGTAACCTTGGGCGGGTGGGATCTTGAGATTGTGGTAACCTTGGGAATGTGGGACCTTGGAATTGTGGTGTCTTCCAAAAGTCTCCAATCTTACCTACTCATGCTTCTTCCCATTTGACTGGATGGTTATGTTTTTATGGTATTTAGAGACACTGTGTTAGTAGTTATTTGCATTTCCTTACAGGTTTATTACATACTAGCATTTTTAAATTGTTTATATCCCTGTTCTGTTAGTTCGACTCTACCACCGCGGCGAATTTAATGGAAAGGACGTGATTGTTCACTGATTCAAGCTAAGTTTTCTTATTCCTCTATTCTGCGTGCTCAAATTATGAAGCCATTATTGACATACAATTGCTTGATCACATTGTCCTCAAAATTTTCCATGAACACGTTGCTCATATTTTGGTAAATTGGAGAACCCATTGCCATTCGAATTTTTTTTGTAAAATGTGCTCCCTATCTAATAGTATATATAGTTAGCTAATTTCTAACAAACGGAATTCCTCTAATTAGCAACATTGTTCTTAGGGGAATGTTTTCGTTATGTACCTCTGAAGGGCAGTGTACTGAAATAAGATGGTAGTTTAGTTCTTATTTGGTTTATGAACTCATTGTTTTGTACAGTAACCGCAATATGTGTTGTGCTACAGTTTACGCAAAGTTTTGATGAGTATTTTATGCTAGCTAGCATAAAATTCAGCAATTTTTGCAGTTTGCTATCGTGGAAGCCAATATCGCTAACTGCTATTAAGTTACCTATATCTGTGGGTAGGATCACTGTTGAGGGTTTGCGCTCTCGACTAGTGCCTTTTGTTTTAATCTTCGTTACTTGATGAAGTTGTTCTTTACCATTTTCTTAATTTTAAGAGCTTATCTGATCCTGCATCTACACTTATCGCTTCTAATGGAACTTATGGAACACTGAGTTGGAAACTGCTTCATCTGCAGTTGTTAACGTTCGAAATGTGCTTTGGTGTTATACCGTAGTTTAAGCCGTATCAACCAACTGCCTACCGAATATGTCTATTTCGGTGTATTTGTTGCGTTTGTAGGTTGGTCTTGTTTTTTGTTTCACTCCCATTTACAATTTTTATTCGTGAAATTTCCTGTGGTTGTCTCTATTTTGATGGTGATGACTGTAAGTTTAGAGAGTAAAAATGTTCAGTTTGAAATGTTTTATTTTCTAGGGTAAAAATTGAATGCATTAAATTTGTTTTAGCAACTTGAAAAATTTGGAACACTGGGACTGTGACAGGATCTGCGGGATCATCATCAGCGGTCGACCGCTGATGATGTAGCGTAGCAATCGAAACGCGTTCGGCTCTTTTTAATTTTGTGTGGTACGTGGGTTTATTTTGTTTGTTGGTTTAGCAACCTTACCGCATCAATTACATGATTACAATATTTATACTTTTTTGACAAGTCATGTAGTGGACGTTAGCCAGACAGATTCTGTACGTCTCCATTTCAATAACGGCATGAATAGGGCAATAGGGCATGAATTTTCTTTGGGCTTCACTTCATTGAGGAAAACGGATGTCCATCAACCGTTTTTGCAAATCAAGATACTAACCCTTCGGTTGCCAGTCTTTTCGGCAAGGTGGAGAAACATGCCAAATAGCACGGACTACGAGAACCTTTCTGCAGGAGACGTTTGGAAACAATATAATTTCACGTTTTGCCGATTTTTATTTTCCATCTCACTCTGGGGACTTAGATACATTTGTTTGGGGTACCCCGAAACTATGGATTTATTACGTATTGTTATATTTCCGTTACATAAAATACATTTATTTATTCGACGGAGTGTACTCACTACCTTTCGCGAGGTAGGACGAGTTTTGTAGGCTAAATGCTTTAGTCTATCCCATAAATAAAAGTTTAAAACTGTAAGATCCGGATATTAGGTTACCCATGGAAATAGGCTGCCTCTTCAAATCCACCTATTTGGGTAAGTGATATCTAAAAAATGTCTAACGTTCCCGGAAAAATGCACGGGACATCGATCATGTTGGTACCACATTATTCTTCTAATATTTAACGGAACGTCATCTAATAAGCCTGGTAGGTCATTGGTCAAGCATTGGAGGTATAGTTCACCGTTTCAATCACCATCAAAGATATGCGGGCAATAATTTTATTTCTCAATATTCCGGTCCAAACATTTGCACTACACTGGTTTTAGTAATCTACATCTGGCCAATAACGCATATTGTACAGATTTACTACTCCGGTGTTCGTAAACGTTGCTTCATCTGTCCACAACATTAGACAACTAAATTGCGGTTCTTCTTCCATCATATTTTTAAACTAATTGCAAAAATCTAACCTGCGGTCAAAATCAGCTTCCACCAGAGCTTGGTGTAAAGCAATTTGGTACGGATGTAAGTTAAAATCACTTAAAATTTTATGGACTGTTTTTTTACTGACCTTTAAATTATTCGATGTTGTTCTTACACTTAAAAAGTGTAACTATGAATCCAATTCTACATACACAAGCACACTTACAATTGAATCTTCACTTCGAATTGGTCGTTATCTTCTATTTGAGGGTTTGGGATGAATATTTCCAGCTTGTCTAACACGACTAGCCAAACGCTTTAACACGATTTTACTATATTTTGTCGCATATTATGTAGCAGCAATGCAGGCGTTTTCAAAACATTGAAAATAAACAGCGATCATATCGCTGATTAACAAAACAGCGCAAAAAAATATAGAACAAAAAAAAAGACGATAAGCAAACTTCAAAAGGATTTTAAACGAGAAATGTTAAAAGTAAGTAATTAACAACAATAATTAAATACATCTGTCATATTAGAATCAATGGTTTTTGCAAAGCGTTTTAGATGAAAATATTGCACTGTCGCGGTTATTTTTTTCTCTTAAAGAATATATGCCACGGCAAAGACAGTTACATTTAAAAAAGTCAATAAAGTTAAAATGAGATATGTTAACATAAAGGTGTGGTTATATCTAAAAATTTCGAGAAAAACCTACTGTGCGATGGCTTTAATAGCAAAATATTTTAAATTTTTAGATTATTATGCTTAAAAATTGTTTTATAAATTTCGATTTTATGAAACTAAAATTATAACGTAATTAATCAGATGAATTTCCCCCTCTCATTCCGCCCTTCTTTTGCGGCCAAGACCTTAACATAAATTACAAAAAAGAGATACAAAGCATTACAGACGTTATAATAATATTTGTTTATACATTAATCACCAAATATTCTGTAAGAAAGTATTTTTTAATAAGATCATGTATGCTGCGCCGCCTAGCTGTAGAGACACAAACTTAAAAGTAATTTCTAGCACTTTTATCATAATTCCTTTTTCCGAACTTTCTGCAATTAAAGGATGATGAAATACCGCCGGATGCCCACCTTAGCTTGATGCCCTGTATAGGACTGCTCGCATACCTTATTGTCATTTTACGTTTGCTTAGAACGTTTAAAAAGTGCTGTTTTAGCCACCAAAAAGGCTATTAACTTTTTAAAAAGCATAAAGATTTGTATAAACCACCGAAAATGCATAACGAAATTTTGAAATGTTATGATTTTTTGGAATTTTAGATATAATTAAACGTTTTGATGGATTACATATACACAATAACCGCGATGCATGTAAAATCAAGGAATAAATAATTATGGTTTAGTTATTAACAGGTTACTATTACAAGAGAGGCACCTCACCTTTCATTTTTTACGTCACAAGCCCCGCCTCCCTGGGACCACCTCACCTTTCACTTTTTTATATCCCCACGTGGGGATCGTATTTTTTCACCCCATTCTCGTTTCTCGCGCGTTTCGCTCTTTAGAGATTTTATTGACTTGTTAATAAACTATTACAAAATAACAGTTCAAGATGATGATGGAGACGATGACGTGGATGAGCTGAATGCATCTCACATCCAAGGTGATGGTGATGATTCACAGAAGAGGAAGAAGAGCGATGAGGCAGAGGAGAAGGACGAGTCTCAAAACCATAATGATGATAGCGACGAATCACGGTTCAAGAAGAAGAAGACCAATAAAGGATGTGATTAAATAAATGATGTATTGTTGTTTATAATAATAACATATTTTCAAACGCTAAGCTTTCCTTCAATTTTTGTTAATAAACTTGTTTTTCCTAACGGTACTTGAACCTGCACTAACAATGCTGCAGTTAATGCGAAAGGGCAGTTAGATGGGTAACTACAATAAGTGTGAGAATGGCTTTCTTTTGCACTCTGTGAGTTCAATCATACTGCTATTTTTTGAATTTAGAGCTGATGTTGTGTGATTAAGTTAAATCAGTTTGGTATTTTTGAATTGTGGTTGGTTGGTTTTAGCAAAGTGTAGGTTAGTACAATCAGTATTTTTGAGCTGGAAGCTAGATTTCGCTGCTGTAAGTTATGATTTGATTGATTGAGATTGATTTGGTTGATTGATTGATTGAGATTGATCTGATTGTTTGATTTGCTCGAACGTGATTTGTTAGGGGTTGATATGCTTAATTTATTTGATTAATTTGATTTGATGTGATTCATTGATTTGCTTGTACTTACATAACTGCGAAGCTAAGAATATAAGATGTACAAATATTTTAAATCTTAACATAATCTTTACACTTTTATCCAATGTTAATTATGACAATTAGTTATAAGTGTAATCCTGGTTCGCCAATATGCTACAAAGAATATGATTTATGTATTTTTTTTAAAGCTTGAATATACTTCTCATTAATTTTTAATGAACGAGAAAGGATTCGTTGTAAAGAGGAACTCACTAATTGCATTTTTAAAATCAATACGACTGTAGTACGAATAAGACCGCACTTCTGCTAAAAGTTAATAATAAAAGATAAAATACAAAACATAAAATCGTAGATACTAATATTGGGAATGCAAGTTAAACATAATTAAAGGTAATGTATATACTATAGGTAAAGTATGTGTTAAAAGTTATGTTTGTAACTATTTTTACAATTTAATATATGTATACCAAATTTATTTTAAAACAAGGGGAGTTGAAATAAGTACATAAAGTGTGCTCACCCTTGCACTGATTTAACAGTGAGATCTCTACTTCTAATTCCCTCAAACATATTATCAGTATAGGCCTCTATTTATTTTTGGTTTATCCTTTTTAAATTCCTTTGGTTTCAGGCGAAAGCTTTACTATGAATTTCGCTAACAAAGGTGATGCTTTCTCATGTGAAAAAATTATTTCAGATAAAATATAAGTATACACATTCTAAAATAAGTGAATAAATTTTTATTTTACTTATTGATTTTTTTATGTTGGCGTTTTAGTTTTGAATTATATTTTAATACATTAAAAGGTATGTTCAAAGAAATGCTTTCATAATTTCTTTACATCTCCATAGAATAACTCACATCAAAGCTTACAAAACTAATGTTAAGAGGATTATTTGATGAATGCATGAAACCTCAGTAAAGAGGTACAAACGACGTAATCGATTCAAAATTTGTTAATTATAAGAGGAAATTCTCCTTAATATTCATCTTTGTCGTAAATACTTTACTTTGTTGATTCAGATCTCAGTTTATTAAAAGCTTCATCAAGTTTGTGTGCAAAACCTTACAAACAATGTTATTATGTATCCATTAAACCCTACCTACTGTCTCCACAGTCATCTCAAGGAGAACAAAACTACAATTAATAAACGAAGTTTCGTCGTAAAGAAACTTATAGTAATTTTGCAGCGAGAGCAATCTGAGATATTGTGACAATATACATTAGGACGTTCTTTTCTCTTTCTCATTTATTTCAATACTTGACCATAGTAGGAAATGAGATAGATAATTTTTGTGGAAATAGAAGAAGAAAGATGTGACCCTCATAAGTTTCATGTCCGCACACACTGTTTTGCTGTTTATTATATCAGAAGGAAACGCAGAAACAGCATTCAGTAATTACAACTGAAAGTCTGGACGTGTCTGAAGTTTCTGGAATTCCGGAACGTTTTCCCGGACTAGGTATAACAAAACTCGTGCATTCCCAGTATATACACACAGACACTGAGAAATGGATACATCTATTCAACCATATTAAAGCAATAGGATAAGACATTCGGAATTCAGTTGAATTGTACCTTTTACATTGTTTACATATTAAGATCCGTCTTTGACAACTTTTCACAATAAACTTATGGATGTTTTATCGTGGACCGAAACGGAATTTAAATATTGGACAAGGCTTTCCTGAATTCGTAATTTCATGAATAATAATTAAATTATTGTTTTCTTTTTCTATAGTAAAACAAACATAGAACTAATTAGTTGTTATTTTTTAATATAAATGTGATGTAACATTTATTTAAAGCAATATCAATTTAACATGCTTAATGAATTATGCGAATTTCTAGCAATGTAAACTTTAAATTCAGCGACTCCTATTGCTTTCTGGATTATATCATAATTTACTAAACCTAAGGGGAACTTCAACTACGATTCACCCGCAATAAATTAAAGTTTAATTACAAACAAATTTCTGATTTTATCATAAGCAATTTTTTAAAAGATATTGCATAAATCGAAAAATTTACAATTACAACGTAACCGTTTAATTGCGAACTATATCAACAATTAAGTAATAAATTCAGATCTTTGCACACTTTTAGATATTTTCTATGCACGGAATCGTTCTGTGTAACGCATTACGAAATGTTATTAAATGTTTGCATACAAACAAGTATGCTTGTACAAAATATGCTAACCTACAAGATGGAAATTAAAAGAAATGAAACAGTTTTATTAACATTATATAATTATGCAACCTTTTTTATAAGTTTATTCCGAAATTAGGCAACATTGTAAACGCAAAAACGATAATCTAAGTCAAAT
Source organism: Vesta saturnalis (assembly GCA_036346205.1). Lineage (NCBI taxonomy): Eukaryota > Metazoa > Arthropoda > Insecta > Coleoptera > Lampyridae > Vesta > Vesta saturnalis. Next base: position 188,259 of record JARFJB010000726.1, on the reverse strand, counting down.
GTATGTAAAAAAAAATCCTAAGCCGCCCGCTTCTATAAAAATATCGATAATACAGCTTTAACATTTTCATTCATGTTTATTTAATTTTTACATTTATGCCGTTTACATCAAAAAACTTTATAAAGAAAATTTATATAAAATTAAATTTTCCTGTAAAAATACATCTACACTTTTTCTTATAAAATTAAACATTATTCAGATCATGAAAAAATTTAAGCACTTAAATTCTACATATGATTTTTTTGCCGCTAAATTACGCGTCAGATCAAAAAATTGCATAGAATATAATTAATATGTTTAAGGTCTATATCTAGGTATTGTTATATCTTTGAAATATGCAACTGTTTTAGAAATATTTGATAAAAACAAAAAACTGCCCCTAATAAACACCCCTCTCCGCCGCTGAATTTCTTCCAACATCTAATCAGTTCTAAGCCAAATGAAAAAAAATTTTAAGTACTTAGGTATTTTACCGTCCTGGAGTTATTGTGGACACCAACATACATCCGCACAGACATAGAGACATACACACAGCCACACACGCACACGCACACGCACATGCACACGCACACGCACACGCATCCACACACGCACACGCACACGCACACGCATACGCACACGCCCACGCGCACGCGCATTCGCACGCGCACGCGCACGCGCACGCGCACGGGCACGCACACGAGCACGCGCACACGCACACGCATCCCTACCCCCAAACACACACTCACGCACGCACGTACGCACACACGCGCGCACGCACCCACGCGCGCACGCACCCACACACGCCCGCACACGCGCGCACGCACGCGCATGCGCAATCGCACGCGCACGAGCGCGCACGAGCACGCGCACACGCACACGCGCACGCACACGCACACGCACACGCACACGCACACGCACACGCACACGCACACCCACACCCACACACACACACACACACACACACCCACACCCACACACCCCACACACACACACGCACACACACACACACACACACCACTCGCACGCACGCACGCACGCGCGTGCGCACGCACACGCACACGCACACGCACACGCACACGCACACGCACACGCACACGCACACGCACACGCACACGCACACGCACACGCACACGCACACGCACACGCACACGCACACGCACACGCACATGCACACGCAAACGCAAACGCACACGCCCGCGCCCACGCGCACGCCCACGCACACCCACACCCACACCCACACACTCACACACACACACACACACCCGCACGCACGCACGCGCGCGCGTACGTACGCGCGCGCACGGACGCACGCACGCACACACACACACACACACACACACACACACACGCATACGCACACGCACACGATACGAACGAAATAAATAAATTAAACAAATAAACTTAACATATAACAACAAAACAAAAACGCTATCGTAATAATAAATAAATTTAAAGCCACTGTTCAAAATGTGAACCATTTTATTGAATATATAATTCACACCGGCGAATAATTGCACGTGGAATATTAACTAAAAATTGTCTTATTTCATTACACGCATCACTAACCCTATTAATGTGTTCATCTCTTGTTGTCACAGGAGTTGTATACACCCTTTCTTTTAAATACCCCCACACAAAAAAATCTAAGGGATTTAGGTCTGGAGACCTTGGCGCCCAGGGAACTGGGCCTGGGTAATGGTTGTCCAGCCAGTTTCTAACGATTCTGCTATAATGAGCTGGACAACCATCAAGCTGGAACCAAGCCGTTCTTCGTAAATTTAAGGGAATATGTTCCCACATATTCCCATGTTCATTCTCTAAGAATTCCAAGAAAGCCGCATCATTCATCCGAGGTAGTAAAAAGTAGGGCCAAAAAAGGTGATTATTGTAAATACCTATCCAGACGTTCACACTAAATTCTTTTTGGAAATGTCTCGGGCGAACTACATGTGGATTTTTATGTGCCCAAACGTGTTGGTTGTGAAAATTTACCACACCACGGCGAGTGAAGCAGGATTCATCGGTCCATAAAAAATTATTTAAAAAACCTGGATTGTTATTATTTTTAGCAAGAATCCAGCGACAATACGCAACTCTACGTTGTGCATCTCCTGGTTGTAGTCCTTGAACAGGTTGTAGATGGTAAGGATATCGGTGATCCCGTCTTAATGTTCGGTGAATAGTAGTATTTGAGACTCCACCTAAAGCTACGGATACTCTTATAATGCTAGTTGTGGGATCTCTGTCGATTTCACGCAAAATTCGTTGCTGTCTATGATTATTATTTTGACGACCATGCACATCATTTAACCCCTGAGTTATAATTTGGTGGTGAACTCTTACAAATACTGAAGGATGCGGAGCTCTTCTAAAAAGAAATCTTCTCCTATATTCACGGGCTGCTGCTGCTGAACTTCCATTTACAAAGCCATAAATAAAATGGATATCCGCTATTTCTTGATTAGAAAACAAAAATGGCATTTTAAAAGATCACTTTTGCAATAAAATTTAACAAAATAGAATATGTAAATAAATTACATTCTTTCTTATGCACAAGTCGTATTTAAAATAAAACGTGAGATTTGACATAATTTGATTCTTTTTTTTTATTGTTCTTTAGATGTTCTTTACTTACCATTTGGAAGCTGTTCATGGATTACAGCTAATTTATCTCAAAAACTATGCATTTTTCGAAAAAAAAGCAGAAGACAAAAAAGTTCCTAAATCAAATGGACAATCTAAATTTTTGTTTAAGGGTTAGTGGCGTCGCATGAAAAAGTTAGAGGGGGGTTAAAGGTGTACCACTTCAGAAAATGCAGTACCCTGTAGATGTTGATAAACGTTAAACTACTCTTAATATTGAGTTTAAGGAGTGTAATATGTGTACTAAATTTGGATTTATTATTTTAAATAGTTTTGAAGATAAATTAAAAGAACTGAGAAATAAATTAAAACTTTGAAACCCTGTATTTCCAAAACCAAGCTTTTGGCAACCTATGTTTATATGAACTTTTTGTCTTAATTTTGAAAGCTCTATCAACTATTAAAGTCCTGCTACAAAAACTGGAACACCCTGTATATATTAGGTTAGTACGCTTTAAGCTTGAGTATGGTGCGCTTATTTGGTGCCCAATATACAACAACCACATAAACATCGTTGAATCCGTTCAGGGTAGGTTTTTAAAATACTTATATTACAAAATAACTGGTGTATATCCACAGCAAGGAGCAGATTTAACATCATTAATGACAAAATTTGACCTACATTCACTCTCTACGCGTAGAGTTATTATCTCTGTTACTTTTTTATATAAGTTACTGCATAATAAGGTTGATTGTAATACATTGCTATCATAAATTAAATTTCTTGAACCAAATATTACGCGACAAACAATAACTCTAGAGCAAACACAAATGTACTATGTACGTCTCCTGTTTGAATATTCAGTTGGTTGTACTGTTGGACAATAAAGATTATTACTATTATTATAAAAAATGGTCGAGAGTCATGCAGAATAAGTTGGTGCTAGAAATATCTGTTATCACTAAAGCTAAAAATTTGTTTGAACAACAAAAATGCAATGAACTAGCTACATCTCCTTCGGGCGTTCGTATTTTGGTCTTTAGCTAAAGCTATCAGTAAAAACTTTAGTGCATCGCCATTTCCCCCCATGACGTCCTTTGACGGATCTGTAGTTGCTGATTCTGTAGACATAGCCAACGTTTTTGTGGGTTTAGTAACCTCAAACTCGTGTCTTAATGATTCTGGAAAAGATATTCCCCTAGTCACCTCTTCCTCATACACTATGAAACCAATTAATTGTCGGTACAGGCTCCTACTATCGATCATCACTATGTTTGATCTTAATAAAGCCATTGGCTCAGACGTCATTCCAGATATTGTCTAATGTTCCCCCGAACTATTACCAACCTTATCTAAGCTGTATTCGATCTCTATGTCTTTTAGGGAAGTTCCCTCATCATGGAACTTAGCAAATGTTAAATCTATTACCAAAAAAGCCGATAGACTGATCCTTCCAGCTACCGATAATAGGGTACTTGACAATTTTTAAAAAATTGTTTTAAAATAATAATGTTGTAAATTAAATATGGAAACAAAAAAAAATTTTTATGGTGTACTTATTGTGAACTCGACATTTTTATAATTTTGTTAAAATTTTTGCGCTAAAAGGGGTCGACTTCTTCATAAACAAACTGACCTCTTTCCGTGCCTCCTCGATAAATCTTATTTGAACAAAAGAATGCCTTTACCAGTTCATAAAGTATGTACAGTGCCTTTTTTTACAAATACAATAATTAAAACTACCGAAATAAATAGTATATTATTTTATACAGAGCTAAAGTGGTACTTTTTTTGTCGAATCTCTGTTTGTCAGCCGAGCATAAACGAGGCTGGCAATTAGAGATGAGACAAAAGAAGTCACCTTATCTCCACATAAAATATGCTATGTTTTCTTCAAACCAAACCTAAGCCCAGTTATTTTTAAGACAAATTGTTCGCGAAACGTGGGTCCACCATTAACTTGGATTTGTATAGGTTGATTTGCAAAATGTTAGACGTGGATTCCACAAAATAAAACACTAGTGTGAATTAAAAAAATTGACATTAGCAGAAACTGGAAGCTTTTTCGAAATTTGTCACTTTACAGTCGTTGGTGAGCGGCGCTAAAGTTTTTTAGCGCGCTCGAGAATGACCACAAAAAACTGACTATTTAGTATTTTGTATTGCTTCACTAAATGTCGGTTACTGGCGTTTGAGGAAAAAATTGTTTATTCGTGTCCCACATACGTTGGAGTTACTATACTCTTTTTTCCATTTTTGGATAAATGTCACGCAAAAAAAATAATATGTGTGTTAAGATGTACCGTCAAAAGATAACCTTCGTAGACGAGTCAAGTGTACTTTTGATAGCAGATGTTTGTAGCGGTATGACGTCACTAACATCATGGCATCATTTGGATCACAATTTAAAAAAACTTAAACTTAAAATATTAGTTTTTAAAATCATTTCACTTAAATTTAATTAGTTTTCCAGGTTCTAAGAAACATAAGCTACATTTCACAATGCATTTCATAATCACTAATTATATCTCTCAAGTATCCTATTACCATCACTTTCATTTTGTCTAAAATTATGGAAAAAGCCATAAATCAGCAACCCCTCTCTTTCCGTGAAACTATCAAACTCCTTAGTGACCACCAATATGATTTTAGGCAGAATCGTCCAACAGATGATCTTTCATATTAGACCCAAGTTTGGAACAATACATTAGAACAATCAGATGAAACAGTTGTAGTCGCTTTAAATATATGAAAAGCATTTATTATATGTGTTTACTTGCCAAACTCACCTCTCTTGGGTTAAATGATATGTTCATCAATTGGGTCTCTAGTTACCATGACAACAGACGAATACACGTCGTGCCACATAGATCAATTATAGCGCCTAAACTTTCTATGCTATACATAAATGGTCTTATTTGTTCAACGACTAATCCGGTCCGTGGCTTTGCTGACCGCAGCACTCTTCATTGTAGTTTATCGCAGTTTACCCATAATGTTAAACCACCTTGTATCTCAAACCTAAACCCTATATCTGAAATGGTAATTCCAATCAATAAAGACATTCAACGTATCCTTCAATGGAGAAGTAATATTCTAGTTAATTTTAGTACTAGTAAACCTTGCCTTGTGTCCGTCACAAAAAATGTAGATCATTTCCTGTTGTAAGCATGAATGGCTCAGATCTCAAGTTTTCAGACTTCATTACAATGTATGGTATACTCGAATCTACCATGGGTGGATCATCTTCTGCCAGTTACTGAAGCAGCTGCTCGTAAAATAGGCTTTTTGTACCGATCTCAGCAGTATTTTAGCTGCCATGAACTCTTTCTGCTGTATAAGGCGCAAATCCGAACAATTCTCACCTCTGGGTGGGTGCTCTTCAATACGCTCTTGATATCGTTGACCATATTCAATAAGGAGCGATTGGGCTTATAAATCACTCGTCCTTAATTTCTGATATAGAGTCCCTTGAACAGAGAAGAATTGTTTCAGTTCTTTCCTTGTATTATCGGTATTACAATGGCTATTGCGTTGCTAAATTACATTCTTTGATACCATCTCAGGCCACCTTTGTCAAAAATACTTGCTAATTCACATCATCAATATGTAGTACAGTTGATCGGCCTATTTCCACAGTTTTTGCTTCTTAAGCGCTACGTTTCGAAAGCGGGCTATGCTTCCGTGATCAGGCTTAGTCTTGGGAAGGACTGTTTTCGCTGTTTATATATATATATATATATATATATATATATATATTAAACTTTGTCGTAGTTGCGTAGGTGTTTAATCTCTTCGCGCATTATTGGAGTCCATATGGGTTTCATTTCCACACTAGTTTGGCTATATATATATATATATATATATATATATATATATATATATATATATATATATATATATATATATATATATATATATATATATATGTATATATATTGGATTACTCAATGGCTCAGCGGTAAAGGTGTCGGACTAGTAACTGAAAGGTACCTAGTTCGAATCTGAGAGTAGTTAAGTGCTTGGAAAAAAAATATGAATTCGAATCATGTGCGAAAACAGTCCTTCGCAGGGCTAAGCCTGATGACGGAAGCAGAGTCCGCTTACAAAACGTCGCGCTTAAAAACCAAAAACTGTGAAAATATGCCGACCAACTCAACTAATATGAAACGACAGTTACAAAACACTTATAATACATGTAGTACAGATCTATACTTGTCGTCACAAACGGGCGCAATCAACATTCTTCTACACGACTTCTACACTCTGGAATCACCTCCCTAGTTTTCATCTCTTCGCAACTTAATATACCTCTATCCATTCTCCTTAATGTTCCTGAGTGCTTTAGCACAGTAGGCCAAACTTAGTTTGTTCACGACCATAATTATTAAAAAAAATTTAACCGTGTATTATCATTTTCATAGATCATATACGAAAATCTATGTCAATGTCGCTAATGAGCAAAATCCAATCAGTGTGGGGCTTTTTTATTGGCTTGGAAAACTAAAAAATGCATTCCTTCAAATTTTAAAAACAAGCTAATACTTTTTGTATAATTTCAAAATAAAAAAAATTATACCCAATGGAGCAAAATTTTGCATTTTTAATTTATAAATCGATTTTTTTATGATCGATAAGTAAAATCAAGTGTCAAAATTAAAAATTCAAAATGGCGGATCACAAATGGAGGATTATCATGTTTAAAAACCGATGTGACTCAAATTCAGGTAGTGTGTGCTTTTAAGTTGCTTATTAAGTTTTTGGTCAAAATTTGTTTACATATGTGGGAAAGCATTATGGCAGATAGTTTGGCAGCGTTTTTTTTTAATGGTTTCATACTATAATTGTCCCGGACAAAGCTAATTACAACCAATCCCATTACATCTTGCTAAAGCCTTGGCGTCCTTCCCACTTCTTATGTGTAAAGCCGAGCGAATGTATGTACCACTGCTATACAATAAAAAGGGGAATAAATAAATCTCAGCATTTACACAAACATACTCGAAGGCCGAATATCAAGTACCTCGTTGCTTGCCATTTGTTTTCCGAAACAAAATATTATAAATAGTATCTTTTAACTTTTTTCGTCGTATACACAAATATTTCAAAGGACTGTTTGGCGATATTCAGGCGCACTCCGAACGAGTTTTTGCGTCGTTTCGTTACCCTGGACGAAACATGGATCGATCTCAACACACCAGAGACTAAGGAACAGTCAAGGCAGTGGGTTTCTCCGGGTGAACCTGCACTAAAGAAGGCCAATGTGGGTCGGTTGGATAACAAGGTCATGGACAGTTTTTTGGATGCATGCGGTGTCATTCACATAGATTACCTTGAAAAGCGCAAAACGATCACCGGCGAATATTATTCAGAACTCTTGGACAGATTCGGTATTGATTTGAGACAGAAAAGACCGCATTTGGCGAAGAAAAAGGTGATGTTCCATCAAGACAATGCACGCGTGCATCCCATTCAGAATATTCTCCAGATTTAGCCCCCTGCGATTTCCTGTTTCCAAATCTGAAGAAATGGCTGGGTGGTAAGGAATTTGGGTCCAATGAAGAGATCATCACTAAAACAAACGTCTGTTTTGAAGGCCTCGAGAAAACCTATTATTTGGAAGAAATAAAAAAAATTGGAAAAACGCTGGACTAAATGTATAGAGCTAAAAAGAGACTATGTTGATAAATAAAATGCTTATTTGGCGAAAAGAATATCTTCTATTGACATTGACATTGACTTATCAAACTTCCCTCGTACGTTAAATACGGTATTCGCCAAAATAAATAGTACCGAAATATGAAGGGCCATGGAATGGCTTGCGTTACGTCTGTTCGTTGTTTGGCTTGTTTGTCATTAACTGTCATAATAATATTACGCTCGTGCTAAAATCGTTCTGAAAATGGTTCTGACAACTAAGGAAAAGGTATTTATAATAGAACATTATTTCCGTACGTATGTGGACGGGACAATGGCCCAAGTTTGAAACAAGTTCTTGAAAAATAGTGGGAGCAATTCAATAAAGCTGCACCTATTAAAAGCAATTATTGAGAAATTTCGTCATACTGGTAGTGTGTTCTGTCAGCGCACGGGTTTTTTAGGTCGTCGAAGAACATTTTGTACCAACAACAATGAAGAACGGGTTCTTTGCCAGGTTTTGCAGTCTCCAGAAAGAAGCCTTCGACGAACTGCACATAAGTTAGACATCAGTGTAACATCCACATAGAATGTTCAAAGGCATTGGTTGTTATCCATATCCTATTCAAACTGGACAATCTAAACGCTGTGGACAAACGTTCAAGAAAAATTTATTGTGGACGCGTGTTAATCCTAGTATACGAAGATACGGATTTCTTGAAAAATGTACGGTTTTCAAACGGAAGTCATGTTCACCTAAATGTCTATATCAATAGATAAACAACTCGGTTTCTTGGATTTGAACGCTCTGACTTCGTTGTAGAAACACCACTTCACAATGCTCAAGTTGTGATTTGGTGTACTGTATCGGGGGCACGGTATAATAGGTCCTTATTTTGTTGAGGATGTGAATCAACACACAGTTACTGTTAATGAAGGGCGTTACAGGCAGAAAATCATCATACCTTTTGTGAGAGATTTAAGAAATTTTTGTCGCGCACGAAATTTACAGTTGAACAGACAATAGCTTCAACAGGATGGCGCTACAATCCATACAGCCAGATGCTCATTAGAACTTCTCTACAAGCATTACTCGAGGAACGGACTTCGATTGCCTTTCACGTACACGTGTCCTTACGCCACCTGATTCATGCATTCGTGGTATAATGAAAGAGCCAGAATTCCGATCTGATGATGAACCAATGGATATTGCCGAGCTACGCCAAACAATAAAAACTTACTTCCAACAAATTGGTCAACCACTATTTATGAATATGTTCAATTATGTGCATAATCGATATACAGCTTGTTTACGCCGTAATTGTGCTAGTTTTGTACATGTAAATTACAAAATTCAAAAAATGAATAATAGTGTTTTTGGTACTGTTTAGTTTGGCGAATACTGCATAAAAGTATCTATTGGCCAAATGATCAAGTGATCGGACTGGTAATGCAAGGAAGCGGAGTTCTAACCACGACATGGGAATTTTTATTTTTTTGTTAAAATTGTTTTTAAATTTTGTTTTAATATGCATTTACACTATAAAATGGTGTACTTATTCAATATTTGGTGCAAGCGTTAAACATTAGAATCTATTTAGAAATGTCATTTGATTTTTCGGTGGATATTAGCCTTCATTAATATTTGAAAGTCCATCTAAGAACACTTAAAATATGTATCAAACAAAAAGTAAAAATCCTTAAGAAACATTGTAATTATTGTTTTAGAATCGAATTAAAGTATTGAAGGACATGTATAACATCAAATCAAAGAAGTTCAGTTTCTTTTTGCATTTTTTATTATGTAATTATATGAATCCGCTGGATCTACTTTTATGGAATAAGTATGTATAGAGGAATGTTGAGTGGAGACACTCCAGATTCTTTTCCATTTGCGTAGAAAATGGTTAATTATTAATAAGCCCAAAGGAATCATAATCTTGATATAAAATGTGTTGTGTCATAGGACTATGTAAAAATACCAAGTTTTAACAATATCGCATATGCCGTTGTAAATTTATAACGAAATACACATAGTGTCCTAAAAGACGTTGCACTAAGGTCAGTTTAGTTAAATCGTCTAACTCTGATGTGAGGTACATGTGGTAGGATTAAAAGTGTTTTTTTCAATTACCAGACAGATTTAAATTGAGCAATAATCATGACCTCAACTTTTAACAGTTTTTTGAAATGAAAATTTCGATAAACCATTAAGGGTTGTCGATTCTTAACTTTAGTAGAATTTTTTTAGTAAATAAATTTCTGAGTCTATATTTTATATATAATAGCTATGTTTAGGACAAGGGGAAGTGTATCATTTAATCACGAGTTTGGAAGTTGGCGTCCGAGCAGCGCAGTGCGAGGGCTCTAACCAGGCGAGTAAATATGAGTACTTTACTCATGTGTTCTAAATATGTTTTTTTCCATTTTCGAAATAAAAGAAAAATTATAAAGTGTACTAAATATGTATTATTTCCAGATATGGAACATAGAAAGTTAACTATTGCTTATAATAGATATTTATTGTGTCACTGGATACTCCTTTACAATTAATACCGCTATATCTAAGAAAATATTCCTAGAGGGATTAGTGGCCGTTACCGGTAGGTCAAAAGTTTCTGGTGGCATTTGAACAGTGTAGCCTTTCGAAGAACTTGGGACTCTTACTGTTTCATTATTAAAGTTACTGCTTGATAAACCCAAAATTTTCTCCGTAATACATAATTTATTTCTCAACGCTTTAAACTCAATAAATTCTCACCATTGTTAGCTAATATGCTGGCTGAAGTCCGTCCGAAGCTGTGAACAATATATAGATGACTATCAGCTAATTGGAGAAAATCGGCAATTTGTTTCGGTATTTTGGAGTACATGTTTAGGCCTACTGGTTGAATTGTCAATTGTTTGCTCTGTAGGTTAAAAATAAGCGATGATTAGGTATAGTTTTTTTAAATTAATTGAAGATACTGTGTTTGAACAATTATTTTACAACTTAACTTTACATAGTAACCAGCGAAAAGAGACAAAAAACAAAAACGGAATGCCAAGTGTAGCATCCAACAACAAAAAAAAGCTAAAAAAGAGACGATATAAAATGAACACTGACGAAGATTGTGTGATAAATAAATGATCATAATTTTTAATGTGTTGCCTAACCAATAGGAGAAATAATACTTAGTTTTAAACATAACCGCCCGCCTTGAAAGCCAGTGCTTTCAAGAACATATTAAACATAACACAATATAGATCACTGCACAAAGTACACACGGACCGCTGCCACTGTTAGCAATATCATCCTTGCTATAAGCTTGCTTATATACTATCTGTTGGAAGTGGGTAGATTTTTTGAAAAGGATCGGCGAATGACTCCCATTGTAGTCTTGATGTCTGCAATACAAACCACGCCATCTTGGCCTGGATATGTGGCAATGATGCGACCTGGTTTCCATTTTGTAGGTGGAGCCTGAGTATCCTTGATTAAGATCATGTCGTTTGTCTTTAAGTTTTCGCAATTTCTTTTCCATTTGGTGCATTGCTTCAAGTGATGTACGTACTCTTAACTCCATCGCTTCCAAAAATTCTGCTGAAGCCTTTGAATGATCTGAAATCTCGATAACCTTGTCAATGGTAGTGTTGTCAAATCTGGATCTGGTACTGTCGTTAACTGTCGACCAATTGAAAAATGACCGGATGTTAAAGGATCAAGGTTTTCGGGTTCTGAGGAGAGAGGAGTCAAAACAAGGGCATTTAATACTGCTTCAGTTTGTGTTAAGACTGAATAATGAACCGTTAATTTCGGAGGGACTGAGCGGATTTGTGCGACGTTCGGAACGTGGTTGTCAGCAGTTCTGTCTGAATCGAATGCAATAAGGAATTGCCCTTTTAGTTGAGTTAAACTTGAGAAGTTACCGAAGGGAAATAAACCCACTATTTTTGTGAAGAGGCATTGCAAGCGCTTCAATTCGGGTAGTTGGATTGATGCTTGTTCAGCAATACCATCCTGTGGCCATGAAGCCTTTTCGATTAACCAATCTGGTCCGTGGAACCAAGGTGTGGAACCTTTCTGTTCCACGGAAGTCACACCTCGAGAAACAAGATCTGACAGGTTTGATTTAGCCGGAAACTCTTGTATTTCGGACACTCTATTGGCCACGAATGGCTTTAGTTGGTTAGGTTGCAGTTTTATCCAGCCCAGGACTATTGTTGAGTCAGACCACAACGTTATACTTTGAAAATTAAGAGCAAGCGCCTGGGTTGCCTGCTTAATAGGTCTAACAAGGGTGAACGCACTTCAAAGTTCCAATTTAAGAATAGTAATTTGCTTAGTGGAGCTACTTTAACTTTATAACAAAGTAAGGTGGAAGGAAAACCACTTCCTTAACTCCCACTAAGAATATACACGCACCATCCATACGCCTTTATGTATACATCGCAGAATGCACTAAGTTCAACAATATCCGTATTTCTGGACGCCACCATTCTAGGAAATGTTATTTCATTTATTAATTGCAATGTATATCGAAAGTTTAAGGGTATTATATCATCCCACGAAACCTTTTCCAACCACAAAGACTGCAACATGACCTTGGCGTTTATGTTGCAAGGAGAGAATAATCCCAAAGGATCGAAAATTTGGGAGATATCAGAAAGGATGTTGCGTAGCGTGAGCTTATCGCCATAGAAATTATGTATTGGGAATTTCAATTGGTCATTCCTACTGGACCGCAATAAACCCAAGGTTTTTGTATTTTCTGTCAAGTTCAATGCTGTGGGTTGCACGTGAGCTAAGTCAAGACTGCTAAGAAGCCTAGAGTCATTACAACCCTACTTTTTAAGCTTGAAACCAACAGCATCTAAACTTTGAAACAAGGTATTGCAAAGATACTTGGCCTCAGCTAACGGGCTAGCCACACTTAGGAGATCGTCAATACAAAAATCGTTTTGAATTGCAAAAGCAAAAGCTAGCTAAAGTGCCATACGTAACGGCTTTTAGCTGGAATACGCAGAGGTTCCTCTGGGTCGAAGCGCCAGAGGATTCGTTGACTAATTATCGACAGTTAAAGAGTAAGGAGGCATGACACTTGAAATGCACAGACAAGATATGTTAAATTGGTAGTCTGTGACTGAAGATTTCATAGTGACTCTGGATCGAGCGCTTATATCAACAGCAGAGTTTGTTATTCCTTGAATCTGCACGCTGATTGGCGAAATATGTAAAGCAAGGAATTTACAAAAATCTGAAGTAATAAATGGGGACATGCTTCCTTTATCTAACAGGGCTTTACCGTGACGGACTTACCATTCGAACCTGTAATTTGTACGAGATCTGTAGGGAGCAAACCTTGGTATCATGAAAATTGAAAGTGGAAAAGGCGGTGTTGACTTGAGAAAGAGAGTCTGAGGAAATAAAAGTACTATCTGAGGATAAGTGACGCTTGCTATCCATGAAATGCAATAAGGAGTGATGACGAGATTTGCATTTGCTACAATTGACCCATGATCTACAATCCTTCACGGAATGACCCTTAGATAGGCAGTTGAAACAAAGTCTAAGTTCCTTTATCTTAGCGCATCTATCTTGGGGCGTGAGCCCCTTGAAATTTTCACACGAATACAGCATGTGAGCACCATTACAATGAGGGCAGTCGATTTGGTCAGAAACAAATGATTTTGTGGTCTCCCTCTCCGAGCGATGGTTGTTTTGTTTCTGTTCAACGGTTTCAAGCATAGCGGCACATTTTTTGAGAATTTTTATTAGGTTATCATTAGAAGGCACGTTATTAGAGGTGCTTCGTTTTTGTGTGACGTACTTTTGCAATCAATACATTTCCTTTATCCTCAATATCACCAATAGTTAATTTGCGGAGCTCGTCGCACCTAAGAGCGCCAAGAAAGCCAAAAATTGGAACAACTTTGAAGTAAATAAAGAAAAAATGGAAAAACTATTTTTCAAATTTATAATTGTTACTTTAAGGCTCTCTAACGCCCAAACTAAAAAAGTTTGGACTAAGGTAAGTTTTGTTAAATCGGATTGCTTTAGTCTAAGGAAGATGTGATAGGATTTTCTAGACTTTTCGGGGATACTCTGTGTGTAGCAAATTATACATCGACATAATCTAAAAAGCTACTTTATTTGAATTCTACATACACATGAGCACTAATAATGTTACAAGTTTTTCAGGTTTCGTATAATAAAATATTAACCACAGTTTTATTTTTTTGTTAATTTTTCTCAATTTAACCAACACTGTAAATCTGAAGATAACTCAGATTCCAATGGTGAAACTTCAAACAAATTTTATTATATATTTTATAGCAAAAGTTACCTTAACCCGTATTGCGTATTTTATTACATTCCACTAAAATTTTATACTAATACAGATATTCTAAAATAGAATATTTTGGGGTTTGTTTGAAAACATTGTATGACTGGGTTTCTAAACTTAATTATCAGCATGCTATAGAATATAAAGGATAAAGATAAATTGCTATTAATCATTATTTCGTAACAATCAATCTATTAAAAGTCGCAGATTATATTACCTTTACCTTAGACTGGTTATTTATCTGCTTAATAAATCTAAAATAAATTATAAAAATAATATCCATCATACTTAATTCGGATAATATATTAGCACTACATCACAATTGCATGTGTGTATATTTTACACAATTGCCCGTCATCTTTAATAGTAAATAATTAATGACTTAAAGAGTTTAAATATGACCCTTTGCTCGATGCGGCATTAAAGAATTAGTGCATTATGTTATATGGAGCAAAAGTGAAACTTACACTTTAACTATGATTTTTCAAAGCTTTGCAAGCGATTGACTGATAACTTACTTTTTATTAAATAAAGAAGAAACTTATTCTGATTGTGCTTTGTAGCTTCAGAGGCAGATGCCACTACAGTAGTAAATAGAGTATTAATTAAGCGACTGCAAAAGCAGAAAATGTCACTTTGGCGCTGTCATATGTCGGAAAAGAAAAAATTTCGTGAAATTGAAAGACTGGAATTGATAATTTGCACACATTGGAAGTTTAGTATTCACCTCCGTTTAGTCAGTAGGGAGTGAGTTTCACAGTGGATGGGATTCTCAATGGAGGAGACATTTCAAGACCCATAACACACGCAAACACGGACGAATGATTCTGTAATGGCGTCTGTAGCTTGCCAATAGGTAGCGGTACATAGCATGCATGCGTCAAATATCGACCGAAACGCTACAGCGGAGGATTTCAAAACGGTAGTTACATTAAAAATGGTATAATACGTTCACCAGGATATTTAGGTATTGTTTGTCGTCAAGTGGGGTTTGGTCAGTTACGACTATTGTACGCAGTGTCACTGTATGTAGAAGTTGTATAATATTTTATTGGAAATGTACGTATATTCAGTACTGAAGTTTGGGAAGCATTGATTTAGTCTTGTTGGCGTGGTTTATTGGACGCTATTTGAGTTTTTTTTTTTGAAATTGAAAGTATTCGTATTCAGTTTTATGATCATTATTCTATTTCATAAAGACAATGAAGTATTAAATTGCGAATACGTTTTTCGCACATTATACGTATAGTTGTTTACGTTTAATCCTTGTAGGAGAAATAAGTAAAGAAAGTAGATCTTACTATGACAAATATAGGATAATACTATTTTAGGTAATAATTTATTTACGGTTTAGTTTTGAGTGGAAACTATGTCATCAGAAAGTGTTTGTAATTGAGATTGTTACGGGCGAAAATAGCTGCGGGGACAGATAGTGGGGGCGGTAGCTCAGCGCTAAAAGGAGTGAAAGTGTTATCAATTTTGTAAATAGGATCTTTAGAAACACATAAGGCACACTAGGGGAAAGTCATAAATTAAAGGAGTGCCAGTTTGTTTATAATTGACAATATGTTCTAAACACATAAATACAAGTATTCCACGGCAAAGTTCAGAACAAAGAAGAAACTTGCTTACCTTACGTCGCATAAACCATACGAAACGGTAAAATTAAAGTCTTGGTCGGGCGCTTCCTGTAATGCTCAAAATACTTGCACTTAATCAAATGAAAATGACGTGCTAACAGACCGACTGACTCCTTCTTAGGCAATATCCAATGCTTTCTATTTAAAACGAAGAGTCAAAATGCATTTATAAGTAACTTCTAATGTTTAACGCTTGTACAACGTTTCCAATAGGTACGCGATTTTAAAATTTAATTCATTTTAAAATAAAATTTAAAAACAATTTTAACAAAAAAAAGTAATTTCTGCGATGGGGATATAACCAGTCCGATAATTTGGCCGGTAGACTAATAGCTGTATTTATGTTTACGGTTAGCATATTATTAAATTGTTACAGATTTTTAATTTTTACCATTTTTGTCCATTTTGTTAGCTTGATATTTAAGCTGAAACTATATATATATATATATATATATATATATATATATATATATATATATATATATATACAGGGTGAGTCAGTTTTTTGTAGACAAACTTTAACAGGAAATAGAACACAGGTTTCTAAAAAGAAAAGTTCCTATAAACATATGTCGTAGAAGGCTTCGTTTCCGAGATGCAGGGTGTTGAATATAATTTTTTTTTCTCAAATTTTCATTATAACTCATAAACGAATGCTTAGATTTTTTCATGTTGGGGGGATAATGTCTATTAATTAAGGGGCATAAAACAAGCGATAAGAATGTTAACAAACTTGCACAGTGGCGGAGTGGAGGGGGTGCTCAACCCCTTTCATAAACAGAACTTCTACGCCAATTTTTTAAAAAACTGTTATTTTCATTATCTACATACAGTTTAACAAAAATAATGTACCTTCTTCTGTTTCGAAATTCCTGTGCGTTGCCGAGTTATTTCGATTTTTAGTGTTTGATGTGGTACTAAGTTAAGTAATGTGCTTTATGTGAATAATTGAATATAAAGTTTTTAATAAAAAAAAATATAATAAAACATTTAGAGCCATTTTAGTACCTAACGATCGTTTCTTTAAAATTTCAAATACATTTTCATTTATAAATAGGTAGATTATCGGTTTTTTTTAGTATCCATTGTTATTATCCACGTATAAAAAGAAATGCATAATTATTATTGTTATGCGGTCAATACTTTCTGTATAATTATGCAGGTATCAATTTCGCCATAAACATGTATGTAGTTTTTAAGTGAGATTCTAATAAGTTATAGACCGCTGCTCACTTGCTCTCTTTAAAGAGCCGCCACTGTATCAAGCCATACTCAAATACAAGACTTTTGTAAATTGAAATCTGTTTAGTCCACTAATTTTAACAATCCTTATTTATTATTGTAACAATACTTAATTAATAACTTTGTTCAAAATGTAAACCGTTCTTTTCAATACACATTTCACAGCGACGTACAATAGAACGTATTAAGTTAATTAAATGATGCACACTTATTTGATTGCAAGCATCTCTGATGCGATTGTGAAGTTCTTCAAGTGTATTAACCGAAGTGGTATACACTTTTTCCTTCATGAATCCCCATACAAAAAAGTCAAGTGGCGTTAAATCGGGGGATCTAGGAGGCCACGCCACTGGACTTCCACGACCTATCTACCTCCATGGGTAGTTATTGTTTAGCCAATTTCTTACATTTCTGCCATAATGGGCCGGACATCCATCAAGCTGAAACCAAGAATGTCCTCTTAAATTCAAAGGAATGTCTTCCCACATATTAACATGTTCTTAGTACCAGGTCAAACACTAAAAATCAAAATAACTCGGAAACGCACAGGAATTTCGAAACAGAAGAAGGTACATTATTTTTGTTAAACTGTATGTAGATAATGAAAATAACAGTTTTTTTTAAAAAATAGTCATTGGCGTAGAAGTTCTGTTTATGAAAGGGGTTGAGCACCCCCTCCACTCCGTGGAGTATATATATATATATATATATATATATATATATATATATATATATATATATATATATATATATATATATGTGTGTGTGTGTGTATGTGTGTGTGTGTATACGTATATACGTTTTCCAAAATTTATATTAATTTTGCAGCATCGCAGATGACAATCTTGGTTGTCTTAATTTATATAAAAATAATTTTTTATTTAAATACGTATTCTAGAGCCTCGATCAGGTTGAAATTTCATATATTACAGTTTTTTAGTATCTTCCATGCGTGTGAGAAGTTTGCCTTTATTAGCTCTATCTAAAGTACTAGTTTACTTGAAAAAATTTGAAAACTGTGTAGGTTAACAGGTACTTCCGGTGGTCCTATATGTCCCAAAAGTTGATAAAATGATACGGATCTACGATTTTGCCATAATAGCAGCATCACTCCAGCTCAAACTGTCTGACCGCTATCGTGTTTACACACAGACTCACACACATGCAGACGGCATGCCAAAATGAATTCAGAGACCCTAAAAACGTGAAGATCCGTCGAAATCTCGAGGTTGAATTTTTTCAGTGTTACAACACCCTTCCCTTTACTATACTACGTATAGTATACGGGGTTTCAAAACGTGAAAGTCCGTCTTAAGTCTCGAGGTCGAATTTTCTCATGATCGCATTACCTTCCCTTTACTATACTTCGGATAGTATACGGGAATGTAAAAATCTACCACACTAAAACAGCAACATGGACATTTCCAAGCAAAAAACAGGTCTAATACGAAACCCTATTACTCAAATGAATGTTCTATAACTTCCCCAATAACAACTCAATCCATGAATGAACTGGTAAGTTCTAAGGTACGCAGAAATATTTATCAGCGACCAAACCTTTTGCTATCAAACACGATAACACAAATAAATTTAAATCCACTCATATTATGCTTCTTGTGGAATCTATTTGCTTTTATCTAAACTGGGATAACAAACTTTAAAATAAAAATTACGGTAACTATCTACATATGGCATTCAAATATACTATTCAAAAACTACGAAAATTTCGTCCACACCTGACAAGATTACAATAGGAAATCGTGTGAATGCCGATTGAGGATGATGTAAATACGCGACACTTAATTAAAAGTAGACGACTGTGGTTTTTTTAGTGTGTTAAGTTATATTTGATTTTCCAAAGCATAGCGACAACGAAAACAGATCAGGTTATAATTTTTTTCGTGATAGCTTAATGTTGTAAATGGGTGCCGTTGACGTATTTTTTAAATCGTGCACACGAAAATTGTTTTCAGTTTTATCGCGCGTACGGTTTGAAGGAATCGTAGCTTTGTGATTGTTGTTTCGTGAAGTTTAAAATAGCGAAGTCTGGAAGAGCAGCGAGTTAAGTAGTTCGTGCGTCAGGCAATATCTGGTGGTAGCGCGGCTCGTTAAGTAAAATTTCTTTTATGTGCCTATATGTCCGAATAACGTGCAGAGTGATGAAGTTTGGAGGGATTGTCATCCCGTTTCGCGAAGTACATTTTGACGAGGAGCTCGCAGAACACACCTTATTTTAGTAATTTTGCTTTCCCGGTGTGCTAGTATCACCCAGGGGAAAATAATGGTGAACGGCTTTAGTAGTTATTTGGGGCCTGTTCTCGACCAATTCAAGGTCACTCGCCCTCTGGTGGTGAGAAGTGTAAGCTTTTGGATCTCTTCAAAATCAAGCTTTTGGTGGGATATTTAAATCTTTGCACCTCGCTAAAATAGAAATTGCAATGTCACCATCCCATGGTATTATAAGGTCACTCTGTGGTCAAACATTTTGGTGGGAAATTTGTATGTCAAGGTCAAAAGCTAAAAATAGAAATTGCAATGTCATCATCATATTACAATTCTTAGAAGTCTAAAAATAGAGCGGTCAAGGTCATAGATTAATGACCTGTAGGGGTATCGTATGACATTTCTTAGAAGAATAAAAATAGAATAAGTTCATGGAAAGAAGAAGACATTTTTGGCTAGGTTAGCGGTTTTGAAGGATACGGATTTATAATAAAAGGCTTCCTTGGGTGCGCACGATTAAGTATTAGCATAAATGACGAAAATGGTAGTATTTAAGATAAGAAGCGCAAGAAAGGAACAAGTATTAACTATTGTTGAGCGAAAGAAGAGGTTGGAGGTGTTGATACGAGAAATTAAAGATTTAAAAGTAGATGTAGGGGTGTATGAAATAAATAGAAGAATGAGGCAGCTTCAAGTTTGAAAATAAGAAAAACATTTAAACATATTTGGTATTAATATGTTGTAGTGTTTAAATGAGTTATTGTATTTATATGTAATAAATAATAAAAATTGTGACGTTAGGAAAAGCTTTTAATTTTAAAATGCACAAGCTACCCCTACTAGGTGATAAAAATATAGTTTAAGCAGATTTTTCCAAGTCCAGCCTTTTCAAACAAAAAACATCAATTTTTCTCAAAAACGAGCCAAAATTTGCCAAAAATAAATTTAAAAAAACCCCAACACTTCGCGTTGACTTTTAAACGTATCTAACACATATATCAAATTGGGACAGCTACCTCTAATGTAAAAGCTACCTCTAATAGGTGAATATATTTTTAAGCAGATAAGAAGGACATAATAATAAAGTTTTAACCCTGAAATGTTATGCATCTAACAATACCCCCGTGATATTTTGCATAAATTTGTATTCACATTTTAAAAGTGTACAAAACTAATAAATTTTTAAGATAAATACTGATAAAATCCTTTATTTAGTCCTGAAATATTTGTAATATGTTGTCTATCTAAAAATTCTAACTTTTTTTTTATTAAAGAAAGCCTTCCTTAACTGTGAAATATTACAGATCACTATTCGATATAAAACGTACATTTTTAATATTTTCCAAATTAGTTGAGTATCAATAAGAAATGTGATGCAATATAATAAATATTTAATATATTTTTAAAGCATTATTTTGTAATATGTTTTTTTCTAAAAAATATTCTAACGATTTTTTTTATGAAATAAAGTAATACTAACTCTCACAATGTATCTTTGGACATTTTACATTTATATATGCAATTACAACCCATTTTAAATGGATTGTACTCGTAATGAGTAAAAAGCTTGTAATTGCAAAATGCATTGCCCATATAGTATTATCAGTTTGATTTTTGTAATATTATATTTAACTTCAAATACAAGTATTGTTCTAGAATGGAATGTATAATTGCAATTATTGTTGTGTAAACGATAGACGTGTACTTGAATTATAAAAGTGATGTATGTTTGAAGGTGTGTGATGTAAGTAAAGATATATGCGCATATCTATGGAAAGAGATAAAAGACGACCCGATGGGGACGTCCGCTTTCTTAGGATGCAGGAGGGGATGTGGGGGAGGGTGAAAATAAAGACTACAAAAGATGCGCTCCTGAAAATTTAAAATTTGCACCTAATTCTCAGAAAAAAAAATTTGTTCAACGCAGTTGTGTTTTATAAGTGGCAATTTATCAATTTCATGTATAAATTTATCAAAATATGAAAAAATGACTCCTAAATTAACCAATTCCATTTTGAAACAACAAAGAGCACTTAAAACACAACTTTTTATACTTACGTAAGCTCAGAAAAAACACATGCATGTAATTTATCCATTTCATGTATAAATGTATCAAAATGATCCTTAAATTCAATTTTGAAGCAACAAACAGCACTTGAAACATGACATGTTTTTTAATTTAGCTTGATTAGGACACAAGTTTCGATGGAACTTGGATATTACTGCTTCAAGAATTGTAGGATAGTGCACGCATTTATTTTGCTTTGAAAGCATTGTATGAAGGTGTGAATGCGAACATTCTATATTTATCTTAATCATCAATTCACATTACAATTTTGAAACGGGATTTGCAAATGTATGAATGCAATTATGTTATTTGTATTGAATAGTACATGGCGTAAAGATTGCAAATTTACTTGCTTTTGGGAACTGTTTTGACTTTTATTTAACGCAAGCTCTTTTTCATTTTTAACTGTACTATATTTTCACACTTATATGCATGATATTTTACAATAAATAAATTTGTAACGCAACATGCACTTAAGATTTGCAAAAAATGACTGCTTTACTTTGATGTAGAAATTTATACATGAGTACTTGAGTAAGTCAGCCTTCCAGATGTTTTCAACTTTTTTCTTAGCATAGATCATTTCACTTTTCTAGCGCAAATTGAACTATCACTCACATTTTTTTTAGCTGTAGTAAAATTTCGATGTACCTATGCACTGTTTTCATGAAAACTTGAAATATGAATTATATGTATGTATATTTCAATAATAATAATACAAAGATGTTTTTTAGCTGTAGTACAATTTTTAGGATAAATAATAAACCAAAAAGTTAAACATTTATTTATTAAATCATAAAAAAATACTTATAACTGCAATAAATTCTACAAAGAAAATACTATACTAAACAAATTATGCAAAAACTTCGTACTTACATATACTAATTTAAAACTATTCACTCATCTAAAACAGATTGACTAAAGTACACTATACACACTAATTTAAATATTTACATCTAAGTCTTCTAACGTACGCAGCACGTTTTCTGTTTTTGCTCTGCTTATTCTATTTTTTTCTAACTGATGGTTAGCGACAGCTAACTCCTCAGTTAGTTCCTCAACGCGAGCGACTCCTGACACCTTACTGTTTGTGTATTGTACCAAAATTTGATATAACCATCTCACACACTCTAAATTCTTGCAATATCGAAGGGCCTTGCGTAATATGTGTTGGTGGAGATGTTGCAAGGTCGTCCTGGTCATCATCCTGTTGTATGCGGGATAGATTATTTCCTCCATATTGGATTTGACGAAGTGACGCTGATAATAGTGATTGTTGTGGTGTGGCAACAACTGTTGTTGCCGGTGTAATACTAGAAAAATAATAAATTACATTGGCGATGTATTAGTCAATACATAAATCAGTAAATGAAAAGTCATTTAAGTAACGTATACTTACTTTTCAAAATATCGTGGAAACTCCTCCTCCACATCACTGACTCTGATAGATATGACAGGAATATTTTCATTTGAAGGTGTCGGGTGTGGTTCTGCAGGCTGGTAACTAAAACATGGTTGCACCAAGATATCTTGCAGAATATTTGTCTTTTTTTTCATTGCTAGTTTACTTTTCTTGCTTGTTGAAGCCATCGTGACTACTAGGTAATGAATGAGTATTCACATAAAACTTTAACACTATATACATGTAAATTTGTTAACGTTATCAAAATTGCTAACAAGAGGAAGTGGTTAGTACAATAAACTGACCTGAGCAAGCAAAGGTGACGAATTCTAATGAGTGCAGCATAATCTAGACATGAGAAGGCATTTCGCATGCTGTCAGCAAAGTTAAGTTAATGAATATTCTTATTAAATGCCACAAAGTGCAATGTATGACCTCTACAAGCAAAGGTGATGCAGCATAAGCCATGAGAACAGTATTGATGTCAAGGCTAATAGATGTTCCCAGTAGACGGTACAAAGTGCAATATATGCATCTGTCTATGAACACTGAATCTCTTGCAACAAGTTACCATCAGTTTTGACCTTGAATGCTGGGTTTATATTACTATATAAGCAGATAAAGAGCAGTTTTATACCAGTCAGTATATTGCACTCCCGACTAGAATTGCAATTGTATACCTAAAGTACTTCTATAGTTACTTAAACTATTAATTTTTACATATCAGTTATAATAAATATATTTGTTTCCATTACTACATAATCGACAGCGCGTGTGCCTTATATTTTCTTGCAGTGTTGGATACCGTTTTGAAGGTAACTATGAGTAAGGGTATACCCAGTAGTAGTGATATTGTTAATTTAACAAGAAGCATTATTCCATTGTTGAAAACCAACAATGAATTTGTAAAGAACATCCGTATAATTAACACTAATATTAAGCTATTGCAAGATATAATTCAAAATAAAATTTATTTAGACACGCGAAAATTTGCTTAAACCCGAAAGTAATTTATCATTGTTAAAGTTTTATATTATAAGAGTTAAACAGTCAAACAACGCTTCAGAGAAAACAGGTACTGGAATTAGCAATGTCGCTAAAAGCGTACACCCATATTAAGTTGGTACTCTCTAGATTCATGTTTTAATGGTAGGTTACTTACGGAAATTATAGTCAATATAGCAAACATCAAGGACCCTCTTATTTTTTTACAAAATGAATACAATAGCTTAGCACGAAATGTTAAATTATTGCTAAGGCAATCGATGCTAAAGGTGAATGTCCTTTTAGCCTTCAATTTTATCCATCCTCAAAATCACGTTATCGAGTTTAAGACTTTTACCATAAAAAATTATGCCATCAACATTGCGACCAATTTACGTAAGTTGTAAAATGAAAACGTTTATTATAAATTACAAAAAAAATTAGACGAGTTTTCCGAAAGGGATTTCGGTTGGGCATTACATGAAGTATTACATTTAAAGGTGAGTATTAATAGCTATGTTCCATTTAGCGGTGGCCTACTTCATCGCAGTAAAGCATGCGGTAGTGAATGTTAAAAGTGATGATGAGTATTGCTTCCTGAAGGCGTTTGTTTCCGCACTATATCCCGTACAACATCATTCAGATAGAGTTTACAGTTATCCTCATTTTATGGATGTTTTGAATTATGCTTCAATTCCCTTCCTTATTAAACTAGATGATGTAAAAATTTGAACAGTCAAACAACCTCTCCATTAATTTATTTTGCATTCAGGGGAAAGTTATATTACCATTTGTATTAAGCGAAAATTAAAATAGTGCGAGGGAACCTATAAATCTTTTAGTACTTTCTGCTAATCATCAAGCTGCACAAGAAATTCATTTGTTATTGATGTTTGAACCATTTTTCTTCAGATCAGGTTCTACAAAAACACATTACTCACTGTAATCAACTTAATCGATGCTCTGTCATTCCAGGAAAAGGTGTCGTTTGTAATTTATACAAATTTAGAAAGTATTTTGGGAAGTGTACAAATTTAACGGACATCGATAATAATACTATATTTCACTCCAAACATATACCCTTCAGCATTGCTTACTACTTGAAGTGTTCATACAATGATTGTTTATCAAGATTTAGACTTTATAGAGGAAATTATTGCATTCAATCGTTTGTTAAAGAGTTTCAAAGTATTGCACATTGAACTACGGAAATAATCAATAAAATAATTCCTATGGATACTTTAAGTCCCAATCAGGTTGAGCACTTTGAAAGTACCACAATTTGCCACATTTTCGGAAAACTGATTATGATATAAAAGTTAAGAATCATAACCATTTTACTGGTGCATTTCGGGGAACATCACATCAGAATTGTAACCTAAACTATAGACTAACACATTATACCAGTCGTGTTTCATAATTTGTCAGGTTATGATAGCCATTTCTTCATTAGAGAATTGGGTACTGTTCCCGGTGCGGTTTCACTGCTACCTATAAACAAAGAAAGATATATTTCTTTCACGAAAGTAGTACAAGGCACTAAAATTAGGTTCAGATTTATTGACTCTTTCAGATTTACGAGTAGTAGTAGTATTGGAAAGATGTCGGGCTATTTGGAAAATAGTAAAAAAATGATTACCCACGCTAATTGTAACAATGCCGAAGAATTTTCGCTACTAGTTCGCAAAGGTGTGTTTCCTTATGAATATCTCGATACTTGGGATAAATTAAGCGAGACCAGACTCCCTCCCAAGGAAGCGTTTTTCAGTCATCTCACTAATGAGGGAATCAGTTATGCGAGTTTGCACATGCAGTTAATGTTTGGAACAGATTTAATATTAAATCGTTCGGGGATTTCTCGGATTTGTATCTAGAAACGGACGTTCTACTGTTAGCAGACATTTTCAAAAACTTTCGACAAACTTGTTTAAGTACTTACAAACTCGATCCTCTGCACTATTATACAGCCCCCGGCGAAGCTCTTGTATGATACGGATCATGGATACGGATAGCCTCGTATACGCCTTTTTAGTTCCTGATATCTATGAATGCATTAAAGAAGGCATTGATAAATTCGATACATCTGATTATAGGCCCAACAATATCTTTGGAATTCCATTAGTAAATAAAAAAGTCCCTGGCTTAATGAAAGACGAAAATCATGGCACGATTATGTTGGAATTTGTAGGACCTCGTGCAAACATGGTTGATGAAAAGGTTGTGAAAAAATCAAAGGGTTCTACCCGCGCAAGCGTTATACATATCACGATAAATTATTATAATCATGTTTTGCTTGATGGTGACGTAATAAGGCGTTATCAGCATCTGATAAGATCAAAGAAACAATATGTGTTCACAATCAAACAGAATAAAATAGTACTTAACCCTTGTAATGATAAACGATTAGTAAATTTCAATTTCACTGATACTAGACCTTGGGAATTTAAGTTTACATAGAATTTTATTCGTCTTCTGCTTCAGAACACAATTTTATCATTATGAACAGTCTTGAAAACAAACTGCAGGAAGAGCTACGGTACAGTAGTTATAAAATCTACAGAAAATATCTGAAGCGTTCTTTGATGGGGAAGTCCTCCCACGAAAACTATTTATTTGTACTGAATATATTACAATATATTGTTATTCCTGATGAGTGTTTTTACTGGTGTGCTATAAACTCAAAGTGTGCAAATGAAGTTATTAAGATATTATTTGATAAAAAAATTAAATTAGACGATACCATCAAAAGTTTTATGAAATTTCATTAACTTTCGATGAAGTAGATAGGATCTTAGCCGATATGAATGTACTTGGTGACATACCGCTTAAAATGTATCTATACAATATATTATGGATTCAACAAGTGTTAAATCTACCTTAGAAAATATTGCTTACAAAGACATTTTATTTATTATAACTGAATGTATTGAGAAAGCGGCATATTATGCCAACTACAAGTGCCTCAATATTTTGATTGAAATATTATTAGAACAAAATATCAACTATAAGTTTCAACCGTGGGAAAACGACGAGCACCACAAAATTTACTACTGGGTACTAGACAAGATCAATAAAGGTGAAACAAATTCAAATTCCTGCTTGGAATGGAGGTGTCGGCCAGATTCGGGGATATGGCGATCCAGTAATTTAAGTGATTATAGAAGTACTTTAGGTTCACTTTATAAGATAATGAAATTTTAAAAACAAATGTAACATTTATATTTAAAGAATAAAACACTATTATTTTCTTGTGCGTTTTATTTCATCTAAGAGCTACATCCTTTTATACAAACTATATAACTAATATAAGTAATTTATTTCACAAATTACAAGTTAAATGTTACGAAACAATATCCTTATTGATCCATGATATTTCATCCAATCCCCACCACTTTACGGATAACTTATTATTCTTGGAACGAAGCACTTTTTTTACTGGATACACATCAGGATACTTTGTTTTCTGTAATTCATGCTTATAAAACCCTCCCAGTACAGGTTTTCCCTTCATGTCTTCCAGCATGTACGTAGTGGGGTTAGTAATGCGAACTTTCATAATCTTAAATAGTTCACTAGACCAATTGACTGTGTATCCTTTGGCGAGAATACTTTTAAATTTACTGATTCTTACTATGTCATCCACAGAATATCGATTCCTGTCGAATATTTTTATGTGAGTGTAAGCCTCTAGCTTTGTATGATTACCGACACCTTTGGGCTTCATTCCAATAGTTCTATGGTTACGATTGTTATAATCCATGGTTATGGTATCAATTTTATCAATCCATTTGTATTTACCTTGTAGACTGAATGATTTATATAGAGCACCCTTAATGGTTCTGATAACACGTTCCTCAATTGATGCCTTCTTTGTGCTGTAGGTGGAGTAATGATTGACTTCATAACGCTGCATTAGTTTAGTAAAATGCTCGTTGTAGAATTCCTTTCCGGCATCTGTCTGCAAATTGGTAGGTTTCCGTCCTTTTTTGAAGATTGTTTGCATGGTCTTGGTAACTTCTTGACCTGTTTTCGTTTTTAATCCTTTAGTACATAAGTCGATAACCACTAATATATACTTATAGCCCTTATTTTGTTTGGCATATGTGTTAAATTCAGCCAGATCTGCTTGCCAAAGGTCATCAATATGTATATATATATATATATAATTATTGTACGCCTTCGTTTAAAATTTTTTCGTGTAGGTTTATGCAATTCGTTGACGAGTTGTAATTTGGACATGGTACTAATTTATCCACATTTTCTTTAAGTTGATATAGTTTTTGGTCCAACACTAAATAAGCGATCGAGTTTCCTTTAAAAGCTTTCTGAACTGCTTGTAGACAAAAATCAAGATATACTTTACTTATATCATCACCATCTTCCGGGTCCGCCAACTGTGTCAAACGGTTTCCATCCAAATTGAATCTTGTTGATAAATAGTATTGCTTAGTGATGGCCTCTTGAGGATCTATGGGGCTGGCAACATTGCTGAGTCTCCTGTTCTCGAAATCAAATTGATTGTCATCAATCCAATTAAACTAAGGGGTTAATTCCTTGAATTGATACTGGACATGTGAACGTCCATATTTGTCAAGGGCCATTTTAGTTATGATATGGCGACATCAATGCATTCTCATTTCTACTGTTTAATAAAGGGCTGTTTGGTTTTTCAATGTACCCTTCCTCATACAGTTCTTCTACAGTTGATATTGTGTCATTCACGACACCTGTATTCGCTGCCAATTTTCTGCCCACAATACCTCTATATCACGAATTAGTTCATGTACATCATTCCAATATTTATATTCAATCGGCCTGTTTGTTAATTCCTTAAAAAACATAGCTCCACCTCCCTTGATTGTGGGTGATGATGATGATAGCAAGGGTTTGATTATTTGTGTATACTTTTTGCTGCAGCTCCCACTGACGTCATAATCTCGCCTTACAACATTAGTAGCTCCTAAAATACTTCTATAATCTTTTCTATCTTTTAAATTTACTAGATTTAAATTGGGTTCATTCATAATGAGCAGATCATATAAACCTGGAGTCCCTTTATACGTGGCACCTTTAATAATCATATCGTTTCCTTTAATTGTAACGGAAGTATTACCAATTGTCCATTTGTCAGTTTTGGTATCATAGTGGACTCCATAAGTATGGTCAATAACACCTTCAGGATCCCTCATAATACGTTCAACGTATATACGAGGTAATTCATGATACTGCTCGAGAAATTCTTCTGAGATGGGTTCATTACGGGTAGTAGAATCATCTGTGACACTAAGTGGTTCTTCTTCGTCTTCAATATTAATCTCTCCTACAACAGATGTATCTAAGAAAGATGGTATACGAAGACCTGGAGGAGGATTTGTTTGAAAAAACGGAAGCTGAGCTAGTGGGCTAGTAACACCTTTTCTTGAATCACCTAATGGAGTGAAGCCTGGAGTCCGTTGAACTTGAGCTAGCGGGCTAGTGGGGGTAGTATCGTGCTTTCTCGTAAATATGAATAGGGTTTTTTTGGGTTTAACGCCAATGGGCTCCTTTTTAGGTATTATTTTATGTCTGGATTGATTTTATCTACTATGCCAGTTAGGGGTTCTATTAGGGGTTTATAATTACTTTCAAATGTTCTTTCATTATCAACGCGAGCAGTTCTAGTACTGTAATATTTCTGCTGTATTATTTTACGATACTGAATAATTTTTGTTACATAAACAGGTATCTGTTAATACCTAAACAGCTCAGTACCTACTAAACTATTGTAAGCAGTTTAAGGTATTATATATTCATCAAATCTTTTCCTATATTGACCATTATTATCTTCAGCATCCTTGTTTATGACCGTGAAACCAAACGGATCTACCCAGCATTTTGAACACATGTTCCGAAATAATTTCATTCTTATCGTGGAACTTATATGATCCTCATACACATGTTTTAGGTTTAATTCATCTTGCTCAAATGATATAATTAGATCCGCATTGTCACGAATTAATTGCTTTGGAATTTTACTGTAAGTTTGACCCAAATAGAAACAGTCAATATCGTTATTTCGCTTTTCATAAGCGATATCATCGAAGATATAAAGAGTTTGATTTTGCATAATTAGGCTCAATCACATCTTGATTATCACTGAAGGTAAAGTAACCTATATCCCTCATTGGAAGTAAGATTTCCTGTAAAAGTGAGACTGACCATTGCATTTGTTTTACCACAATTGGGGGGGCCACATATAATACCACGTATACTATTAGGAAGTAAATCACCATGTTTTGAAGTAATAGACTTTTCATCAAAGTTATGATTTTGAATTAAGTTTTTGTTCTTGAGCAACTACTTTCATCGTTAGTGGATAAAATAAAACTAAACGCATAATTACAACATTTTTATTTATATACTAGGCTATATTACAATAACTATAACTTTTTCACTTCCCCAGTGAGTGGGCTGTACTGCACAATAGCGTCATGCAGAATAAGACCATAGACAACAATTCCATTATCGAAAGGTGTTAGAGATACCATTTCCAATTTGATGTCTACTGTTGAGTTTTTAAAGGATTCATTTTGTTTAGAGCAGTACATTACAAATACTGGACGTGATTTGAATTCGGAATGGTTGAATAATGCGTCTTTATCATCTTCACCATAGTAATCACATCGAAATTTCAAAAAATTGCGATAGGCAGGTATGTATTGGTTAGCATTGAAGTTCAAATGCATTGCTTCATATGGATAATACTCAGAATTCAGATGTACTTTAAGATTTCTGATGTTAATGTGATCAAAATTTCCGGCCCTTGCTGACTTTGTGTACCTTTTACTTTGTTGGAATGCCTGTTTTAAAGAAGTTAATTCATATAACTCCCATTGACGAAATGGAACAGTAATAATAGAATTTTTATTTATTCCTTGAAACAAGTTAAGTTTTGCAGCAACACTAAGTGTTAAGTGTGGTACTTTCTATTGAATTTTATTTAAGGTTATTGCGGCATCAACTTCACCATAGTAACGGTTTGTATCGCTTCTTGATCGAATTAAAACTAACTCTTGGCGCATATTCACGATTACCTGACGATAATCCTCCATTATTCCAAATATGTGGTTGAATGGTATGCATACTGTAAAAGATTTGCTCCATTTTGCTCGTCCAATTCTACTTGTAATGGTTCTTCATTCTTTGGTGACCATCCCAAATGGCTTAGTGCTTTGCTTTTGCTTGCCATATAAGAAATATATCCCTTAAGCGTAGATGTTATACCTGGATTTCTACAAACATCCACTCTCTGACCACCTAACTCATAACGAATCTCTTCGAATAGAAAGTTCGGGAAATTGTTGGTTAAGCTGCATGCTTTTCTTTCATCTTCTTTTTTGAGCTCAAGTTTGCCTTCTATGTACAGAAAACTATCATAAGTAGCTGTAATAAGAACTTGACTTTGAATTAAGATGCGTATTTCTTCGGAAGGTCCATATTTAGAAGATCCATATGGAAGATAAGTGTGAATATCTGATTTAACTATAGTATCAGCAAAATGTACGTTATGAAAGACGTTTAACGATTCTGCCATTGGGGTTGAGAACTTTTAAACCAATTGACGTTAAAAAGTATTTCTCAGCAGATGTTAACCGCAATTAAGGTTGATGACTAATTAATGACTTACTGTAGGGATGATGTCTTTTATATGAATTTTTGAAAGATGAAATTGGTCCTGGATTAATTCTCAGACCCATGTTCTTTTAGTTCTAAGCGTACTGTGAATGGTTCACTTTCACCATAATCTATTAATTCACCCTTTTGATTAGTCAAATTAATTGTTATATTACTCATTATGTCAGTGTTTACTTCTAAATATTGAGTATTGCTTAGAGTGTTATCCAGACGATAACCTGGTGGAACTGAAACACCAATCTCATACAATACTTTAGCAGGTTTCCCGTTTCGATAAGATCCCTTTATAATGTTGCACCCTACGTGTAGATTAGTGTGTTTAAGTATTTGGATGTCTAACTCAGATGTATGTAAAATATTCGATTCTAATATTTTAGACTCAAACCAATGCTATTTTCTTTAGTAAAATCGATCTCAAATGAACTGTTTATCTCACATTTAAGTGTATTGTTGTTTGCTCTAATAAACTTTTCTGTGAGTATTTTAGATTTTAGATAATCGCTAATTTCATCTAACTCATATACACCGTCTGGAATATTAATCACTTGCAAATGAGATGGATTTGTTCTAAAATAAAATCTATGGTTGCCTGTATAAATGTTTCTAATGCTGCAGCAGCCGTAAAATCCAACCAATCCAATAACGTATTTCTTTCCCAAATCTAGCTCTATCGGTGGACAGAAGTTGTAGCTAGCTGGGTTACCAACACCGTCTAAACTAAATGTTTTTGAGATAACTGAGAAAATTTGATGTGCTGATTATTTATATAAAAATTGTAGGCATAGGTGTCCGCAAATAATTCTATTAAACTCTTGATCTTGGTTGTAACTATAATATATTTTACACCCCCGTAAGTAGTTAATTACTTCGATTGGTGGTCGAAGATTATCGAAACTGTCGTAATACTATACCTTTTTACTACGCTTTTTGAAGCAAACCCAATGTGTACCTGGTCTTCTTTGGCTATCTACGTTAATAATTCCAGATTCATTTTTCCGTGGTAATTTAGGCATGCTATCTCTCATAAAAATATCCCTAAAGTAGGGTACATTTTTGGTGTATTTCTTTAAATCAATGTCCGTTAACGGTCTTTCGGGTAATTTATTCAATTTTTGGAAACGGTTTTAAGTATAATGCACCACCACCAGATTTGTTTGGTTTTAGATACAGTGCACCACCTTTCTTATTCACGGTACCTATAGCGATCGACTCCAACATGCGGTTATGGCGCGATGTCTCTTCTTGCAATTTTTGAGCATTTTTAGCATCATCGACTGCTTTAACAATATCTGATGTACCACCAGCTAAAGCACCAATTGCTGATAATCCTGCGAACCACGGAATAAGAAATGGTGAAAACCCTCCTTGTTTAGGTAGGGGAATTAGTCTAGGAACTTTAATGTTTTTCTTTCCTCCTAAACTTTTTACCACACGTTTTGCTGTTGAAAGCGCTGACTTTATTGTGTCTGTGAAATTTCCGTTAGGTTTAATTTTTTTAGGTATTGTTTTTCGTAAATGTAATAAATTTCCGCCATTGCATTTTTTCTTTTTCTTCAGATTAAATCGACGTTTACACCCCATTCCTAATTTTCTCTTTGCTTTCGTGGCGGTACTGACTGCTAAAGCTGCAGTTCGTTCACCTAATGTTGCGTCTGATGATTTAAAGCGTTTCCAAACTTTTTTTTGTAAAATTTTATCCGCTTTGTCTACTATCTAAATCTCTGTAATCTCTGTAACTGATATCGTGAAGTTTGCACTGAGCAGCTAATTAATACCGGGGTCACCGCGTGCGAGTCGTTTTTCTAACTTTGTACCAGGACCGCAATACTGATAACCAGGTAAATGCAATTCAAACGGAAGTTTATTGATTGGAGCATTCACTAAACCACCACCACCTGCATTCTTTCGCTTCTTACCTAACATTGTTTAACTAGATGGATAAAGAAGGGTAATTATACCTAAATTGATATCACAAAAACAAATCAGCTATTAATATTTTTTATTTACTAAATGCTATACATTAGATAAGGAGGACGATAATACAATACTTCCATTAAGCATACAGTGTTATGTGAATTAATATTACACTTAGCATTTATAACATCATCAATGTATTTATAAATGTGCTTATTATATCCTTTAAATTGAATAGTTCTTCTATACTATGTGAATGGAATGTGGAAGAACAGCAGTTGTAGTTTTCTATCATAACAGTTTTCAAAATTCTGTCATATCCTTTAATCAATTCCCAATTGTAATTAATACCAAGACTGCTAGATAGAGATTCATAATGTTGATCGTAGATTATATCTTCATCCTCGTTTACATCTGACCAATCAATTTTATTTTCAATTTCTTGGGATCGGAAAAATTGTAATTCTACATATGAATGCCATCTTAGAAGCTCATTCCATTCCTTCCAACACTACACTATTGCTTTGATCACAGTTGCTACACCCCAAAAGCATTACTGGTACATGGTTGAGGTGTGTACTGTATCCAATTTCCATATGTTTTGCATGATGAGTATCGTTTGATAGTTTATAATAAATACAATCGATAAAGTATTCATTAGCTGCTTGCTTATACACTTTATATAAATCATATGGCTGCCTGTCAGTGTTAGAAGAATAACCTTCATCATGTTTCTCTTCATTTTTACTGCTACTACCACGATCACCATTTTGACAGCACCAACAACACAAGGTAAAATTATTATTCATATTGTTACTGCAACTATGTGGGGTATCCATATATAACGGTGAACTTCTGAGTTTGGATCGTTCCAGAAATGATGTTATTGCTGCCTGCATTATAACGACTGTAAATGCTTGCAATTGCACTAGGACTAAACGCTGTTTTGAGAAATGATTTCAGTTAAATCATATAGTGGGGTTGTGGCATTACTATTAAAAACAAATGTTATGTTTGTTGTTTTCCCAACTGCACCCAAACTGCTCATGAAGACATCCCTTGTGTATAGCTGCGTTTTAAATTCTTCCATTCGAGTTTCTTCTTTCAAATACTCAAAAAAGCGTTGAGGTAATATACATTTAAAATCATCCGTTTCCGTCACTATACGTTCACCATATTTAGTATTAATTACTGCTACATTAATCACTTTATACTTTTTTGATATCTCGAGGTTACATGCACTTTTAAAAAGTTTGCAATAGGTGCTTTGGTTTAACCCTGCTAATTCCATGTTTAACAATGCTGACTGACTGATATCAACACACCTCGCTGTGGATTATATCACGAAAACGGCTTGAGTACCTATCACAACATGTTTAAACTTGTTAAATACCCACCTACTTGTAGCTTAGAAAATTATTTCACCTTGACTCAATTTAGTCAATGTAAGCACCATTTTAGGTGTTGTGAGAAGCGTACTTAGAGGAGAGCGTCCAGATATCGTGCCGACAGGAGAAAGCCAGTCTAAGTACCGGTGCGTTCCTCTACGATTAAAACTTTGACGGCGTGGAGGTATAAGACAAATCTAGCCAAGGGCTTATGGTTTAAATATAACTTGTTTGTTTAAAAGCTCATTGACTATGTTATATAAATGTTATGAAACACACGTATAGTATTTACGAAGGTACATGGTTATTTCATGTAGACATAAGTACTAGATTAGGTACTTATTGATTCACGTATACCCTATGTTATTAAATTTTCTTTTGTTTAATGTTGAATGTTTGTGATTATTTCTTTTTAAGATATAATTAAATATTTAAATTTAAATAAAAAGAGCATGTACCGCTAATCTAGAACTCTCGAAAGTGCTTTTGTGGTAGGAATATCAATTTTGTGAAATTTTAGTGTCTTTAATTTCAAACCGTATCCGGAGATGAAGGCTTTTGTATGATATGTTGAAATTTATTGTGTACTTGGGCTTTACTTGTTATTAACTAATTTAATAGACGATTGCTAAAATCGAGTTATTGAGTTTCTTTTAAGTGTTGTATTTCTTTTGTAAAGGAACAGTATACCCGTGCTAAGGGGCGTTAATCTTTTATTTGTCTGCATTATTTATGTGTTTTTCACGCATAGTGATTTAGCGTGACTGATTATCAAATTTTAATTTGAGTTTATGTTAAAAAAGATAGGGAGTAAACTAAGGTTGATTTCAGTGGTGGGAAGTTTCTTTATTTTAATTTAATAACAATATTTAAGGTGAAATTTAGTAAAATTTTAAAAGTGGACGTACAGAATGGTAAGAAATATATTGTGGTATTTTGGAGGACTAACTTTCAGAATCGACCATTGGTGGCGAAAAGAAAGGTGGGATCAAGTATTTTGCCCTATTTTATCCTAGTGCACC
The DNA here is from genome assembly GCA_036346205.1 of Vesta saturnalis. Taxonomy (NCBI): domain Eukaryota; kingdom Metazoa; phylum Arthropoda; class Insecta; order Coleoptera; family Lampyridae; genus Vesta; species Vesta saturnalis. Next base: position 152,173 of record JARFJB010000726.1, on the reverse strand, counting down.
CCCTTTTGTTTGGTACAAATTTTACCCGGATTAATACAGGGTGGCGTGTAAAGCATTATCCTATCTGATCAGACTTACCGTTTTATCCTAACTACAAAATTTTAATAAAATCCACGACCTCACGCTGTTTCAGTTATTTCCCCGTACGATGTTCTAATGTTATTTGAGCTCGTTACAACAGGGTAGATATAAATATTTACGTTTTATATGTCTGTATTTGCTAATCTGCTGAGTCTTCAATCACTGGAAGTTGATGAGTCTGGCGTTCTCCACTCGTCTAGATACAGTGGTGGCTGAATTAATTAAAGAATGTCCAAGTTCAAGAAAATCTGAATTTTGAGGCAAGTTATGGTTAGAGTATGACAAGGTGTAAAACAGTCGGAAATTGTGGTTTGTGCTAACGGTTTACATATAATATTACGACACTGGGAAGGTAGGTCTAAATAAACGGGCTTGAAAAGTCAGAATGTGAGAATAAAACTTTTGCAGCGAGTTGAAAGTTGGATCATCAGAATACTGTTTGGAGCAGACCTCTATTAGTTACTCCATCATAAGTATGAGAATCTCAAAACTGCTTTTATTACTGGTCTCGTTTGGGCGAACGTGTAATTTCTTTCATATCCCTAACACTTAGAAATTATTGGAACTTATGTTACACTATACGCAAATACGAAGTCGAATTAAGAAGCACTGACATTGTATAATATGTAAATAATATGTGCTAAAAACCGAAATATACTTTTTCTTAGTAAATTGTCCATTACAGTGATAATTATTGTGGTACTAACGAAAGTATGCACTTTCATGGGCTAAAACGACCCCATGTGATTAACCCTCTACAGCCTGAATTATGCAAATATTTTGGATTTTTATCAAAAAATTGTTTTTCTCATTTATTTATACATATATTAAAAGGAAAAAAATGTTTTGTTAAACATGTATTTAAACGTAACAAAATCTTAACACTAGGCATGTGCGCTATGAAACTTCAAAAAGCAATTATCCTTATTTTTTATACATAAATATACTCCACATTTTTGACACATGTTAATTGGACTTGCTTTGCAAGATGAGCGCTGGCATCGACGTCTTTTTACAGCTATTCAACTATTAGCCAGTCTCCAACATCATCAAGGCGGGTGTTTTTTCTGGAATTTTCTGTTTGATGTTTTTCTTGAAACTGTTGTTGAACCTCATTGCTTGGTCTGCCTTTTTTTCTAGATTGAAGAGATTTACCCTGCAAAATAAGGCTGTCCACTATTTTGCATTTGAAATCAAAAAGACTTAGTTCATTTCGTTTTGGTACTCCACATCCTCTGCAGTCTCTCCTGTATAATAACCAAGAATTTACTATGGTTAAATCCAGAAAATGAAACGGACGTTTGTGATAATATTTTTTAGATCTTAGAGGCATTCTATGTATACTAATAAGAGAGTTCATGAGACCTACTCCACCCATAAACTTATTGTATGTGAGAACTGCGTTTGGACACTGTATATTTGTATTTTACTTTTTTATGTTATCCCGTCTCTTCAGCTCACCAACTGGTTGAGCAACTGAAAAATTGGTCAACGTAACAACAGGCCGATTATCGTACTATTTGATGACACGGCAGTTTCTTAACTCGAGCTCCTGAAATGCTCCTCTTCTCGCCTTCTTCAAGATTGCATCACTGATAAGTGGAGCTTGTGGAAATATATTACTTCTAACAGTTCCGAAGCAGTATATTCCTTTTTTTCTCTAATTATTCTAACAACTTTAAAGAATTGAACCAGTTATCAATATAGAGCAAATAATCGTTATTCTCAGGAACATTTTGGCATAAAATTTGAACAATATTTCCACTTGTACCAATGTCCGTCAAGTTAGCAGGTGCTGGTGTTTTTCCGGTACACACTTCAAAGTCATAAACAACACCTTTAGTACCAGCTAGGATCTAAACTTTGTATCCCCAGCGCTGAAGTTTTTTGGGCATATATTGCTTCAGGGATGAGCGCCGCTTAAAAGGCACCATTTGCTATTAATAACTACCATTTGTTCCCTAGGAATAGAGTGAAATTTAGCTTTGAGGGAATCTACAATCGGTCTGATTTTATAAAGCTTGTCCTTATCATTTTCATCAATTTGGCTGTTATCGTTGCCGTTGCGGTGCTTTTTCATTTTTTCCCATCTATCTCTGCTCATCACTGATGCAACCTTTGGAAGAGATAATTGTATGGACCAATGTAGACCTGATTCGGCAACATGTACCGAACAATTATTCTAGTTCATTTTTTGAAAGATGAAGTGATCCTTCTGGATTTAGCTGTACTGAATATAAGTTGCTTTGATCAGTAATGGTAATAAGTAGATTATCATCAAAGAAATTTCTAAACTATTCAATTGGTTCTCGTATGATCGGGGATTGGGGGATAGATTCTTTCCATTCTGGAACATTACGTGAATTATCTGTACTGGCATCCAATATTTTCCAAATTCGCCTTTGATTTTTATCAATATTTGATTCATCAGGTGTAAAATTATCAATCCCTTCTTCATTAGAGGTTTCATATGATGATTCAACATTCAGTAGGATCTGAATCAGTTAAATAACTATCATCACTATCTCCAGTTATTTATTTAGCAGGATAAGTTTTTTTTTCCGTAAAACAAGTGTGGAGCCAACTTATAAATGAGAAAAAATATATAATTTCATGCTCGTACATACAAATGAACGAAGATATGAAAAACGCCCAAGTCACCGAAAAAGTCATTTAAAGTTATATTGCATCGATGTAGTATCTTATGAATAGTAAATGATCATAACTCACATTTTTACAGGGCCAAACAGTGTCCAAATACAAGAAAAATTGGTCTCGAAATAGTTTCGGTTTGACAAGTCCTGATAGAACACAACGTGTCAATTAAAAGCAAATTATTTACACTTTCGTTCAATAGATGGCGCTGCCAGGTAATAAAATATCCCCGTTGACTCAGTGGATTTCTAACGTTGCGAAATCGCAACGATCGGCTTTAGAGGGCTAAGAAATTATGTTCTCTTCCTAAATATAACTCGTGCTATGCTTATTATTGATTTATATTATTATATTATATTATTTTTGTTACTCTAGGTTTTGCAAGAAACTCCTTTTCTGTTTGGATTATTGCCTAATTAAAATGTATAATCTATTTTTGGTATTTTCAGTGGCAGATTTTTACGTGAAGTACTGGGCGCCACTTCCAATACTATTTAATCACGTTCAGTCTGATTACTACTCGTAATTATATTAACATTATATAGCATAATTACTTTCACATCCAACGGATGGGAAGTATTGTATCACTAAAAAATTTTAAAAATTTTATTTGCTCAATCGCTTTAAAATGTACGAAAACGTCCAGAAACAAAATTTGAGCAAAAGAAAAATCTTGTGTGTGTGTGTGCGTACGTGCGTTCATGCGTCCGTGGTTCCATGCGTGCATGCGTGGGTGTGTGTGTGAGTATGAGTGTGGCTGTGGGTGAGGGCGTGGGCGTGGGCGTGGGCGTAGGCGTTGGCGTGGTCGTGGTCGTGGGCGTGAGCGTGGGCGCGCGCGAGTCGCGAGTGCGCGTGTGCGTGTACACTTTCGAAGGACTTAACATCTACTTGAAATTTGGCACACATGTAGATGTCAACTACCTAAAGTGACTTTAGGGTCCGTGTGGTATGCGGAAAGGGGTAAAATTGGGGGGTAAGTACCCTTTTGAAAATGTTTATTTTTAGATTTTTTCCTTTAAATATGTGATTAGTAATGTAATTGTGAGTATTTTTTGTTCCTATAGTTTTTCTGTACAACAAACGGTTTACAAGATATTAGCAAAAAACCGTCACTTTAAAAAACCGATTTTTCTTAAATATCTCCGGGACTACTTAACATATTCAAAAAGTGAAAATACTATTTAATAGGAAATAAAATTACTCATAAAAAGTGTTTTTTCAATTTTTTCGAAAATTTTGTCATTTTCGAAATATTTCCAAAAAACTCGATTTTGGAACCCGTCCACACGATTTTTTTTCTGATCGAAAAGCAAAAATTTTTTTTATAGTTAATCGTTTTCGATTTTTTGATGTGGAAGTTTTATACAATTTGCAGCGGTTTATTTATTCACGTTTGAAAGCGTTTGGTAGTAGTGTTATACGATGAAGCTGGATTTAAATAGATTATTAAATTTTGTGTAATCTCGCATTTATTAACAATAACATACCATACATTTGCAACAAGTAAGTTTGTATGTTATCCTCTTACTATCAAAGGAAGCCGTTTTAAAATGGTTTAAACTATTCAGAAGGATCGTTTTGCTAGAAAAATCTACGTCCAAAATAATACAAACCGATTTATCCAGTTTTATTATTTTTTAATTAGAATTAAGAAAATATCGGGAACATTATATTGAAAAACCTATTGTTTTATTTTTGGTTTTCGTTGATTAGATAAAATATACGTTTGATTTATTTCAGCTATTCTACCCCGAATTTATTTTTAATGCGTACAGAATCGCAAACGAGTACATTTCACTACTTTTTAAAGAATAAATATTTTATTACTTGTTCTGAATGCCAAATTATGTTTTACAATTGCATATATTTATTCATGTTGTAAAGAGAAATCCTCTGGAAAAAAATTCGTCTTCATTTTTTTTCTTTATTTATAATTTAAAAGAAAACAGTTACCCTTTTAATTTAAAAAACTCAAGCACCTTAAACTGTCTATTAATTTTAATAAAGAAACATTACACTAAAAACAGTTACAAACACTCTAAATATACAGTTTGGTGTAAAAGAGAAAAAGCATTATAAAGTATATAAAATAAATGTCCACCGATAAAACTTTAAAATTTATTAAATTTTTTATGCGCTCTAAAGCGAACAAACCTTTAGCTTTAACTGTATTTTGAATTTTCCTCATGGAAGACGTGGAATGTGTGTCTTGAATTTAAACTCACTACTAAAATTGCAATTTTAACATATATAGATAGTGGCATGCTCAATTGAATGTACACTATAATAATACGTTTGTTTTTGAATTACTTTTGAACTACCTATAAACATTTTAAAACAATTTTGTACGGATTGATTTAATGAAATCATGGAAGTGAAACAGACATGGGTAGAAATTGTAATAGAATTCCTAAAAATGTCAATCTGGTGTTTTCAGGTTTTATCAATGTTTCCTAAAAAGAACTTTTGTTGTAAAAAGCTTTTTGTTTTAACTCCTATTTGTTCTGTGTGTTAACACAGTTCAATTAATACCAAATCGATAGTACTAAATTACCAATATCCTTATCTTTTGACAAATAATTTATTTATGGAACAGTGAAATAAACTGTTTTAATACAAAATTACGCCTCCGTGCAACTGTGAATTTAAGTTAGTACGAATAAATAATAGTGAATAATGTCGTTCACTATTGCAAGCATAATAGATACCATTTTTTATTTAAAATTCCAGACCGTCATAATAATAATTGATTAATTCAGGCATTTCCAAAATTTCAATATAATGAAGTACTAAAAAACCAAGGCAAAGAGCATGAAATGAATAGAATCTGTGGAACCCATAAACCCAAATTTTTAATTTAAAGCTTATATGATTTTTCTAAGTACATTAAAACTTCTAATGAAAATAACCGAACGCCACTAACTGTTAAATCAAATTCTGAAATCTCGTGAACACTTACAATAGGAGAGTTCTCTTAAATTACTTTAATTCTGTTATCAGAAAATCTGTTATTCAATACATAAGTGTAACTAATTGAAGGTATACATTTTTGTACTCTCCCCAACTTGTACGAGGTTGCGGAGAATTTGAAATTGAAATCGTCCTCTTCCTGGTACGATAAAGGAGGTGATCGGGGTTCTTTCTTCTTCCAATAGAATTTTCCAGCACCCCTGTTTTAAATCTAATGTGCTTACGGGACTCGCTCCACGTAACTGGTGCAATATTCCTTGAACATAGCGGAGAGGATATGCGTCCTTAAGAGTGACCTGGTTTACTTTACAGTAGTCTATACAGAATCGGTTGAAGCCAGAGGGTTTTTTGGCGAGAACAACGGGAGAGCTCCAGGGGCTGTAGGAAGGTTCAATAATATCTTCTGCTAACATACGGTCTACTTCCGTATTAATAATATTCACCATGACCGGATTTCCGGGATAGTATTTCTATTTAATGGGAGTGACGTATGTAATAACAATAGTATCATTCCTTTTCCAGGAAGTTATTGAATACGGGAAGTTGGTTCTCGCCCGGGCCGTGAATTTCTCCTAAGCCTTCGATTGTGTATGCCTGGAACGGGATGTATCTTCCGAGTATTTCCAGTTGCTTTGTGTGTATGTGTACCGTAGCGTGAACATGCTCTAAAAAATCTAATCCGAGCACGACATGGATGGATAACTGGAGAATGTAATATCCAGATATTTTTTAGGTTTCTTCTCAAATACTTCTCGGCGATCGAACTATCAGCTAGGCGTTCGGTAGCTGTGTGCAGGACGTTGTAATATGCGTGTTCGCCAGTAGTGGATTCTTTACATTCTGTCCGATGTAGGATTGTGATGAACTGGTGTCGATCAATGCGTGGACAGACGTTTGGAATACCCACAGGGAAAAAAGCCAGTCATCGGAGAGGCCAGGTGGGAGTATTTCAGTTTCCTTCTAGTTGAACGTGTTCACCGTATGCAACCAAGCGTCCCATTCCTTCAGTGGTATAGGTATAGTGGTATAGTGGTAAGTATTTCATCCGGGGATAAACTAATTCAAATTATCTGTAAGTAAATAAAGAAGATAGCGCAATGCCTTCATTACGTCCCTGTTTTTTAGTGCATAGATATACAAATTTTATTTCTCGTTGAAATGTTTTCAAAAAGATAAGGGCAAGGGTAAACGTACCTGGAATGTAGTTCAATAAAAAATCGATATTTTTATACACGAGTGAGTGTTTGAGTTTCAACAGTTTTGTATCTAACCACTTTAATAGAATTTTAAATAATTTTGCTAATATACCTAGCTTGACTTGTTTAATTAACAGGATGCTGTTCTAATTAGCGTTTTGTAGCTAATTAATGGAAATTAACATGTGTTCTAGTTAATTTTTAATAGCTAGTTGATATTAGACTTAGATGGTTTTTTGTGTTCTTTTGTGTATTTCTATTCCTATTTAGGATAGACAACTGGTGCGATGATAGAAACAGGTGGACTAAATATACAGGGTTACTTATAATCGAGAAATTTGATAGAGGATAATGAGCTTGCTTAATAGGTATTTTCGTATTAATTATTTTTATGCGGAACGATTTATTTTTTTACAGGGGATATGCGTCGTTGGTAGTGGTGGATAAGAGAAATGTTACTGGGTGAATTTCTTATCTTGGTACAGCTTTATAACGTATTTAAACTTTTATTAGTTTTTTGAAATTCTTATATTTTTATACTGGCGGGCGGGGTCAACTAGACGTTTGTTATTAAAAATTTTTTGAAAAAGAAGAAGTGTTCGGATTCAGGACTTCAGAAAATAAGGGGGTTTTAGAAACGGGCAATTACATTAAGTAAGATTTAATACTCACTTTTGTTTGCGTAATTTTTACGGTCTAGATTAATCGTTTTCCTTCCAATGACACTCTACACTTTAGTAAGTTGACTGGGGCGGCGTGTAGTTGTATGTTTGTGTGTAAGTATGTAATTAGGGTGGGCTGGCATACCTGGGCAACCAGCTACGTTGCACTTTCTAGTGGACACTGTGAGACCGGCAGAGTTTACTCAGACAGCATTTCTTTCCTACTGTATAAGTAGACGAGACCGGGAATTAATCTCCCACCGTAACGTTCTCCACAAGTGTTTGTGCGGGTGTTGTAATGATAAAACTTGCGCGAGGCAGAAAACGAACTCCTTTCAAATTGGAGAATTCGAGAAAGGATTCGAATAAAAAGTCTGCTCTCGTAACACGTCTGGCGGAGTGTTCTGATTTGTCATCTTTAAGACAGTTTAATAATATTTAATTTTTAATGACCTAGTTATTCTTAAAATTTAATTCTGTAGTTGGGTTTATACGTTTGTCAAACTGTTACGTTGATAGCAGGCTCATGTTTACTGACGAAGATAACTGTAAGTGTTATCGAAACGTTTAGATTGTGTAATTTAAAATGCACCATTAAAAATCTCAAAGTACCTTACTAAAATAAAAATAAAAAACTTTTTTTAAAGTATAATGATTATAAAGCTTTAAATCATTTTGCAGAGGAGGTATCAAATCTTGTCAATACGCTAGAGAAATTACTTGGAATGTCCAATCTAATAGAAGAGTTAATCCAGAAAGTTCCAAACAGTATGCAATTGTCATGGGGTGAAAAATTATCGAGATATTCTCACAGTCCCCATGAAGTGTAGTATAATATTGCACGTTATTTAGAAAGCTCTTCGATCAATGGAACAATGTTGCCGAATAAGTTACTTAATATTGGGTCTCCGGTTTTCTTCATGTTTTCTTCATCTTTAATTTATTCTCATCCTTATCTCGCTTTTACTGTCTTCCTGTCTGATTGATAGTCCAAAATTAGAAATCACAAACAATACGGCTGTCGTTTCAAGGGTAATAAATGCCGGGTGTAAAATCCCAACCCGTTCGGATGTCCAGGAGGGCAGGGCTCAAGCGACCTCGGGCATCGAAAGTTCTACCCTTTTGATGCACTGTTGCAACATCCACGGTATCAGGTCTAATCTTAATGCTTTTCACCAACATCTTGAACAGTTATAACCTGACAGTTTGTTTCTATCTGAAACATAAGTCTGCTCTGAAAGCTTCGATTCACCCAACTTGCAATATCCCCAACACAACCTTCCCTTTAACTTTCGATATAAAGGAGGCGTATGTGCCTCTATCACAGCATTGCTTGCAAGACGATTTCTTCCTTGGAAAATAAAAATTTCGACGTGATTTGGTTTAAACATTTTGGTCCCAAATGTGTGAAATTTTACTGTTGCATTTATAGGTCTCCTAATGACAGTAACTTTCAAGACTTCTTCACTTACCTTAATTTTAAACTTGAGTATCTTCTGTATGTTTCCATCTTGCGATATCTCAATTGTAGGAGATTTCAATGTTTATAACTCTAATTGGCTTCAATTTTCATCTACTACTAATCCAGCTGGTCATAGTGAAGAAACATTTGCTATTGCTTGTGATCTCACACAAATGATTTCTGAACCTACAAGAATTCTTGATAACCCTAGCCATACTCCACATCTAGATCTCTTTCTTACATCAAACTTACTTGTTTATAAAACTTCCGTTCTTTCCCCTCTAGGTCTCTCTGACCATTGACCAATAGAAATAATTTCTGCTGTCATTAATTCCGCTGTTGTTCCCAATACTAATAGAACCTTGTGGTCTTTTAAGTCAGCTAGATGGAGTGATTTACGAGACTTCTTCTCAACCTTTCGATGGCGTGACAATTGTTTTAAGTCGCCCTCTTTTTGGGACATTACGCTTCCAGTATCTGAAGTCATCCTCATGAGCATGGAGTTATACATTTCCAAAAAAACAGAATCGTGTAGGTCATTCACGTCCTCGACCCTCGTTCAATAAGGCTTGTGCTGATGCAATATATTTAAAAAACAAATATTATTTTAAATGGAAATCTAATAAAACGGTTGAGAGTCATGCAGAGTACATTGGTGCTAGAAATATCTTGAAAAGTGTAACCACTAAAGCAAGAAAATTGATGAACAACGAAAATACAATGAACTAGCTACATCTCCTTTGGGCTGTCGTAACTTTTGGTCTTTAGCTAAAGTCATTAGTAAAATCTTTGGTACATCTTCATTACCCCCCCCCCTGATATTTTTTGACGGATCTGTAATTGCTGATTATGTAGACAAAGCCAATGTTTTTGTGGATTTATTTACATAGAACTCGTGTCTCAATGTTTCTGGAAAGGATGTACCCCTAGTCAACTCTTCTTCATACGCTATGAAACCGTTTCATTTTCGGTACAAGCTCCTAGAATCGATTATCAGTAGGCTTGATCTCAATAAGGCGACAGTCCCGGACGGTATCCCAGCTAGTATCGTTAATAAATGTTATCCCTAACTAGTACCAGTCCTATCTAAGCTCTGTTCGATTTCTGTCTTCTGGGGAGCTTCCTTCATCATGGAAGTTAGCAAATGTTCAATCTATCCCTAGTTAATTTACACGAACACACTCCTTAGTGACCTCCAATATGGATTTTACAGGGTTGTTCAACAGGTGATCTTTCATATGTGACCCAAGTTTGGAATAATACATCAGAACAATCTGGTGAATCAGTTATAGTCGCTTTAGATATCTCAAAGGCATTTAACCAAGTTTGGCATAAGTGTTTACTTGCCAAACTCACATCGTTTGGGTTAAACGATGTCCGCATCAACTGGGATTCTTGTTTCCTTGATAAAAGACGATTACGAGTCGTAGTTGATGGCTGTTTTTCAAAAGAAGTTATCATTAACGTGGGAGTGCCACACGGATCAGTTATTGCGCTTACACTTTTCCTGCTATACGTAAATGAACTTTTTCTTCAACAACTAATCCAATCTATTGCTTTGCTGACGACAGTGCTCTTCATTGTAGTTCATCTCAGTCTGCTCATAATAGTAACCTACCTTCTACGTCTCAAGACATTAAAGCTGAGATGGCAAATTCAATAAACAAAGACATTCAATGTGTCCTCGAATGGGGAAGCAATAATCTAGTTAAATTTAATCCTAACAAAACTCAGTGTTGCCTGTGTCCACCAAAAATACCGATCATTTCCTGCTGTAAGCAAGAATGGGTCAGATCTTAAGCTATAACTCGGTTGGGAATGACTGTAACTTCAAATCTTTCTTGGGTTGACGATCTTCTGTTAGTTACCAAAACAGCTGCTCGTAAAATAGACCTTTGTACAGATCTAAGCAGTACTTTACCTCTCGACAACTGTTGTATAAGGCCCAAGTTCGACCTCATCTAGAATATAATTCTCACCTCTGGGTTGGTGCTCCCCAATACGTTCTCGATATCGTTGATCGTAATGAAAAGAGAGCGATTACGCTTATAAATGATCCGCCCTTACTTCTGAAATACAGTTCCTTGAGCATAGAAGAATCGTTTCAGTTATTTCTTTGTCTTATCGGTATTACAATGGCTATTGCGCTTCTGAATTCCATTCTTTGATACCACCTCTGGCTACCTTTGCTAGGAATACTTGATTAACTCATTCACAACATCATTATGCAGTACAAAACTCCACTTATCGTATCAGATGGGCGCAATCCACATTCTTCTACGCGGCTTCTAAACTCTGGAATGGTTTTCCTAGTTCCATTTTCCTCTCACTTATGATATGAAAAAATTTAAGGTAGCTGTTCATAGGCACCTCTTGGCAATTCAATGTCCTTCTATCCATCCTCCTAAGTGTTCCTGAGTGCTTCAGCACAATAGGCCATATTTAGCCCGTTCAGGTTCACAATTAGTAAAAAAAAAAGTTTCCCTTGACGAAGAAAAGCTTAACCTGCAATGCTCTCATGAGGTAAAGAATCTTAATAGATCAGAATGTATTAATTAACTGAGTTATTGTTTTGAGCCTTGTTAACTTCCTTCCCATTAGCTCAATATAATGATCTATCAATGACTACAATTTTTGGCCTTACCATTTGGCAATCAATCAAAACAAACCGAAACTTATTTACTACCAGGGTGCCACCGCTATCATCGTCTTATCCATGCATCCTTAAAACGTATATCTTTAGGCTTTTGTTTACGGACCATGTTAGAATGTGATACTATTTTATGAATTATTTAATATTGCTCTTCAATTGAAATACATAAGGCACATTTAAACATAATAATCCAAAATCCATTCAATTAACAAAATTATTTTGTTACAAGTAGACTTAGTTGCTAACGTTGGTTGTCTGTTCTGTTTAACTTTTTCTGGAACCTTAAACTGTAGTAATACTACATCCACGTCCTGACTGGATGATTGCACTTCATATACAATAAAGCTTCAGGACGGGCTAGGCAGTCGAGGTGTATAAGAGAGAGCATTGCGTAGAAGGCTGGAAGAAATTAATTTTCACGCAAGATCTGCTAATTGTGCTATTTTGTTGTAAGGAACGTCATTTCAATAATAGAAGATAATGCATAAATAGTTAAAATGAAGGTCAGGAGGATTTGAAAGAATAATGGTGAAATCTTGATCCGAACGTAATACAGAATCCGAATGAATTCACAAATTCATAAGCAGTTGACAGTAGCGAACGAATAAAAATGTGATTTTAACAAAAGTTAAATGTATGATAAGTATTTAAATTAGTTTAGTAAAGTTTAATAAATTATTAATTAATTTTTAACTCGTGATTGTTTTTATACTATGACTTGATAAGACATTGTGTAGATTTCTATCTTTAATTATGCAGTTGGGTACCGTATTGCTAATTATATTTATTCAAATTTCATGTTTAGGTTCCTAAAATGTTTTATCTTTATTTTGCACACTAAATTATTAACTCTGGGATCTCTGAAAGGAATAGGTTATGTTAATCTGTTATCTATTCAAACAATGTCTTGCGATAGACGTTGTTTGAAGCGGAAAAAAAACAGAAACCCTATGCTTTTCAAGAGAATAGTATATACTGTTTTGTAAGAAATTCGTGCTGTTTAATAGTGGAACAATCTCTAATAAAAAATTTAGATTCCATATCATCGCGATCATCGCTCATTTACAAAACTTATGAAAACAATACTATTCAGATTACATAAACTTGGTAATCCAATAAAGACACACTTTTTATAAATCACGTATTCATGAGCTTCCAATAACTTAAAACAATTCTCGGCTTAAGTAATAATTTTGTTAGTAATTATATACAGATCATTGAGTATACTGCAAATGAACCTTTTGAATAAAGTTTTTGTTAACAAAAAAATATATATCCATAAAAGTGTTTTATGTCCATTCTAGACTGTAACATAAAACGTTTAAATGGCGTTCGTTGTATCAAGTATGTTTATGGCATGCAGTAAACTTTTTAAAATATGTTCTACTGAATTAATACATATATAAGGTAAAATAAATAAATGTCGAAGTGTGTAAAAAAGATTATCTTGTTCTTTTTACCCTAATTGAAAGGTGTAGTAGTACAAATACTTAATTAATATACAGCCGAATTCATTACATTCTAAAAGTATTAAGTTTTTTTTTATTATTTTATGTACTTTGCTTCAATACATACAAGAGTATAGTAAATAACTTCAAGGTTGACTTATATGAACAAAAGTGATGTAAAATTAAATTTTCTTTAAAAAAATATGTCTGCACTTTTTCTAACAAAATGAATCAATATTCAGAAAAAATTTGAACCAACACTTAAATTGTACCTTAAGAATTTTTTTTGCCGCTAAATTATGCGGCGTATCAAAAAATTGCATAAAACATAATTAATCGATATGTTTAAGGTCTATGTCTGGGTATCTTTATATCTTTGAAATATGCCAAAAACTGATCCTAATAAACCCCCCTTTCCGCCACTGGATTTATCCCAAAATCTAGTCGTCTCTAAGCCAAATGAAAACAAGCTTAAATACAAAATTTTAAGTATGTAGGTATTTTCGTTCTGGAATTATCGTGGATACTAACATACAAAAGTCGATTACATAACCTTCTATACCTACATATGTATATGTAGGTTGGAAGCTAAAAATCATTTGCTGCTAGAACAAAATCTTTCTTAACTTTAGTTGGAGTTATACAGAGTGTTTCTAAATTATGGTGCCAAATTGATGTCCATCAGATGGTCAAGTGGCCTAGAGACTTTTTCAGTAGGTTTTTCTTTTGTGTGCGGACAAAATGCATATTTTAATATTTTTTCTTAAAGTTTGTTTAATAATACTTAAAAAGGTACCCTAGTTTAAAATCGATAATATGCACCGTTCTCGAGAAAAATGATTTAGTAGGTATAAGATACTGGAACTACACATCTACCGTTTCGGATATCAACCTTGCCATATTTTAATTATTTTCTGTTGTCAATGTTAGTCTTTTAAATTCCTGTGTTGTTCGTTTTTAAACATTTTGTAAATTTTCTTTAATATAAATGCCTCAAAGATACATTTTTCAGAAACTTACTGACATGCGTTTAATTTTTGGTAATGTGACAGTAATTCAAGGGCAGCAAGAAGATGTTACCAAGAGACATTTCCTAGTAGGAGAATTACTTCAAGAAAATTATTTGTTTCAATTGACCGTCGCCTTAGAGAAACATTAACAATGGTACTGGTAGGCCGCGTTCAGCAAGAACTGTTGAAAATGAAGAACATATCTTAAAACCTTTTGATGAAGATAATACTTTAAGTACTAGAAGAATACGTGCTATGGAAAACATACCTCATTACGTAGTGTGTTGTATAGCTTGAGAGCAACTCCTACATCCGCACCACCTTTTACAAGTACAGGAACTACTGCAAGTGGAGTTTGAAAGAAGAACAACGTTTTGCAATTGAGTTCTCCATAAAATAGAGTGTGATCCAGATTTGGTGAAACGTATTCTGTTTACTGATGAGGCTTCATTTACAAAAGACGGAGTTCTCATTTCAAGGAACAATCACAGGTGGAGTGAAGATAATCTCAGAGATACAGTACTTAGACATTCCCAATATAAATTTAAAATAAATCTGCGAGTGGGCATTTTGGGAACTAAAATTTTGGACCTCAAAATATAAATGCTGCTCATTATTTAAACTTCTTGTCGGACCAGCTTTCAGAAGTATTGCAAGATTTGCAAACGCGTCTAAAATTGTGGTTTATGCACGATGGTACCCCCATTCACTACTCCAGAAATGTCAGGAGATATTTAAATAATAGTTTTCCCGCTAAATGGATCGGTCTCGGACATGAAGCACCACGTGGATGGCCACCAAGAAGCCCCGATCTAAATCCTTTGGATTTTTTTCTATGGGGTAATATAAAAGAGAAAGTGCAATTTAACTTCGTCAAAAGGGTCAGAGCTTCTGTTAGTTTGGTGGAAGACATTTTGAACAATTTCTACAGTGAGATTTATTAAGTTTGTGGATACTAGTTTCTTCTTATTGCGATTATTTGTTGAGTTTGTTGTTCCTAGTTTCTTAAAAGTATAAAACAATTAAAAAAACATGGCGAGGTCGATATCCGAAATGGTAGATGTGCAGTGGCAGTATCTTATACTAAATCATTTTTCTCGAGAACGGTGCATATTATCGATTTTAAATTAGAGTTTTATGTATTATTAAACAAACTTTAAGAAAAAATAATATTAATAATAATAATATTTTCCGGCAGTTTTGTTGTTAAAGATTATTCAAAATATGATAAAAAATGGCTAGACTTTCTCCCTTGTTAAGAAATACGTATCACCATGTGAGGATGGCGTAGTTCTGCTACTACGTACCTAGCGAATGTTACCCATTTTTTCTCCGAAAGGCTTGATAAACGAGATCAGGCAGACATGATGTCGACAGGTTTTTTGTAAGGCTTTTGATAGAATTCCTAATTATATAAGTACCAAGAACCCCCATGGCTGTAATCTAGGTCAATTATCATTTATTTCAGTGACCAATGGCTTATGTGATGTAATTTCATGCAGTATACTACTGTTCACTGGTGAATTAAAACTGTACACTTCCATTTCTAATACCAATGACTGTGATATGTTACACGTTCAAATAAATAAACTTTTGGTCTGGAGATAAATTAATGATTTAAATGTCGAAAAATCTCAAGTAACTCCATACACTCGAATTATTCAACAAATACTTAACTATAGTCTACGGTATGATGAACTGATTCGTTCAACTTGTACAAATGGTTTAGATGTTCACTTAAATTTTCATTTATCTTTATCTGACCACACAAATAAAATCTACTCCTCCGCCATGAAATCCCTGGGATTCATTATTAGAAACTACAAATCATTTAGCAATAAAACAACACTAAAAAATACTAAAACCAAATACATTTCACTGGTACCTTTAAAATTGGAATCTTATGGATTGGTTTGGAGTACGTTATGTGCATACCAAAAAACACACTGAGAATACGTCCAATGAACGTTTGTGTGTAAGTGTATGTGTGTCTGCGTCTGTGTGCGTGTGGATGCGCGTGAGGGTGTGCATGCGAGCGCTTGCTTGCGTGTGCGTGTGGATGCGTCTGCGTGTGTGTGTGTGTGTGTGTGTGTGTGTGTGTGTGTGTGTGTGTGTGTGTGTGTGTGTGTGTGTGTGTGTGTGTGTGTGTGTGTGTGTGTGCGTTTCCGTGTGCGTGCGCCTACTATATAAAGGTTTTGTAGATTGAAATTGAAATTTCACGCCAAAAGCTTTACCTTAAAAATTTGAACAGCTTAGATTTCTCATCACTAGAGGGACGATTAACCTTCGCTTGGGTTAGAACCCGCATTATGATTCAGGCAACGATTTCCTATTATAAAGGTTTTGTAGATTGAAATTGAAATTTCACGCGAAAAGTTTTACCTTAAAAACTTGAAGAGCTTAGACTTCTCACCACTAGAGGGACGATTAACCTTCGTTTGGGTTAGAACCAGCATTATGATGCAGGCAACGATTTACCCTAACGATTGACCTTACGCCTAGAACCCCAAGCAAGCTACTTGCTTGCGTGCGTGCGTGTGCACGTGCGCGTGCTTGTGCGTGTGTTTAATTTTACCGATATTCGGACCACATAACTATGCACAAATACTATCTGTTATCATATTAATTTAAGATAACAATGAAATTAAAATTAAAATAACACGTAATATGACTTAATTAGCATGGCCTCTCGGTGGCCAGGTGGCCGCGTGCGTTTCTAAATAACACGAGACCGTGGGTTTAGATCCCATTCGAGGGAAATGTTTTATGTTTATATTGAAACATTACATTTTACCATTTACACAACAATGAATGTCAATTCATTATTACATTGTAATATATATATATATATATATATATATATATATATATATATATATATATATGGTAAAACTAAACATGACTAACAAAACGCATGACGCATACATCTAATTACATGTAAACTTCCGCCATTGAAGCTAAGAATTATAAAATGTGAAAACATTCTTTCGAATAAAACATTACTTAATATTACAAGCAAAATGCAATTGTAAATAAAATCTCAAGTGACAAATACAAAGGTTTATTGAGTCAGGTAATAGAGTAGTAAAAGTGGACGTGGAATAACCGAAAACTGGTTGACCTTGCACGGCACGCTGTGCAAATTGAATGGTGCCACAACGTTAGCGGTGCCACTTAAGCGTTTAACTTATACTTTCCGATCGAATCGCAGTCTTCGTATTTATATCGTTAACTAAAATCCCAATTTTTTCGTATAAGTGGCGGCATCGTGTAACTTCGCGTACAGGCTCCTGAGACCACCTGGATACCATATATGAGATAAAACGTTCTGGTACCACGAAATTGTGCCACTACGTATCGATTGGTGTCACAACGCCCATATATGCTCTTCTCAGGTGCCAGTTGAACCGATTATATCAGGGTGTTTAAAAAAGATGC
Source organism: Vesta saturnalis (assembly GCA_036346205.1). Taxonomy (NCBI): domain Eukaryota; kingdom Metazoa; phylum Arthropoda; class Insecta; order Coleoptera; family Lampyridae; genus Vesta; species Vesta saturnalis. The sequence continues at coordinate 134,598 of JARFJB010000726.1, read as the reverse complement.
GGCAATATTAAAGGGATGCATTTCCCAGGTCATTTTATACAATAAAGTTCCTATAAACATAGGTCCGCAAACGCTTCGGTACCGATCTACAGCGTGTTGAAGTTTAATTTAAAAAAAACAGTCAAAATTAGGTTTTTCCAAAACGGCTTGAGATATCGTAATGAAATTTAATGCGTGTCAATAGATGTGGGAGACGCATACTTTGCAATATAACGCGATGTTTCAGTCGTACCATTGGCGCGCGTATTGGCACGTCACAGGCTATATTTCAAGAAAAAAGTAGGATTTCGCTGATTTCTCTAAAAATAAAAAATATTTTTTGATTCTTTGTTCAATTATGAAGAAAAAAGCTCTCTTGACTTTTTATCGTATGACGTACCCTTTTTGAGTAAAAAAAAACATTTTAGTGCATGCCCATTTATTACTGAAAAAAAGTTTTAAAAATCAACGGTTTCATTCAAGGGCAAAAACAAATATTTCATCAAACCAAAAATTTTACCAACCAAAAATTACAAAAACTGTTCAAAGTGACCACCTCGAGCTTTTATGTCGATTTTGTGCTACTGTAAGGGTTGTAAGTCACACCACTATTTTTATGTAGAACACTATTTATTCAATTCAATACCCAAAACTCCACTAACTAAACTAATACAATTATCCGTCGATCGCAATCCACGTCCCTCGCAATCCACGTCCCTCGCACGTGTCCTATCAGTCTTCCAAATTACTCATTGCTACGTTGCCACAATCCCTCCATCTTTTTCAGCTTTATTGGTTGTATCTTCTCCGAGGCGATAGTTGCCTCATTCAGGATTTCTTCTGCCGATTCGACGTATCTGGGTTGGGGCATCTGGTTTGGCGGTTCTAGAAGCATATCTAGTTCAGTCTTAGAAGTATCGCCGTGAGGGTTTGTAATTGTCGAATTTGGGAGTTTCTTTAATTGACTGACGTGACGTTTACATGTTTGACCGTTTTCATTAGCTATTGTAACTTCATTATCATCTTTTTCGGTTACGGTGAATTCTTCTGTGCCGAATCGAGTAACTACCTTGTGGGTCATGTTTTTTGCTAGCACTTCACCTATTTGGATACTTGATTGCTTCGCCATTCTGGACCCGTCTTCCTTTTCCTTCCCCTTATGTTTATTTGTCTGGTAATTATCGCGCGCTTCGTCATCTATTGGTTCGCCTATCAAATTAGCCAAAGATGGTATCTTATCCCGGATGTTTCTTCCAAACAATAATTCCGATGGCGATTTTCCCGTTGTTCCATAAGGTGTGACATTGTACATCATTGTGAATTTCTGAAGTTCAAATTTGTAGTTTAGTTGTTCGCGTGAGCTATTTGGAGGCGTTTTAAAATGGATTTATTCGTGTTTTCCACTTCAGCCTTTGCCTGCGGCTAGTATGGCGGTGTCCGTAATAAGGTGATACTGTTGTCTAATCAGAAATTTTTAAATTCTTGGCTTGAAAATTGTGCTCCGTTGTCTGGAATTTTTTTTCTTTTCATTGGTGGTGGTCTTCTATAGTCACTAGCAAACAATATCGACATTTCTTCACAAAATTTTCCACTTCTTTGTCCACTAAAGGCCATCATACTTTAACTCTTAGCCTTCTTTTCATTACTGTTTCACCTGGGTGTGCTTCATGTGCCAACTGTAGCACCGATGTCGTTAGAGGTTGCGGAATAACAATTCTGTTTCCTCGAAGTATAACTGGTCCTATTGTTGCTAATTCGAGAAGGAATGGATAAAGATATTTTTATATATGGGCTCCCAACAGTCACTTTTTATTTTATAGACGGCTTCTATAATTTTCTCATTACGTTGGCTCTCATTTACTATCTGTGAAATACTGAGGGCTCTTGGCGAATTTCTTTCCAGGATGATAAACACATGTAGTTCACTCTCATGATCCAGTGAAGGTTCACTTTTATTTGACAAAGTCGAGACAATGAGTCTGCTATATTCAACTTTCCCGATTGATATACGATTTTTGATTTAAATGATGGAAACCTTTCAGTTCTAGCTGGAGCTTTCAATGTTGGTTTAAATATGGTTTCAAGAGGTTTGTGATCTGCAACTAACTCAAACTGCAAACTAGATAAGTAGTAATAAAAACGCTCGACTTGCCGAACTAATGCCAGACTCTCCTTTTCTGTTTGTGAGTATCGCCTTTCGACGCCAGAGAGCCTTTTGCTTGCGAAAGAGATTACTTGCGGCATTTGGTGTTCGTTAAACTGCAACAAAACTGCTCCTAATGCCACAGGTCTAGCGTCTGCTACCAGACGTGTTCTAAGTCGGGGATGGAAGTATGCCAAAGTTGGTAGTTTTGCTAGTGATTGCTTGAGTTTGTCAAAACTTCCTTGATGGATTGTTGTCCATTCAAATTTTTCATTATCCCTGGTTAACTGGAGGAGTGGTTCTGTTGTGGTGCCCAAGTCAGGTATAAACTTTCCGAGATATGTAACAAGTCCAAGGAAGCTTCTTAATGTGATAGAAATTATAGAATGTTTTTAACTTTTATGTGGTTTACTTCGATGCCTTTGTCAGAAAGTTTATGGCCCATAAACTCGAGCTCTTGGACCGCTTTGACGCATTTTGATTGATTAAGGAGTACGTTATTCGTTATAAACACCTGTAACACTTTATTAAGACAAGCGTCGTGCTGTTTTTATAAGGTGCCAACATTTCTTCGAAGACCCTCTGAAAAATTTCGGGAGCCGAGTTAACGCCAAACATTAATCTTTTGTAAGGAAACATGCCTTCCTGTGTTATAAATGTTGTTATGGGACGGCTCTCTATGTCCAATTCCAGTTGGTGGTAAGCGCTGGCTAAATCTAGACGGGAAAAATATTTTTCATTCCGAAGTTTTGTCATAAATGATTCAAAGCTTGGAAGAGGGTAATTTTCTCTCAGTATTGCCTCGTTAGCTCGAGGCATGTCGACGCAGATCCGTATCTTATCGTTCGCTTTGAAAATCACTACTATAGGAGAAATCCATGGACTCGGTTCTGTTACTTTTTCGATAATATCGGAACGTAGTGCTTCTTCCAGTTTTCTTTCTATCTGCTCCATAACTGAGATGGGAACTCGCCTGACAGGCTGCTTAACTGGTTTCACTTCAGGCTTGATGGTTAGTTTGACTGTAATATTCTTAATTTTTGGTCAAGGATTTGTCTCCTCAATGGCGTTAACGTCCAATCCCAATTTTAAGATTCCCAGGCGTTTTGCATTTTCCTTGTCTTCTTCTTTATCCACAACGTAAAAAGATGTTACAATTTCCTTCCTGCCTTGTACACTGATGGTTGTTTCAAATTTGTGTCTCATGTTCAGAGGCTGCGCTGCATATCCTCTGAGAGAGTGCTGGGTTTCTGAGTTAATGTCCCAGGTGACGGCCTTCCTTTTTATTAATGATTCCCAATCATTGCCCGTGACTATATTCACTTTTGATCCGGAATCAATAAGCAAGGTAACGGATACTCCTCCTACATCGCGTAGAAATGGTCTAATGTTGTTTTCTGACATCCTTTCCTGAAAGCAATGTATACTTTACCTCTTTGTTATTATGATTTTGTTCTTATTATTATTATTACTATGTATAAAAGAAATTGAGCACTATGGATGACTACCATTGCTTTGCAATTGCATACATGAGAGCCTTTTCCATCTGCATCAAATCACTATTACGATGCACGGAAAGTTAGTTCCCATATATTCTAAAATATGACTAACAAGATGTAAATGAGTTATATTATAGGTTCTGTACTAAACTAGATAGTTTATCTTCCAAAGTAATAAAAAAGAAATATAAAAATATGTCTTCTGTTTTTACCTTAGACCATTAAAACCTCTAGGCACGGCGTATCGCAGTAGTGTGAAGCCAACATCATTCGAGCGGGTGACGTCACTCGTGGGCAAGAACGCCTATCAATCCCACTTCTTTTCACACGTTTTAAAATTCCACTGAAGTAAAAGGCCATTTAACAATATTTCTAAGTTGTTTATTGTTTCATTTATCTAAATCTAACGAATAACAGAAAAGATTAATAGTTATTACTTGACATTTAAGACAAAAGAAACTCATTGATTGGAAAACAAAATGGTTTTTGTTAATTTGCTTCGGATTCGATCTGTATGGTTATTTAAACATTCTGCCTTATGGTACAATCTTATGTTACAATAATACAAACTAATGATTTTAATCAAATTTATGATATGATTTGATTCAACGTCGTGATCATACATGTGATCGTCTTGAGCATTAAAAACCGAATGGCGAACATTACTTAGAATGTGTATTATTAATTTCGTCAATATATTTTTTTCGTTTAATTTATTAGTTCTTTCCATTACTCTTATTTGACTCTCAGCTACTTTACAAATATGAATGACATCGTCTGAGGGTTGAGTTAAATACTTTCTCATATTACTGTAATTTTTTAAAGTAGCTAATTTTGATTTCAGTGTTTCTAATTCAATTGCGTTTAAACAGATTTGACAGTCGATTTTTTCTTTACTTGTTTGACCACGAAACCAGCTATATATTCTACAATGTCTGTAACATATAGTGACAGTTCATTGGAATACTTTAAGCTATCCAGGATGTCATCATCTTGATCTTCGACATTTTATACTATATGGTCAATTGCATTAATTTTAACCTTTTTCGTTGTACTCATTGCCAAAATAATTATGGGTGTTTGCTCGATGCAATTCGCTTGAGTTGAACCCTTTACACTTGTATGCATTAATAATCTTTTGTAAGCAGCTTGAAACTGTTTTGAGGTGGGATTGTTATTATGGCCTCCATGGCTTCTAATTGTACTGAAGAAAATTTTGAGGTGATCTTGGCACAGTTTGTATGCCGAAAGATACTTAAAACTACCATCTTCAACATATTCCTTCCATATCCCAATATAGGACTTGAGACTTATTATTAAACCGACAAAGCCAGTTTTTCGTTGGGTTAGATACAGGGGCTCTCCATTTGTTGATGATTTAAGAGACTTTAAATATTCAATAGCTGCATATATTCTATCAAAAACTATGTCCTTGTTGTAATGCTGCAGGCTAGCCTTGAAATGTTTTGTCAATAAGTTGCGGCTATTTAGAATGTCAAAAATGTCGTTCATACAAATTGCAAAGTTCTCTGTAGCTTCACTGTCTTTAAAATCATTGGAATACATTGTTTCTCTTAAATATTGTAAAGCTTTAGCAACACTCAAACTAAAAGTCTGTGTAGCTAACTTGACTTTCATCTTCTCTTTGAACCAGTTTACATGTCTTCTTGTGATTTTTGTACCAAGATGTAGCCCTTCACGTTCTTGAACATCTACTAATTTTTCGAAAAACTCCCACTTGATGGGATCATTATTACCATTAAACATACTTTTATGAGAACCAAGTGTGTTACGGATAAGCTTCAACATATGTGGAGGATCAAAAAGAACATAAACTGGTTGTTTTGTAACTGGATGCGGAAAAAATGTTTTTTTAGAGTTGGCAGACGTGTCAGCTCCAAGAAGCTTTGCCATAGTTATATTAGTTGCAGCACCATCAACAGTAATACTGACGATTGTAACTTCAGCTTCGTGTAGTATTGTTAAACACATTTTAACCAAATTGCTTTTTTGTATTCCCGTGAGCCCATTGATTAGGAAATATCCTACTGGTAGTTTCCATCTGTCATTAACACTATTTATTAAGAAAACAATTGCTTCTTTAGCTTCTGGTAAAGTATCACTTTGAAGGTCACTGCCCATATCCACATATCTACAACATACTTATTTTTTAAATTCTGTTTTAATATAGATTAAATTAATATAGATATCATGCATTTCATAAAAATAGGTAAGTACATGCAGGCGGATGCAACATGAAAACCATACCCTAATAATTTTTCTCCATTTCCTCCATCCCATTCTATTTTCTTACGTATCGACATTTCATCGACCATAAGAGCACAAATACAACGTTTACCCTTTTCCTTCAATTCTAATACTTTTTGTTTTAAAACCTTTACCGATTCCGCTTGAAAACCTGGACCACAGTCTACTGCCTGATACCATTTTTGTATAGTTCGTGGATGAGGAAGCATCTTAGGAAAAGTTGTTCTGACATAAGAATAAGCCTTGGGCGAGTAAAAGTTCAAAGTAAGTGCAAAACTTTTTAATTCAGGTGGGTAAGTTTTAGATCGCTTCGATTTTAACAATTGCCTACATATTATTTTAGTAGAAACAGGCATTGTGTCCTGCAAGAAAGTGAAAGAACGCAATATAATATACATATTATACCCAGGAACCAATTCAAACCCAAGAATGATTTAGTCATTAGAACATGCATTAATATTATATTTATGCTACAACCTGAGAACATTAGGTTTTAATGGTCTAAGGGTACAACTTGCATAGTATATTATTTTACTCTTGATTTACTTACCGAAAGCATCAATGAAGAATCATCATCAATCATTCGCTGTTGTTTTAAATGCTCCAATAAAGATTTCAAATTAGACACTTTTTTAACAAGTCGTTTATTTTTTTGCTGTAATACCTTTACTTGCTTCTGTTTCTTTGCAAGAGCATTTTTTAAACTAAGGCTGCATTGATCGTTGTTTGTAGATAATTGTTCTTTAAAATCACCTACATAGCAAAATCTTCTTTTTTTGACAGGAAGTGGAACAAGCGGTTCTGAAAAGGCTTCATCATTTGTTGCTATTTGTTTTTCAGTAATATCTTCGTCGTCACTTTTCTCATGTTGCGAACTGCACCTTACTTGGAACAGCATCAGTTTTTAGATTTCTTTTTGAACTCCACGGACTAATATCAAAGCAATCATCTGTAAAATGCTTCGAACAAATTCTACTATATTTTGATTGTTGGAAACCCTTGCGACGCATTGCAATAATCCATTGCTTTTTGAGTTGTAAATCTTGAGGAAATCTGTGAATTATTGTTCTTATTTTATTAAAACAGTAATGCAAATAGTTATAAAAGTTAAGCTCATATTTTATAATACGGTGTAGCAAATTAAAATTTAATTCTCTAATTTTCACTTAATTAGAAATAAAAGAAAACTTACCCATGAAATGATATGCCTGAACCCTTTTTACGTCGTTCTGCACACTTATAAGCACTACACGATTGTACCATGATTAAATTTATTAACAATAATTAACGCAGCAATACAAACACCCGAAGAGCAGGCCTGTCTGCAACAGTCTCGTTTACGGCTTAAAGGAGCAGGTAGCCTTTTGCCCGCGACTGACGTCACAGACACCGAACGATGTTGGCTTCATTTCTGGGTATACGCTGAATTGCATACGCCGTGTCTAGAGGTTTTAAAGGTCTAACGTTTTTACATGCTTATATTTAAATTATGTTATTACATTTAATATTTGCAATTACACTTTTAACTATTACCGTAAGTGAATCTACAACTTTGTATAGGATCCTATCAATCCTCCAAATTCCTCGCTTATGAATCATGTCACTGTTTACAGTTTACCCATTGCTGCGTTGCCACAGATTTAACGTAAATTACCTTAATACAAAAATACTTCCTAAGAGAGCTGGAGCTCTTGGAAGATGGCGCACTAACATGGGTTTAATTCAAATATCATCAAAATGGTTTCCCTTTAAACGATAGAGTTCTGTACACTTATTTAGTGGAATATGCCCAATCGTATGGCGTGAATAGAATTTTTTAGCTGTACTCATAAGCGGCTCGTTTGGGCGGGGCATTGGACATTGTTATTCATAAGATTGTTGTTTTTCAAAATTTCGCAATTTTAACATAAAATTAAAAAAAATTCGATTTTTCATAAATTTTTTCTTTATTTGAAGTCGCTACGACGTTTTCCAAATAAATCGATTTAAAATTTTCATGTGTTAATCATACTCTTATAAAATTAACTATCGAATTCATTCACAATTATGAAAGATGGCTATAGAAAATAAACAAAATACCAATTGCGTGAACGTCAAACTGCTCTCATGTCATAAATTAATTTTGCTTTAGAAAGTAAGAAATAAACTCGGGTAAAAAATAATCGTTTTTAATACAAAAAAAATTTTCCGACACAATTAATAATAAAAAAAGTTCAAAATGACAACTGAAAGCATGAAACCCAAAACTGAATCTACAAAAGATGCTCCACATGACGACCATCCGTTTATATGCACACATTTATTCGTTCATGTAAAGATTGCCGAATTTTTGCAAAAATTCCCTATTGTTCCTAAATTCGTCGCAGGGATCCTGAATTCTTCTCCAAAGCTGATCGCGTATTTGTATTGGTTGGGAATAAACCATTGATTTTAGATATCCCCAAACACAAAAATCGCAAGGATTTAAATCTGGAGGCCTTGCTGGCCAAGCAACCGGACGGCCTCTTCTGATCCATCGCTCTCGGTAATTGCTATCTAAAAAAGCACGAACAGTTCTGCTATAGTAAACTGGACAACCATCATGTAAAAACCACAAGTTCCGCTGAAAATTCAGATTAATATCATCTAATAAATCCGGTGAAGTATTTTGTAGAAAGCTGAGATATTCTTCGCCGTTTAAATGATTAGGAAATTCTACAGGTCCAAGCAAATTATCACAAAGAACACCTATCTTATACATTAATGCTCAACCTTTCCTGATGTTTACTTTCCCTTATCGCATGAGGGTTTTCGTCAACATAAGAGTAATAGTGTGCATTGTTCATATTAAAAATTCCATCTTTTGTAAAAGCGGCTTCATCACAAAACAAAATATTAGAAAAAAATCTTGGTGTTGATTCTCTTTATTTTGCATCCAATTGGAAAAATCAACACGAGTAGGAAAATCACCTGCTTGCAAGGCCTGGACTTCTTTGAAATGAAAAGGATGCAAGTCTTCCTTATGTAGAATGTTCCACACAGAAGGTTTTGACACATTGGGATACATTGCAGCCAACCCTCCTGCGCTTATTTCGGGATTGTACTCAATCTCCATCAAAATATGATCCTGATATTCTTCCATTACATCAGCATGTCTTTCCGTTTCATTATTTTTAGTAATTACAGATCCTATTTACCTAATTCTTTGATGAAGAAACGTAAATGATTTAGGAGCAGAATGTCTTCTACCTGGAAATTTATCTGCATATCTACGTGCTGCTGCCCGAGCGTTGCATTGCATTTCGCCGTACATTAAATGCATATCGGCATATTCTTCGTTACTAAACGAAACCATTCTAACAATATTTAACTTTTTGTATTTACGGTAATGTAACTAAACAATAAAAAATCTTTCACCTAAAACTTATTTGACACTTTAACCTCAACTAGTATCTGTAATACTAGTTATTTTGACGTTTTGTTATTTTGTTTATTTTCCATAGCCATTTTTCATAATTGTAAATGAATTCGTTAGTTAATTTTATAAAAGTATGATTAACACATGAAAAGTTCTAATCGATTTATTTCGAAAACGGTGCGTCGAAGCGACTTCAGACAAGAGTATGATTCTTTTATGAAAAAATCGAAATTTTTAATATTTTATGTTAAAATTGCGAAATTTTGAAAAAAAACAAACTTATGAATAACAATGTCCAATGCCCCGCCCAAACGAACCGCTTATGAGTACAACCAAAAGATCATATTCACGCCATACGATTGGGCATATCCTACTAAATAAATGTTCATAACGCTATCATTTAAAGAGAAACCATTTTGAAGATATTTGAATTAAATCGATGTTAGGGCGTCATGTTGCAAGAGCTCCAGCTCTCTTAGGAAGTATTTTTGTATTAAGGTAACTTACGTTAAATCGACATAAAATTAGCTCTAGAATCTGCAGTTTTCCTTTGTGAAAAGAGTTTGTGGACACCCTGTATATATATATATATATATATATATATATATATATATGCAAGGTGTATTATTAAAGGAGCATAATATTTACATCACATAATTTTACGTTGAAATACGAGTAAAAAACACTCGTGCCCGATTTTCTGTTAACCCTCTGCTTGTGGAGTTGTTAATAGTCAAACTAGGAAATTTATTTGGATTATAATGGAGAAATACATTTAAGTAATATAAATAACAAATAGTTCAACCAATAGAATAAAAATTCGATAACTAATATTGTTATTTTCATTATTTGTAATTTTAGTTTTAAAAATGCTGTAACTTTGTCGCTCATAAAATTCGAAGATATTGCAACATCTCAACTAAGGTACGGTGATTATTCTAACTTGCGTCTCAGAAAGTAACAAGGTTTGTCATTAATGTCATACTTGAGAGTTTGAAAAGTCTACGTGTCATATTTGTGCTTGAAACATTTTGCATCATTATTGTTTCCTACTGTGTTCGTAGTTTTATTGTTCCTTAATTTTTTGTTGTATAGTTTGTTGTTTATTCATAATTGTTTTGTGTTAAGAATATGCCATTTAATTTTTTTGAGTATTTAGATGTACATTTGATATTCGGCGAATTCCATTGCAGTTCTCTTCGGGCTGCTACTTATATTACAAAATTTGACTAACTTTGTTAAAAGATTCCAGAAGTGTTTATAAGCAGAAGCTGCCCTTTTAAACAGCTGTTGTAGAAATACATAAGTTAAACCTAATTAGAATAAACAGTTTTCCGTTTTGAATTGTAAATTCTTTTAATAAATGATATCTATTAGTAGACGGGCATCACTTTCACTTCAATGACGTAACAGAAAGTGAAAGTGGTGCCCGTCTACTAATAGATATCAAACCAGTTTCTCAAGGTAAACAACTTTCTCAAAGTAAACAACTTTCTCAAGGTCAAACCGAGGTCAGCCACCTGGTGGGCCGTGGGAAATCCCCAAGGTCAAATGATGTCACAAAAAGTGAAAGTGGTGCCCGTCTACTACTTCTATTCAAATCAAACCTAATTAGTTTAATTTCTGAAATGAAGATGGCCACTATGATCATTTACGCAGCTAAAATGGACCCTTCATACCTTTAATTAATGCATAATTATTGTGGTTACGTAGCTAACGACATTTCAGTATAAGGAGTGAAATCTGCAACTGCAGTATAGCAAGACCACGTTGCCAAGTTTTTTGTACTTTAAAACCTAATATCTCAAGAACTATTATGCGTGTATGTGCTGTGTGTGTGTGTGTGTTATATATATATATATATATATATATATATATATATATATATATATATATATATATATAAAATTATTGTATGCTTGAATTTTATGATGTCAAGATTACAGCTTATCAGATAATCTTAGTAATTTTGTTGAATGATGTATAATATAATTTTGAGGTGTAAAAACAATTATATTATACATCATTCAACAATTAAATTTAGTACTGAATAATTAAAATAAAGAAAATTTTTAAAATAAAATTATAATCTAAAAATACAGTACTCTTTATATATATATATATATATTAATATATATATATATATAATATATATATTGAATGTACATCATTTTGAGAAATTCGTGATTTAAACTTTATTTTGTAATAAAATTTGGCCTTATATTTAATTTTAAAAATATTTTCCAAACACACCATTAAACTTGATTAATTTCACCATTGTTCTTATTTACATGATACTGTAAGCAGTGTAAGCAGTAACTATATTTTTGAAAGATGTACCAGTATTACATTAAAATATATCATACTGATATACAAAGATACCTCAAAAATAATAAATAACACCTCTGGAAAAATGGTTATTTCGGCCAACCACTTAAATAAAATACTATTATTTATTAATATTATGTCTTTATTGAACTTGAGAACAAACTAAGAAAGTAATTATTAGGTATAGTAATAGGAACGTTCTTCAAAAAGGTTAGTCAAGATTATAGTAAGTTGACATCTTCGTCTCTGTTGGAGCAACAGTCTGTTGTAACCGCTTCCAGCTGGCGATAAAAGTTTTGAAACGCGAAAGGAATCAAGTTAGCGTTGCATAAAGATAAAAGACCCTGCAGTTTTGTCATCGAAATTTTTGGTGGTTCGTTGTAAGCTTTTGTGAGGCATTGAGTTACTAATGATTTTCTTCCCCTCGTCCCTTTAGTTGTATTAATAATATTATATTCTTTGCTTCTGTACGACGTTTTGTACTTTATCACGCTGGGATTATCTTTCTCAAACCGCAAAATCATAATAGTATTCCAGTCTACCTTTTCTCCTAATTCATTCACATTGAAATCTCTTGCCACACAAGTCTTTCCAGTCTATGATGTCTTCTGTATTTATTTCTTTAACACTGAATGGCTTTCCATTTTTCTTTGCTAGTTTCAATTACATAACCACCTCAGATGGCAAAAAAATTGAGCCATTTCGAAGCGCTCTCTTCTTTTCCCTTTCTATTAGTGAGTGCATATTATCTGCTTCGTTTTCTGTATGGCCAGTAACCAAAAATGTATGAGTAATAGATTTGATCGGTAAGTATTAAACAGCATGCAGATACATTGTGGCAACAAATTTATTCTTTTGTTGACCCACACAATTATCAGAATAAAATATCACGTCAATTTTTTCACCAATGTATTGCAAAAAGAAATATATACAGCTGCCTATTTCATTAGCGCCCCTTTTAGCAATACCCTCATGCCAGGGATAGCAGAAGCCCTCTCTGTTTGACATATCGAAAATTGTAAAGTTTATCACATTGATTTTACTTTTATAATAAAAGTCTGAAACCTCTCCGCAAGGTAAGGGAATTACTGCCTCTAAATCGTAACAGGCGACAATCATCTGATTGTTTTTTTGGATTTAGCAATATCATCTACTCTTTCTTTCCTGGATTTAACTTTTTCTGCTAAATGATTTTCATATTTTCCTCGATTGCCTTCATTTCAGCATCATTTCAATTTTTAAACCGAGTGCATAATGAGCACTGGTCTTTTTTTGGCCGGTAAAATGCTATATTAAATTGTGTGTTGAAAATTTTCTCATAAGCCGAATATTTCGCAAAAGGGATGTTTTCCTTTGTGCATTTTGCAATGTAAAGGCGATGCATAGTGGCTATATTCAAATTACCTTCAATGTACTCTCTTTTAGTATCTTGGCGGTAATAATGAGATTCTATTCGAGGAAAGGACTTGATATGAACAATTATTCCGTCTGTTATTTCTTTAGGAAGTTTGTATTGCTTGCCATGCTTTCCTTGAATTCTTTCTTCCAACATTCCTTCCGAAGTCGTTTTTCTGGAAACCGTACTAACAACGTTATTACTTATGCAAAGTGTAGATGTAAAAAACTTCTTACAAACTCGAACAGGTTTACTATTGCAATATAAGTAATATGCAAAATTAAGTGAACGCACATCTTCACCCTTTCTTCGGTATTTTCGAGGTGTAGTGGGCTTCATACATTTGGAAATAAAATTACCTTGTCTCGCTTTGCATGCCATTTCGTAAAAACTATTAAAAATTGCCAGCCTCACATCGTGTTCAATTTTCTGCGAACATTTCAAACTGCACTTTTTAGGATCACAGGATTGCTTTATTTCTTTTCTGGCAACCTCACGACCAGATTTAGTTTTATATGCCTTTCCGGCATTTACAATTTGTTTTCTTACATTTCTGTGCCATCGACTCTCATTTCGTACTCTTTTTTTTGTTTAATTTTATTATTATCATCAACAATAGTTTCTTTGTTTACATCTATGGGATTATCAGTTGAGCATGAAGGCACTGCTTCGGTCAAAATAGATCCAGATAGATGGTGACTGTTATCAGAATCATTAGATGATGTTGATATGTTGTCTGATGGTGTATAATCCTTATCAGCTGTGCTATCATAGTCATCATAATCAGACAGTAAAGGCAAATCGTCTACTACAGGGAAAGATGACTCTAAATTGAGAAAATCGTTTTTAATCTCACTTTGATCTTGAATGTTATCATATTCCTGCAAAATTATACTTGTATAGGTATCTATGTATTAATATTGCTATACTACAAGTACCGGGCGAATTTCTCAATTTTGTATAAACTCTAACTTCGAACTAACCAAGCTGTTGTTACTATTACAAACTAATTTTCTTTAATAATAAATTAAACTCAGACATTGATTGTTTTTCATAACAAAAGTTCAAAAAAATTAAAAAAATTACCCAATACGATTTTCTTTAAAAAACTCACAATAATTCTTGACGGAAGAATACTACTACTTTCAGCTAAACATTTCGGTGAATCAGCGCCAACTGTTGCAGGTAAAACTGAGTTTTGATGGTCTGAATTACTACTGACTTTAAACTCTTGGAATTTCTCTGTGTCATCATTAATCTAAAATGTATTTTAGAAATAAGAATTACAACAAAAACGATTTGATAAACATTTGAGGTTAGGAACTTACATTAGGTTGTTTTTCAGATTCCGCATTTTCTTTATCCACTAAAGATAGGGCTGCTAGCACTATATTTCGTGATCTACCACATTTGTAATATTTATTATTCATCGTAGTGTCAAAAACACTCGAACCATAAAGTGACGTACGTTGCCACTTGACAAGTCGCCGGAGTTGCAAACATAGGTTAGGTCAGTTAAGTGTTAGTTGCAAACCGTGACACCATTCAATACTGGGTTTAACATATCTCGGTACTGAACTAAAATAGTAAATTATTATGCAATACTGGGATATTTAAAATATCCCAGTATTGCTATGGATGACGATAGAAAATACGAAATTGCAATAGTGAGACAAAATTATTGCTTCCGTTTATATACCTTTTTGAAGAAATCTCAGTATTGCACCTAATTTACAACATTATTCCGCATAAAATTGGCAGATATCTCAAATTTTAGGTTTTTCAATAATATCTCAGTATTGCATTAGAGCAGCGATATATATATATATATATATATATATATATATATATATATATATATATATATATATATATATATATTATATACATATAAAGTTCGTTTAATATTTTTTGGTTGCAGTCAATATATGGCTATGTTAAGGAAACTTTTTAAGTCAAGCTTCCGGAAATGTTTATTTCCATTTTCAAGACATAATAAAAAATAATAATGTGTTAACAGTTAATAATTAATATGCACTTAAAAAAACTTACTTGCAAAATATTCTGCAATTTACATATTAAAAATGTAATTTTTTCCCTTAAAAATATTTTTAAACTTAAAATTAAATATCTAAGGTCAATGTCAAATAAAAAAAAGAATTTTGTAATAGACTACTAGAAAAATTTTTTAATAATGAAAGTTGTTTTTATGAAAAGAAATGAAAGATGTCTAATTTTAATAACGTTAATTTTGTTATTAAGATAATAGTAGTCTTTTGTCAAAAAATTAAATGTAACTATAAATGCTACTAAGTCTTTCAATATCAGACTTTTTATTTAGATAGTGGTATTGGTTATTAATAGTTATTTCTAAAAATAATCTTTTTGGGTAATTTCTTTCTTTTACTAAAATTATTACATCTTGGTAGATCATAGAGTGCCCCTTTTTAATCACATGTTCAAATAAAGCACAATATAATTTATTATCATTACAATCACTTTTATGAGATGTTGTTCTACCTTACAAGTTTCTCGATGTTTGGCCAATACATTGTTACAGTCTTTGCAAGAAATATAGTACACAACATTTGAATTTTATAGTGTACTTAATGGAAATTTTGTTTCAGTATACAAAGATTTTAATATTTTTAGCAATAATTTTTATGTTATTTAAATTTTTAAATACTAGGAATGTCCGGTTACTAAGTTATATTTGCGCGGCACACCGCCTACGTTACTCCTATCAGGTTAAAACTTGCATGCATTTTAGATGTGCATATGTACTACGTAGGTGGCTATTGTTAATTTGAAGTGCGAGCAGTCGTTTTTTGCCTGCAAATAATGAAACACTTACCGAAATTCATAAAAAAATACTGAACACATACGGAGAAGGTATTATGAGTCGAAAACAAGTTTATTTGGTGTCAGTAGTTCAAAATTGGACGTACAAATCTCAACGATGATCCCGAAGATTTGCAACGAAACCATCAAGAACAAAAACGGATGAGAATCAATTAAAGGTCGATACATGGATTCGAGAAGATGGTCGGTTGAAAATACGGGAAATTTCTCTACTGGCCGGCATTCCTAAAAGCTCTGTTCAAGAAATCGTATCTCAATTACACTATCTAAAAGTTGTCGCGAGATGGGTACCAAAACTGTTGACCGACCAACACAAAATGCAACGATTGGCGGCGGAAATGGAACTTTTAACTCGTTATCGTCAGGAAAACAGATTTCTAAAGTCTATAGTTACAGGAGACGAAACTTGGGCACACCACCATAATCCCGACTCAAAAAAAGACTCGATGACGTGGAAGCATATGAGTTCACCAACGCCAAAAGTTTAGCGGTGCTGCAAAAAAGACAATGGCAACTATGTTCTGGGATATCCAAGGAATTTTGCTCATAGAGTTTTTACCACTGAAAACGACCACCAACAGTGATATCTATTGTCAAACTTTCGAAAAACTACACCAAGCCATTCGACAGAAACGAGGAGGAAGGTTGACAAAAGGAATCAGGTTGTTTCATGGCAATGTAAGACCTCACACCTCAGCTCAGACGAAGGCCGGGTTTCAGAAACATAATTGGGAAGTTATTGTCCATCCGTCCCATACTCCAGACCTGGCTCCTTCTGATTTTCATTTGTTTGGGCCGTTAAAGCCTCATATGTCGGGTAAAAGGTTTGAAAACGACGACGAACCTGAATATAAAGTAAAGCAGTTTTTTAAAAATTTGAATTGTACCTTTTACGAACAGGGAATATAGAATCTTGTGCCTCGCTACGATAAGTGGCTTAACATTGGCGGTGATTACGTTGAAAAGTAGCTAAAAGTTCGAGATTTTCTGATTGTATATTTGATTTCTATAAATAGAGTATTCTGTATGTAATTCACAAATGTAATTTAGTAACCGGACATCCCTAGTACATTGATTAATTATGGCTTGAATTTATATTAATTGAATTTTGTAAAATTGGTCGATTATTTAAGTTGTTATTAGAATTATTGCTGTTATTTAAAATGTTTAAGTTATTATTTTGATTACTAACATTATAAGAGCTTGTAAATGAAAGTTTATTTAATAGATCTCTAGGAGAAGAATTTACTAACAAAATATCTCTAAACATGATTAAACCTATGTTTTTATATATAGGATGTGACAACTTAATTATTTAACTTTTTAAAGCTAAAACTAATTTTTTTTCATGAAATAATAGCGGAACTAGTTTAGTAGAATGACAAAATGCTTTAAAATAATAAGTCGCTAAAAGGGTTGTTGGGTTAGGAGACAGTGGGAGACGCATCACTCTCGTGCGATAGAACCAAATTACGTTTGTAATGATAGTCAAGCCTTCGAGCGACTCTTAATAATAATAAATTTGTTCGATCTTCAAACTGACTCGCTCTCATAGCAATAATTATTTAGCATTTTGTTATTTTGTGACGAAATAGAACCTTTCTTGATTATTCAGTTTATTTCTTGGGCGAACCTCGTGACTTGGCTACTTGCACCCAGAGAGCTGTTACTAAATAGAAAGAGACGTTGTACCAATTCAACGTTAAAGTATTTAGTGATTTCTCTATTCGGCCAATATTCAGAAAAAAATCCGTGGTTACAAAACAAAAGAGGGTTAACGTGTTTTGACATTCCACTAAACTAATCTGGCTGTTTCGTGAAAACGCAAAAATTCAATTCGCGTTTTCGCGAAAACACTAGATTAGTGTTGTATAAATCAGCCAAAACGTGTAAATATATATATATATATATATATATATATATATATATATATATATATATATATATATATATATATATATATATATATATATATATATATATATATATATATATATATATATATATATATATATACTTATACTCGATATTATGATATTTTGTTTTAATTGTAGAATGTAGAAACGTCAGTAAAATATGGATTGGCAAGAGAACTAAACTTCATTACAAAAGGTATTTAATTTGATTTCCTTTTTCGAAGTGATACTGTTTAAGTAGGTGGAACTAATAAAGTCATGGTATACTTAAGAAACCATCATAGTTAAATTTCAAGAATTAAAATTTTTTATTTCATTTAGAATTTTTACAAGAAAAATTACATTTGGTTACGATCGAGTGTACGAAGCTTGTTTAGTATCTCTTTGCCGGAAAATGTGATACGTATAACAATCATATTTCTTATTTACTCATTAAATAAATAAAAGAGTAGTGTGGGTGTAAAAATAATTTTATGGCATGAAATAAAAGTATTATTGAAAATACGAATGAAGATTTCTTTGACTCCTCACCAAAAATCAGTGTGCTGGCAAATGAAGCGTCTTTAAATTCAATATCCAACTAAACACACTAACATTGGCAATCAATCACAATTAACATTAAATATTACACTGTTAAAAAATATTCTTTATTTACCACTTATGCCTACCTAGTAGATCCGTTTCTTTTTTTGTTTTGTATGAACGTAGAAAAAATATTGTATGCAGCTCGTGCAAAAAGTGTTCATTGTAGACAAGCGCTTGTCGAGTCCAATAAATATTCACTTTTTGCACTTGTTACATAAATAACTATTAAAAAATTGATAAAACAATTTAATAATTTAATAACTTTTTACAGGGGCAAATTATGCAACCTAACCAAAAGAAGATTATAATGAGTAACAGTGATCTCGCTTTACAAGGAATTTCCAGAAGTCAAGCTGGAAATTATTCGTGTACTGCTTCGAACGTAGAAGGAGATGGAGATAGTAACATCGTGGAATTAAAAGTTATGTGTAAGTATTTTAATATCATAACAACTACATTTGTTAAGGTATTATGCTTTATTCCTACTTTCATTCAAGTATTTATTATGTAGTTAAATTTTATTTACCCTTTACAATGATATTTTGTTCATCAAACCGGTAAGTAACATTTGTAAAGAGATTACACTTTAAGCAAAGGTAAAACTGTTACACCTTTACAAGGACCATCGTTTACGCGTTTTGTAATAGATAATAAGATTCTTAATAAAATTATCCGTGTCTTGTTGATATTGCGTTATATAAAACTTAATTCTTACGTATAATATTTGAATACATCTGCTTACGGAAAAGTTTGCTGTTGTCTATTGTAACTTTTAAAAAATGAAACATATAAATTCAAAGAAATTTTAGTTTAAGTTAGGCTTGGTTTAAAAAAGCTCTTAAAAAACATGAGATGTCCATTACAATTGTTGTCAGAATTCTGTTTTCCTTCATACATTTTGATGGGTAACTACGCTCTTAACGTTCCATTTTATTAGGTAATTGAGCGCCGAAATAAGAATTTTGAAATAGCACATCAATCGTGTTGAGCTTTAAACTGATAGGTAAATCAATCATCGTCAAATTCTGTAACTTTCAATCTATAACAACGTAACAGTCTATTTATAATACACGTAAGAGCATGGTAAATTACTTTGTACTATATTCAAGTAACTAATACTTATATATCAGCTAACTTAAAACGCCTCTAATATTTGAAATAATTCGTACTCTTAGGTTTATTATTACTAGTTCAGATTCAATCCTGTCTCTTTAAAAGAAAACAGTGAAAATACTAATATTTACATTGGATGCAAGCAAACCTTTCCATCATAATTTCAAAGTAAGTGGTATACTTACAAGAAAAATTAATGTTATTTCTTTATATAACATCCCATTATATTTGTCACGCTGCTCTAAATTGTATGCAAAAAATAATTAGCATAAAATTTTACAACATATTTTAATATCAATACATGCCGTACATTTTTTAATACAATTGCCGCAACAGGATCTATTTCTAGCCGCAAGTGAAACAAGTAACCATGTTCTGTGTATAAGCATACGGGTGCAACGCGATCTAGGATTGGAGACCCGACGAATGGTGCGCCCCTTTTTGACAATTTGCATAACGACGCTACTCATTTTCGTTTGCACAATCATATTTACGAGTGTAAGTATGAATGTGTCATGTTGAGTGTAAGGTTAGAATGAATCAAATAAATCACATAACTGTAAATTTTATAAATTTGGTATTCCGTACTAAATTCCTACTAGGTGTCGCATTGTCGTATTAAAAAAAGCGGGTTGTCGACGGAACTCGCCGAAAACGGCCGTGGTTTGTTGTTGCTTCAAAATTCACACTTTCAAATAAAATTCAAATTCGATAGTAAATGTCACAGGTGCCACTGGGATCCAAATTTTTAATTTTTCGTTAAATGTCCCGAAGCAAGAGGTTAAAAATCTTTACTGATCATAGATAACGATAATTTCTCACTTGGTAAAATACTAACTCTATTTTCAGGAAATACTATTAGATATGCTTAAATAAGCTCAAAAAATGTAGTCGAATCAATCGTCACATAAATTTTGTAAACCAAACAACATTCGCCGCACTCACTAATACAATAGCCTATATTAACAAACTCTGGGATGCACTACAGTACAGTACATTTTATTGAATTACTCCTAATATATAAAATAAGCCTTTGTTCACACTGCACATAAGATATAATTTTTGCAAACTGGCTATCGTGAACCGACTGTAAATACTTATACTTAAAATGGAGCATCTCAAGTACGGTAGCTGAAATATCTTTCCAATCATTACATGTTAAATTCTTTTGACAAAATATTTGATATTTCAATTTGTATAAATGATTTGCATGATTTACAAAAGCAAAGAAAATATATGATTGTAGATAAACAATAAACATTAATTGAGTTAATTACTTTACAATGTTAACCAACTAATTTGTATAAAACGAAGGTTATGTAATCAGTTGTGAGTGCTAACTAACTAAACCGAAGAAGTTATGAAAATGTAAACTTTCCTAAATGAACTGCGAATGCATTAATTTTGTTACATGTCTTGTTAATACGGCAGTCGTACATAACTGGTGTGTGCATACAAACAAGAGGAAAGGAACATAATCAAGCAGCCTACAAATAAAGCCCGGATCGAGAGCTTGTCTTGCATAATGAGACGCTAAATATATCAGTTTTTGGTTTTAAATAAACACGCTTAATATATTAAACCTATCTTCTTGTAACCCTTAGAGCACAACGTACTTCACAATTTTCTTTCTCGCGTTGTTTTATTTAAAAGCAACCACACAAAACAAGAAAGGGTTCACTTGTCCGATATCCACTTTTAATTTGATTTAACTTGCGGTGCTATTCTTTAATAATAAAGCACCTCAAGAACTCAGTACTTTTACCATAAAACTAAGTTATTAACGGTTCTAATATGTATGACAGCTGCCTGCCAGCCACTGTTCATGTATAAAAAGCTAGTGGTGTCAATCTACAAATGTTTATGTTTTACCGGCCTAGGCCAGAAAGAAC
Source organism: Vesta saturnalis (assembly GCA_036346205.1). Lineage (NCBI taxonomy): Eukaryota > Metazoa > Arthropoda > Insecta > Coleoptera > Lampyridae > Vesta > Vesta saturnalis. The sequence goes on along the minus strand of JARFJB010000726.1, from coordinate 113,220 downwards.
GAGTTTCTGGGCGATTTTGTGAATTGAAAAAACCAACGTTGTCGTACGCAAGTACACAAAAGAATTCACTCATGACGAATTATATCTTATACTGCCCTTAAGGAAGGATTGGCAATAGTTTCTACAACTGCAGAATCTGTTCAGTCGTGTCAGGAAAAGAGTTTTATAGTTTAGGTCACGTGGGATTATCTCACAAATCTGTAAATCCCGTTGAAAAACACTGTTTATTAACAAAAATGAAGGAATCCTCCAAAATATCGATTTAGATCGCTAAATTCACTTGGAACAGTATTAAGCCTTCTGTAATGCTCCCACACAACAGTAAAAATATTCCTACAAGTGTGCTCTATATTTTCCTGCAAAATTCGTAAAATCTCAAACCTATACCACCTTCAATTTGTTATAAAAGTTTCAATTGTGCACTGAGTATAACTTCATCGGGTGTAAATAAATTAATTCCTTTAAATGTGGGCGATACTGCTTTTCATTTTTACTCGGATATACCGCAAAATACAGAAGCACCCAGTATCGTCCCAATAATTCTTACCTATCACGATTCTTAATCCATATATTAGCAATTTATATATTCAAATATATTTATTCTAGTTTGGAATATCATCATTATTGGTGAAAATATCGGTCGCAAACAAATTTTTTGTGTACTAGTACCCTTTCACGTGATTGGAAAGACTTGCGCGATATGATATGAAATATGCTATACTGCCAAGTAGTCGTAGTGATGTCATTTTACACACACGCACGCACGAACGCAAGCAAGCACCCACGCACGCACGGACGCACACACGCACAATCACAAGCACAAGCACAAGCACAAGCACAAGCACAAGCACAAGCACAAGCACAAGCACAAGCAGAAGCACACGCACACGTACACGCACTCGCACTCGCACTCGCACGCGCACGCGCACGCACACGCACACGCACTCGCACTCGCACTCACACTCGCACTCGCATGCGCACGCGCACGCACACGCACACGCACCACACACACACGAACACGCACACGCACACGCACTCGCACTCGCACTCGCACTCGCACTCGCACTCGCACTCGCACACGCACTCGCACGCGCACTCGCACTCGCACGCGCACGCGCACGCGCACGCACACACACGAACACGCACACGCACTCGCACTCGCACTCGCACTCGCACTCGCACCGCACTCGCACGCGCACGCGCACGCGCACGCGCACGCGCACACACACACGAACACGCACACGCACTCGCACTCGCACACGCACACGCACACGCACACGCACTCGCACGCGCACTCGCACTCGCACACGCACTCGCACTCGCACGCGCACGCGCACGCGCACGCGCACGAGCACACACACGAACACGCACACGCACTCGAACTCGCACTCGCACTCGCACGCACGCGCACGCGCACACGCACACGCACACGCACGTGCACAGCACGCACAAGCACACACCGCACACACGCACACGCACACACACGCAACACGCACACGCACACACACGCACACGCACCGCACACCACGCACACGCACACGCACCACGCACACGCACACGCACAGCACGCACAAGCACAAACACGCACCGCACGCACGCCACGCACAAGCACAAGCACAGCACGCGCACGCACAACACGCACACGCACCACACGCACTCCACGCACACGCACCGCACCGCACCGCACCGCACACGCACTCGCACCGCCGCACGCACTCGCACCGCACCGCACGCGCACGCCCACACGAACACGCACACGCACCCACTCGCCACGCACACGCACCGCACTCGGCCACCGCACTGCACCGCACCGCACCGCACCGCACCGCACACGCACACGCACGCACACGCACGCACCGCACACGCCACGCACGCACACGCACGACACGCACACGCACCACGCACCCGCACCGCACGCACCGCACACGCACCGCACCGCACCACCGCACGCCGCACGCGCACGCCACGCCACGCCCACCCACACACACACCACGCACGCACTGCACTCGCACACGCACCGCACACGCACACGCACCGCACCGCACACGCACCGCACCGCGCACGCGCACGCGCACGCACACCACGCACACGCACCGCATCGCACTCGCACGCACCGCACGCACGCGCACGCGCACCGCACCGCACACGCACAACACCACACGCACGCACACGCACACGCACCGCAACCGCCACGCACCGCACGCGCACCGCACGCACGCACCGCACCGCACGCGCACGCGCACGCCACGCGCCACGCACACACGAACACGCACCGCACTCGCACCCACGCACCGCACCGCACGCACCACGCACCGCACGCGCACGCGCCACACGCACGAACACGCACACGCACACCACTCCCACACGCACACCACACGCACACGCACCACCGCACCGCACGCACACGCACCACGCACGCGCACCCACGCGCACGCGCACACCACACGAACACGCACACGCCCACCACACCACACGCACCCCGCACCCACCGCACCGCACACGCACGCACACGCCCACGCACACCACCCGACACGCACACCCAGCAGCACCCACGCACCCCACCCCCACGCACACGCACCGCACCCAACACGCACCCACGCCACGCACACACACGCACACGCACACACACCACGCACCGCAAGCACCAACCGCACGCCCGCAGAGCCACGCCACCGCACCGCACCGCACCGCACCGCACGCGCACCCCGCACGACACGCACCGCACCGCACCCACGCACCCACCGCCGCACCGCACCGCACCGCACCCACGCACCCACGCACACGCCACACACACACGACACGCCACCCACACGCACGCACACGCACACGCCACGCACGCACTACCGCACGCACCGCACCACGCACCGCACCGCCCGCACCGCCCGCACCCACCACACCAACGCACGCACACGCACCGCACGCACCGCACCCACGCACCGCACCGCACCGCACCGCACCGCACCGCCCGCACGCGCACCGCACCGCACGCGCACGCCACCACACACACACGCACGCACACGCCACGCACCGCACCGCACACGCACCGCACCGCACCCACCGCACCGCACGCACCGCACCGCACGCCCGCACCGCACCCACGCACCCACACGCACGCACACGCACAACCGCACGCACACGCACACGCACCGCACGCCCGCACCGCACGCACCGCACCGCACCGCACGCCACCCACCGCACCGCACGCACCACACGACACGCACCGCACCGACCGCACGCACCGCACCCCCACCCACACGCACACGCCCGCACGCACCGCACGCGCACGCGCACGCCCAGCCAAGCCACGCCACACACACACGCCACGCACACGCACCGCACCGCACACGCACACGCACACGCCACGCCACCGCCACGCCACGCCACGCCGCACGCGCACGCGCACGCCCGCACCCGCACACGCACGCCACGCACGCACACGCACAAGCACACGCACCGACCCGCACGCCCACCGCCACGCACCGCCACGCCACCCACACGCACGCCCGCACAGCACACAACCGCACCGCACACGCACACGCACACCCACACGCACCGCACCACGACCACCCCCACGCACACGCACACGCACACACACCACACGCACACGCACACGCACACGCACGCCCGCCCGCACCGCACGCCACGCGCACGCCACACGCACCGCACCGCACGCACCACCACCCACACGCCACGCACCGCACCGCACCGACCGCACCACCGCACCACCGCACCCACGCCACGCACCGCACACACACCACACGCACACGCACACGCACACCACGCACCACGCACCGCACCGCACCGCACCCACGCCCGCACCGCACCACCACGCCACGCACGCGCACCCCACCGAACACGCACACGCACCGACCGCACTCCCGCACCGCACCGCACGCGCCGCACCCACGCCCGCCGCACCGCCGCACGCGCACACACACAGAACACGCACACCACGCACACGCACCGCCACGCCCGCACCGCACCGCACCCACGCACCGCACACGCACCCACCGCACACGCACCGCACGCCACGCCAGCCACACACACACAACACGCACACGCACCGCCGCACCGCAGCACCGCACCGCACCCACCCACGCACACGCCCGCACCCACGCACCGCACGCGCACCGCACGCCACGCACACACAACACGCACACGCACCGCACCGCACCACGCACCGCACGCCCACCGCACGCACCGCCACGCACCGCACCGCACCCACAACACACACGAACACGCACCCACGCACGCACCGGCACCGCACCGCACCGCACACCCGCACGCCCGCCAGCACTCGGCCCACAGCACCGCACCGCACGCCCGCACCGCCACGCCGCACCCACGCCCGCACCGCACCGCACCGCCACACCACACGCACCCCAAACCCCCACCGCACTCGCACTCGCACGCACGCCCACACGCACACGCACCCACGCCACGCACCGCACGCCAAGCACACCCACGCCAGCACACACACCACGCACACGCACACGCACAACCACACGCACACGCACCGCACACCACCCACGCCCGCACCGCACCGCACCACGCACACGCACCCACAAAGCACACACAACCGCACGCACACGCAAAGCACCCACGCCACCACACGACACACGCACCCCAAACCACGCCAGCAAGCACACGCACAACCACGCACCGCACACGCCACACGCACCGCACCGCACCCACGCACCGCACACGCCACGCACCCACCCGACCGCACCGCACCCCGCACCACCGCACCGCACCGCACCGCACGCACGCCCACACCCGCACCGCACGCCACCCACCCGCACCGCCACCACAACACGCCACACGCCACCGCCCAAACGCACGCACCCGCACCGCACACACGCCCACGCCCACCGCACCGCACCCCGCGCACACCACACGCACCCACCGCACCACACGCACACGCCACACGCACACGCACCGCACCGCACACGCACGCGCACCCACCGACCGCACGCGCACACCACACCCACGCCCGCACCGCACCGCACACACACGCACCGCACACGCCCGAACCGCCACGCCACACGCACCACGCCCACACGCACACGCACACCACGCACACGCCACGCCACGCCACGCACACGCCACCACACGCACCACGCACACGCACACACACGCACACGCACGCACGCACCGCACACGCACACGCACACGCACACGCACACGCACGGCACCACGCACGACGCACAGCACAGCACACGCACCGCACCACCACACGCACACACGACACGCACACGCACACGCACACACGCACACGCACCGCACACGCACACGCACACGCACACGCACGCACGCACACGCACACGCACCGCACCCACCGCACGCACCGCACGCACCGCAGCGCACGCACACGCACACCACACACGCACACGCACGCACACGCACTCGCACGCACCACGCCACGCACGACGCACACGCACACGCACACGCACACGCACACGCACACGCACACCACACGCACACGCACACGCACACGCACACGCACCGCACGCGCACCGCACGCACCGCACACGCACACGCACGCGCACCGCACTGCGCACGCGCACGACACACACGCAACACGCACACGCACCGCACACCACTCGCACGCACCGCACGCACTCGCACGACGCACACGCACCACGCGCACGACGCACGCACACGCACACACGCGCACGCACCGCACACACACACACGCACACGCACACGCACACACGCAC